>JADLZK010011347.1:0-481299 GCA_015847255.1 Hyparrhenia diplandra | reverse complement strand
GGAGAGTCACATAGGAAGTAAATAAACCTCATGGTTTGTCGGGGGGGAGCGGCAATGCCGCCGGGTGATTTTCGGCGAAAATCATTACCTCATATCGGTCACCGTGGGACCTATTTCCTTGGGCCCACAACATCTTTCTCTCATTTCCCCACTCATTCACTTGCCCAGGCTCCCTTCTTTCTTGTTCGGGTGAACCGAGGCCGTCGCGCCGCCGCCGCCTCCTCCCGCCGCCGCAGCGTCGCCCGGACCGCCGCTTCACGGCGGTGCCGCTTCAAGGCGCCCCGCGCCGGCCTCTCCTTCCACGGCGCAAGACCGCCACCACTTGGAGTCGCGGCCCTCTCTCTTCTCACCTTCTCAATCCATGATGGATCATGGAGAAGGTAGTACTAGGGCCAAGAGGAACATGCTTCAGAAGCCATTCCCTCGCAGGGGCAGGGGCAGAGGTCCTTCTTCCACTCCACATGGCAGATTGACAGCTGGGCAGCAGCAGGAGAGGGACAGACAACACAGACTTGAGCTGAGGTATGGAAAGAAAATTCCAGAGATAGGCTATCCAAGCACTCCACTTGATATCTAGGCATACAATGAGACCTATATGAGAGACCATGATGAGAACATTGTCCAGAGGAGAGCTCCAGATGACAGCAGGGCTCACAGGAGAATTGACTACTCCATAGGGAGTAAGCTGAGCACTGAGGCTAGGAGGGAGAACCCCTACACTACTCCTAAGGACCTAGGGGTGGACTATAGGTTCTGGAATGTCTTTCACTCAGACTTCTATGCCTCAGTGGTCACAAAGAAGAGGAAGCCCAGTATCAGACAGATGCACTACATTGACTAGGAGGCTCTGAAGGAGAAGGGTGAGCCAGAGATTGACAGAGCCATCAGGGCTTATGAGAAGCATGAGTTGAAGAATCTGATGGAGTTTGAATATGACTGGAATGCAGAGATACTTGGCTAGTTCCATGCCACATACTACCTGGAGAATGGTGATGTGATGCACTGGATGACAGAGGGTGTCCACTACTCTGTTGACTTTGTCACCTTCAGCAGGATTCTTGGTTTTGGCAGGGAGCACAGGGGCTATTCATGCATTCATGATGAGAGGAAGTTTGATGCTTCTAAGGTCAGGTACATGTGGAGGCAGCCTAGCAAGGCAGATGGGCTTGTCAGAGGTTTGAATAGCTTCTACTACATTCTGAACAACCTCATCAAGAACACTATTGACCCCAAGGATGGAGCAGCTTCAAATTTGCATGGTTGGGTCAAGAACTTGCTAGCCAGACTTGCTCCAGGAGGAGAGAACTTCAATGTCCCCAGATTCATTTGCCCTATGCTCCCTACCTCATGTATGTCATTGAGAGGGTTTCTGGCTTGAGGTTCAACAAGATAGATGACCATACTGCTTATAACCTTGAGAAGATCCTTCCAGCAGCAGCAGCTTCAGAAGTAGCTCCAGTGAGAGAGGACACTCCACCCACTCCTACAGAGGTTCCAGAGGGCTCTCATGCTAGAGGCAGGAGGGGTGGGAGCAGTTTCAAGAAGAAGATGACCACCTGGATGAAGGCCATGTTTGAGACATGCACCTATTTAGCAGCTTCAGCACACCGGGTTGAGCGTAGGCAGAGGGAGGACAGAGAGCGTGCAGGGATCACACCACTTTCACCTGTCCCTTCTCCACCTCACTTTGTGCTTTCTAGTCTGTCACAAGAGTCTGGAGAGTCAGAGGAGCACAATTCTGGACCTAAGTTTGACTGGGATGACACACTTGGTGACTTTGTGCGCAGACAGCAGCAGCCACAGGATCCTCCTCGATGCTCTACACGCTTCAGTTCCACCACTCACACCGCCGGCAGGGCTGTGGTTTATTCTTCAGAGGAGGAGGAGGAGCAGGATGACGACGAGGAGGGCAGCTCTTCAGAATGATTCGATCTCTTTTCTTTTCTCCTTTTTGGTGCTTTGTGCCAAAGGGGGAGAAAATTAGAGGGGTCAAATCTTTTTCGACGCCTTGGACCTGCTGTTTATCTGTTTTATCATGTCCTATGAGAGCTAGTGTGAGATGAGAGCTTGAGAGTAGGCCTCAAAACTATTTTAAACTTGTAATAATGTGACATATTCGACTCTCTTTATGTGCTTTATGGACATGTGTTGGTTCTGTGATGTTTAGCTTGTCATATTCATACTGTTTATTCTTGTTAGTATATTGTTCATGCTGTGATGTAATCTGTTGGCAGCAGACTTGAATTGACAGGAGCGGCGAAAGCTTGCTTTCCGAGGCGGCAAGCCGCCGTGCCAATTCTCGCCCACCGCTCGAAAGTGCATAAACTGTCATAATGCATCACGTATATTCTTGTGACACATGTTTTGGCACTTGACACCCCACAGCAGGCATGGATGTAGGGGGAGGTCCCTACATCACCTAAATGTGTGACACTTGACTTTTTATGTCAAATTGAGAATTCAATTCTCACTCACACATTTAGGGGGAGGTCTCATCACCTAAATATGTGATTCTTGATCTATAACATCAATAATGAGAATTCAAAGCTCATTCACATATTTAGGGGGAGGTACCTACATCCATGGCTCGAAAAATCTATATTATTTGACTATCATTTGTAAGCTCTAATTAGGTTGTCACCAATCACCAAAAAGGGGGAGATTGTAAGTGCAATCAACCTCTAATGTGGGTTTTGGCGTTGATGACAATCTAACTAGAGGACTAATGAGATTTATCGAGTTGACAAGTAGGAAATAAGCAAGGAGGATATTGCAAACCTAAAGGAGGAGTACCCCAATTCACTTTGCAGCTGGTACTTCATGAAAGGAGGTTTATATTCATTTTATATTTTGAATTTGAGTATAGGACACGCCGTACTATTAAGAGGGATTAGAACCACTGTGTCAAAGCGTGCAACCAAGTGCTCATTTTCACACCACATAACCTCCAGCTCTAGACTAAGTCAGTGATCAAATCCTTTCCACATTCCACCTGACTTAGCCTGAGCGGTAGTGCCGCTATGCGGTAGTGCCGCTTGATTATGTGCGGCACTAGCGGCACTGCCGCTCATAATCTGACCGTTGGAAGTGGGAGGTATTCATATCTTTCCATTTCTACCCCCAACGGTCACCTCTTCTTCCACCTCGGTCATTTCGACAGAAACACTCCAAGTGCTCACTCTCTCTCCCTCCATTGGTGCTCTCAACTCCCTCAAGCTAATCCATCGATTCCACCATCGATTCTTGAGAGAAAAGGCAGCAACCTTCGATTGGAGAGGTGCTCAACTGATTGACATCATCTTAGAAGCACTTGGTTCGCACTTTGGCCGGCGGTTTTGGTTCTTTACTCTTGGAGCTTGCCCCTAGCCGGCTAGTGCGTCGCCCTTGAGCTTGCCAACTTGTGTGGCAGCCTAAGGAGGTTTGTAACACCCTCTTGCATCTAATACAATCACCCCACATCTCTAGGATTCGGTTCCTAGACTTGTGAACGAGGCAAAGGGGCAAACCTTTGTGGTGAGCTCATTCCTCTGTGGAACCTCAACAACGTGGACTTAGGCAAGCCTTGGTGGCAAGCTGAACCACGGGATAAATCACCGTATCATCGTGTGCTTGATTTACCTTTTATTGCATTCATTTTGTTGTTGTTGAGGAGATTTAGGGTTTGAGGCCGATCTACTTTGTGGCTCGTGATCTACTTGTTCTATCACTCGATCTGCAATCTCTACCCTTCCAGGAAGCTAAGGAATTTAACCGATCTAAATTTCGTTGGGTAGATTTTGAACTGTGGGCTAACCTTTTCTGCAGGACCGGCAGTGCCGCTCGTTGGAGCAGCGGTGCCGCTTGGAGCGGCAGTGCCGCTTGGCCCGAGCGGCTGTGCCGCTCGACTGACTGATCGAGTTTCGAGTTAATTTTTGAAACAGGCCTATTCACCCTCCCCCCTCTAGGCGTCCAGCGATCCTACAAATATTTCCACCTGTATTTATATAATTCCTACAAAATAATGTTTTGGACACTACAAGTGAAAATATATTAGTAATAAATGTATATGAGTATGAAAAGGTATAGTTTCACCCCTTTTATGGTAGAATGTTGACGGTAAAAATGTGTCGATTCGCGGACCGTCAACACTGTCGGATCTTCTCTCTTGTATTCGAGGGATCATTCTCTTCACGAGAAGAGGAGTGTATTCGAGAGATTATCTGGTGTTTGACTTCATAATTAAAGTAAGTTTTGGTTTATTTTATTCATCAAGTTTGCAACTCTTATTGAGTACTTTAATCTTGGTTGCTCTTGATTAGAGGGATAGTTCCTAGTGTAGGCGCGGTGCTTAGACTAGAGTTATTTGTCAATGTCCCTTTTTGGCTTGGAATCAGTGGTAGTTTCATAAAGGTGACTTTTATAGCTTTATTGAATCCTCTGTAGCCCACTTCCCGCCAAGAAGTGACCGGTAGACTTTGTTTGTTCTTAGTAAAGTAATTTTGCCTTGCTTTATTAAGGATTAGCATCCATGATAGAATAAATAAATTGAGGTTTATCGAGGTTAGAATTAGAAAGCCGAGTTATCTCCTAATCTAGCTAGTTTCTTAAGCGCTCTTGATTGTGAAGTGGATTGGGTAAACACTAGTTATATTCACCTACTTGTTCCTTTGGGCTCGATATTTTAAAATCGGGAGTTCATCTTTTGGTGAAGTGCTACAATGGTATTTCTATCCGTGCGCTTGCGGATATCTTTATCTTAATTGTGTGCATATAATTTATACCAACAAGCATTTCTAAGCGCCGTTCTTGGAACGGTAGTTTTGCCGGATAGTAACATAGAGTATTACCTTAATCTTGTATCTTATATTTATCATTTATCTTTTATTGTTTGTTTACTTTATTGCATTTATTTTCAGCATTTATCTTTCTACACTTATTTATTGTCTCTTAATTTTAGCATTAATTTTTAAGTCTTTATTTATTGTTTTTATTTTATCTTTGAAAAATGGAACAAAAATATTTATATCAATATGGAGCGCACCTTCGGACTTATACCTTAGGCCAGCTGAGTCTAATAAACCTATTTTATCTTCTGGCTATGAGTTATGTCCTGATTTAATTAGATTTATTCAGGAGAATCTTTTCTTTGGAGATGAATATGAGAATCCTTATTCTCATTTGCTTGAGTTTGACCAAGTTTGTGATAGATTACATTTAAAGGGTATGTCGATGAAACCCTTAAGTGGAAGCTCTTTCCTTACTCTTTGAAAAGAGAGGCCAAACATTGGTATAAGCTTCGCATTAGGAATTTTAAGGGGGATTGGGAATCCTTACGTTCTGAATTCTATCTACAATTCTTCGTAGTCCGGAGGGTTATCAAACTTCGTCTAGAAATTTGGAGGTTTAAACAATTAGAGGATGAATCTTTACGTAGCGCTTGCGAGAGATTAGAGTCAATCCAAAATTCTGGTCTCAATCTTGCTTTGCTTGTACCTGTGGTTCTACAACACTTTTACATGGGCCTCCACCAACACACTATGGACTATCTTAACACGTCCTCAGGAGGATGGTTTATGCACAAAATTCCAGATGATGCTAAGGCTATCCTTTTAAGCATCATACAATGTCTTCCTGACGTGAAGCAGAAGTGGATGGAAGAGCCAGAACCAATAGAGCCAGATTCCTCATTAGAAACATCCCAACCTATAGAAGCTATAGATCCTGAACTAGCTCCAGAAGAGAAGAAGGACACTCCTCTTTCTGATTTTATGCTTGATTTTGAAGAAGAACTGTTTGCCGATTTCGGAAAAACTTCAAAATATCAATTTGAGAGAAAACCTTATGGGCATTCTCTAATAATGGAGCTCTCCGAGGAGAAGTTCTTAAAAGAGACTATGAAAGAGTCAGTTTCTATCATGAGCTACGAGTGGGTAGAAGAGTAAAATTATTCGGGCACGGAAAGCTTCGGAGTAAGTGGGAAGGACCCTTCATGGTGGTAAACTCATCATCACATGGAGCGGTAACTCTACAAACCAACGAAGGTATGTTATTCAAGGTAAATGGTCATCGTCTTAAAATTTTTCTTGAGCCTGATATTCCTTTTGCAGTAGTTGATAGTCTGGATTTTTGCATTTTGCCATGATAATTTAAAAATCTATTTTCCGAAATGATTTAAAATCATTAGTATAAATTTAGGGGCTATATATGAGTTGAATAAGTAGCAAAAAAAGTCGGGACGCGACGAGGCACAGGATGGTGCTGCGCGCCTTTGCGGTGTGTGTTTGCCGCGCGGCACACCACCTCGTGGCAATTTGTGTCCGGCCTTTTCCAAAGATTTTTATTTTATTATTATATGTTCAGGAATTTATATTAATGGGGTAGTGTAACACCCCCGTGTTAAGCACGTCATTAGCATATGCATTTCGTGGTCATTAGCATAATCATCATTATCACATAAGCATTCATACCTTTGGAGCATATCATTTCATGTGCAAATTTCGGTCAATTTGCCTTACATGCTCATCTTGTCGTGTTAATGCAAGTGATTGCCATGTTTGGTCACTAAACACACCTAGACATATTTAGGTTGTAAAATGAACCAATGTTCATGTTGATCATTTAGTTTACATAGGCTTAATTACGTTGTTTGACTTGAGTTGACCGTGTTAAGTGCTTTGCTTTGACCTACTTAATAGTAGTAGCTAGAGTGCTTGCATGTTTGTGCACCCTTTATAAAAATTGTTGGTAATTTTATGTAGAATAAAAGTTGCTATAGGCGTGTTTCATGAAAAGGTCCTGAGCATGTTCGAAAAGTGGTTGCTATTTTGATTTGAATGTCGATTTGAATGATTTAAGTCTTTTTGAGTGTTGATGCTTCGATTGCCTGTAGTTTCAAATCTAGGCGTAATTAGGGAAAACTTCCTATATATGAAATGTTTAGAATTTTATAAGATTCATTTCATCTTCTATGAGTTTTTCCCCGAATCCGCACGGTTTTTGAGGAAATTAGCAAAAACGAGAGGGGGGAAAGAAAACGGGGGCTGTCGGCCTCCTCTCGCCGACAGGGGCCACCCCCGTGCCCGGGCCGTGCGCACCGCGTGCCCATCGCCGCCGCTGACGCTACGCTAGTGCCCATGCCTTCAAGAGGAGCACGCCATCGCTCGCCCCTTGCACAAGCTAGCCCCTGCCCTCTCCCTTCGCCCCCAAGCAACCGCAACGCAAGCAAAGACAAGCAACCGCGCCACCGGCGCCATTGCCGGCGTCGCCGCTGTCAAGCGTCGCCGCCATAGCTCCGTCGCCATCCAAGCCTGTCAACGACTCGCCACCTCATGCACGACCTCGCCATCCCGCTAGAAACACCGAAGAGGAGGAGTACGACCTCAGCTCGCGGATTTCCGGCTCGCCGGAGTTCGGCCGTCGTGACCGCCGCCGAAGAGTAGCTCCTCGCCGCGATTTCCTTTCACCGTTGTCGCGCTTTTCTTTGTGTTTTGCACTCACCTAATCATGCTCTATCTTACGCTAGGACAAATCGAAGCTTCATGCCTCCGTGCGGTCGGAACGTTGCGGCGACGCCGGAGCGCCGCCGCTCTCGGGTCGCTGCGACCAAGCCCACTCCGACCACCTCCGTCACTCCCAACGCGCGCATGGCGTGCGCCTTGTGCCCCGAAGGTTAAAACCTAGCTAATCGCGCCGCTCCGCCCTCGACCTCGCCGGAACGCGGCCGCGCGCACCGCCATGTCCGCGCCGCCGGGCCAAGCTCCGCCGTCGAACCCCGCCCCGCCGCCGTTTGCCTCGATTAGATAGGGGTTTTCGGTCGCCTCGACGTCGCATAGCCTGTGCTCACCTTGGTTTAGCCAAACATCGCCGAACGGGCGAGTTCGCCGTCGCCGCCGCCGTGATACCGCCATGCGGCGCCACCGCCACCACCGCTCGCGCTAGAGTCCGCCAAACCATGCGCTAAGGCCACCTATGAGTAGATCTCGCCGAGAGCAATCTAATGGTACCCTTGGACCCGCCGAAATCTCGCCGCCCGGCGAGATCCACCACCAGCAGCAGCGCCGCTGCCTTGTTTTGGGCCGCCGACATGCGGGCCCAGCCGGTCAGCCTTTTCTTTTTCCTTTTTAGCTTTTTCCGAAAATGATTGTGTTGCTTGTAAAATCCATATCTTGAGCTGTGGTTGTGAGAAAATTGTGAAACCAGTTTTGTTATTTTTCTTGTCAGTATATCTACATGAGAAAATTATGAGATTGCATTTTTGTGATGTTTTTATATATAGTTTTATTTATTGCTTTATTTGCCATGAAAATAGATAAATGCATAAGTAATTGTAGGAGTGTGCTAAAAATGTGATTCCTGTGCCATTAGTCTTTATTTGTTATGCTCTATTCATGAAAAATAGGTTTGACCCTATGTTCTGTGGTAGAAATACTGTTTTTGATTTATGTGCTATTTATGTTGTTTTCTTAGGAAATTCATAGTAAAATATTTACAGTGAGTTTTGCCATGATAATTTTTGTGAGTGCTTAGTATGCTGTTATGTACCTATTCATGTATAGAAATATGTGTTTTATTGCCTTTCATAGTACAAAGTATTTTCATGCCTAGTTTTTATGCTAGCTTGCCATTTTTGTGAAGGCTGTTATATGTATGTTTTTGCCATCAAATTTTTATGGTAGTGTTATCATGTTAGTAGCATGCTATAGTAATTTTTGTAGAATTTTATAAGAGGTTTGCATATTTATCTCTTTTATGTTGCATGCAAAATGCTTAGGAAATGCATGATAATGTTATGGTAATAATTTTTGGATAGTGTACTTTCTGTTCGTATGATTTTTAGGAGTTTTTAGTAAGGTTATCTTGCTGGTTATATGATTTGCTACATTGAGCTATATTCTTAGTTGCATTGTAATTCATATTATGCATATATGGTAATGTGTAGTTAGCCCTTATCATTTCATGTATTTTATTTTATGTTTTTCTGTTGACCAGCATGTTTAGATGTTAAATTTATTTCTCCTTTACCTTCTGTTCGAGTTTGATCAGGTTTGCATAGGTAGTTTGGGAGTTATAGGTGTTGCATGTTCGGTTGTTGCCTGAAAACAGAGCTACTGTTTTTGCTGTTTTTCGTGTAGTAGATGATAGAATCTGGTCAAGAGTGTTTTCTATGAATTGTAGATAATTTTATAAGCTTTCCAACGAGTATTTGTTTGCTGCGTTCTGAGTTGTAGAACTTCAGTTAGGTCTGTTTTAGTGATGACATACCCTGCTGTCCAATGCTGTCTATATATGATGTTATGTGCATTTTTTTTTTGCATCATACTTGTTATTGCTGCCATGGGAGAGATATGCACTTAGTCTTTTAGCATGAGTAGTTCTTGTCATCACATATGCATTATGTTCCTGTCATTACTTGTGCATTCACCATACTTATGCACCTGTCTTTGCGTATGCATTCATATCAGGATTAACCCAACGGATCACGTTTCTGGAGAATGAGGACCGGGAAGTGGAGGTGAACCATCTGGAAGTGCAGCAAGAAGGAGGCCTAGGAGACGTCGTTCTGGTCGTTGAGTTCGTTGAGTTCCTGAGCGCTAGGAGTGCTAATCGACAACTTTGTGAAGGCAAGCCCCGGAGCATTCTAAGCCTCCACCCATTCTTTTTATAAAATGCACTTTGAGTATAACTTTGTATGTTGCATTAGGTCATAGGAGTTGAACGAAACCGTTGATGCATCTTTTCCTACCTTGTCCACTATAAATAAATACCTAATCTTTACTAGTGTTGGTACGGTACTTGCTTAGCCCTGCTAAATTAGACCGGTAAAAGTCGGGTGATTTTCTGTCATCCGCGAGATATAGGTGGTTACTTGTTACCTGGTCACAGTTGGCTATATTTGCTATCGTGGAAGATAACCAAGTGCAGAAGTATAATAAGATGAGACCAGGTGGGAAGGTGATGGAGAAGTATCAAGGCATGATGGTCTTGTGTGTTATATATCCCCGTTTGTGTCGGTTAAGGACCGATCGTTGTTGGACATCAGTCGAGATTGAACGCAGCCTCTCACTTAGCTGGCTGGATAACTCGTTCCGACCGCGAAGCCGAGTAGATCTGGGTCGGGCCGGCACATGGATGCTTAACGCTCCTCATGGAGGAAGGAAGGATGTGCTCGGGCATGGGAGATGACCAAGAGTAAGCATGGCTTAGAGTTGGCACCCCGGTTGGCCCCTGATGAGGAGGTTGCCGCCACGCCCGCGATACGTACCCCGAACAGTTCCAAAGGTGACCCATGGCTGCTTTGATCCAGTATGCCGGGTGAGTGTTATGGATATTTCCCCAGCTGGGTAGTAATCGATTCGAGTCGCCATCTCTCCTGGACAGTGAGAAACTTGACTGTTCTTCCATTCATCGTAGTAATGCTTATGAAACAAGACGGTGGTTATGATATAATATGGTTATTCTTGATGGCTTAATCTTAATCAAGTGATTGCTTTAGAACAGGTGCAAATCTAGATATGCTAAGCTTTACTAAAATCTAATGCTAAAATATTGTAATAATATTGAAAATAAAGACTCATGTTAGTAATGCTATTTTCTGCAAATTTATGCTACCCAACTAGCTCCACCAAATAAGCCTTGCATATCCTTGAGAGTCTTTTTATTTTCTCTCCTGTCGGGTAAGTCTAGCTGAGTATTTTTGTACTCAGGGTTTTATTCCCATTGTTGCAGGTTAATAGGTGAGATGGTGTCTACAAGTACTTCTATCCGTTGGATGAGGAGTAAGCCGAGGGCAACGGCAGTTCCATATTTCTTATCTTCATGCTGTTGTGGTGTTGACTATATAATGGCACATGTATTTGAACTAAACGTGGTGTTGGTGTTTTCAAAGTTAATTTGCTTCCGCTATTTAAATTTGAACTGGTGTTGGTGATACCTATTAAACTCCGATATATTTAATTATGTTCGAACTTTATGTAACTTGTGGATTGTGATCACTGAATCTCTACGGTCCTTGCTGATTACTTGTTGAAAATTTGAAATCCTTCGAGATTTCCGGAATACCGGGTTTATATGGACTCAAGTGTAGAGTGTGATTGCTTCGGTGATCACGAATTATACTTGATTTCTTATAAATTGGTTGGCTCTGTCACAGCTGGCATCGGAGCAAGGTTCAGTATATTACTGTTCACAAGTGTATTTGGAAACAAAAGTTTTGAGTTTACAAAACTATTTGCCAACTAATAGTTATATATATAGGTATTTCAAACTTATGAGTTTTAAAATTTAGTGTGCCATAGTCATACCCTCTATGCCCAATTAAGGACTATCTGGTGGCTTTACTAACTTGGAAGGGGGATTGCATCATATTTTGTTGTTTGTGCTGGGTTGCCGTGCGGCTGAATGTACGGGGCTGTTCACTTGAGCAGTTATGTATGGATCAAAATACCTCTACGCCCCAGGTAAATGATGTTCAATGCCTCTACGCCCAAGGTAAATGATGTGAGCTTGTGAGAGCATGATCGGACAAACGCCGGTCTAGGGGGGAAATAAAATCTTTTGAGAGCTCCATGTCGGGTAGTGCCCCTTAGACTTGTGTATGGGTACACGGGTGTGCAGGGTGTAAAATGTGTTGTTCCGCCCGTTGGATGAAGCAGGTAAATGCAATCTAATTTCGTGCATTGCATAAATATATTGTGGGGCTGAAATGGAATTGCAGGTACACTAACAACGCAAACGAGTAGATCGACTAGACACGATTTATTTTCTTTTGAGAGATCGTTGGTTTTGCCACCATTTATAACGAGTAGCAACTGATCTTTCCTAATTCTGTGAGGACGTACGGTACGAGCATGCATCATGTTTAATAATCATCATCATGGCATTCATGTATTCCCTCCCTTATAAATCACTCGTCCCATTTTGATAAAATTCACCAACTATATCGAATTCACAAAGAACTCCAGACCCTTGCTGTGGATAGCATCTGATGGACCCTCCGATAGTATTCACTTTTATCCAAGAACCAGAAGTTAGAGACTGAAGACAAGAAGTTGATGGATAGAGTTGGCTAGTTCGGGACTAGAAGAAAGGAGTTAGGCGAATCATTTTGAGGAACAATTGAGAATATTCCAAGATAGGATGAAGAAGATGGACTGCCTAACAGCCGCACATTAGGATATGTTGCTAGTCTCACCTATCAGAGGAACGAAGCTTAGAAACTAGAAGAAGATCTTCAACCTTGATTAGCTATTGTTGAAGTTTACTTTGGTGCTCCTTAGAAAAATAATCCCTAGTCGCTAGATGTAGAAGAATATGAAGCTCAAGATGGAGATGGCGACAACAACAACAATTATGGAAGTGAGGTCCCCCAATCTCTTAGGATTTTTATCATTATGATTTGTCTCTTTAGATCATGCTAGTTATTAGCTAAAATGTTCTATCGTAGGAAGTAAGACATTATCAGTCGTTATCCTTAGTGTTTCCATCCTCTCAGAATACTTTTGGAATGGAAGATCTTGAAGAAACCTGACTCTATGTTTATCCCTTGAGCCCCTTTTGGATGAGTTTTGTTTTGAGATGAGATGTGTGCAAATTCGATAAATCGGTCATGATGACTATATCGAATCTTGGATTATTCCTAAGTTGGACAGAGAATTTATTTGGATACATGATTCATATCGATTATAATTATTGCGATGATGGGGTGATGTCATTGGAATTATTGTTACCAGTATTTGTTGGATGAATTTATTATCTCAATAAATTCTATGTAACTTTAAATTCGAGGCATTTACACTATGGCAACCTCATCGATAATTATTATTGGTTGGATTGTGCGGATGGTTCAAACGCGCTCAAAAAGTCTTTGGGGGGAGCAGCGAACCGCCGCCACCACCTCCTATCAACCAAACAACAGTTCTTTAATGAAGTTTTGGGAGATTTGCGTAATATTTCACGCAACACCGAGCCTGCGATGGAGGATACCGCCATGCAGATGGAGTTAATCAATACAGTTCCTTCAAGGAATTCTGGAACACCGAACCACCTAGCTTCAGTGTGGCTCATGAACCACTAGAGGCTGATGAGTGGATTAATTCCATGGAGAACAAATTCCTTTTGCTGCGTCTGACTGATGAATTGAAGACTGTGTATGCAAGTCACTTTCTTAAAGGACCAACAGGAATATGGTGGAATCAATATCGTGCCACCTACCCAGCTAATACTCCTATTACCTAGGATGGATTCACGGCAGCCTTCCGTGAAGCTTATATTCCTCCTGCTCTAATGTTGATGAAGTTATCTGAATTTATAAAGTTGTAGCAAGGCACCATGTCCGAGACGGAGTACTTGCATGCGCTCAACAATCTTGCTCGCTATGCACCTGACTTTGTGGACACGGATGCCAAGAAATTGGAAAGTTTTAAGAGAGGTCTAAGTTTGAAGATGCAGAAATGTATGGGTAACTCAGAGAGGAACACCTTTCATGCCTTTGTGAGTGACTGCTTGGCCCAAGAGAATTGCAACAACCTTTATGCGGCTAGCAAGAACAAGAAGAGGGCCTTAGAGGGAGGTTCATCTCAAGTGATAACTTCTCCTGCAAATCGCTCTAGATATCGTCTTCCAACACCATGTGCAAAGATTCGACCACCACAGAAGAACAATCAACCTAACCATTCTCGGTACTGCTATAATAAAGCTTGTGTCACACCAGTGCCGAAAGAAAAGTCAGTTCAAGTTACAAGTTTTAGGCCATCTACTGGGAATCTATGCTATAATTGTGGAAAACCAGGGCACTCTTTCAAGGTTTGCCCTCAGCCACGAAGGAAGCCACTTAATCGACCGCAACCAGGACAAGTTCACTTCACCTCTGCTGAAGAAAATCCTAAGGGAGAGCCTGTGACTGCTGGTACATGTCTTGTTAACAATCATCCTGCTGTTGTGTTGTTTGACTCAGGATCATCTCATTCCTTCATGAGTCAGGAGTTTGCACGTAAGCATAATCAGAAGATATATGAGATGAATGTTAGTTTCCGCATCAGTTCAGCAGGTGCTGACCAACTCACCAGACAAGCAGTAAGAGATGTCACTATTGAGATTGGGAATAAGAAGATTCAGACAAGCCTCATAGTGCTACCTGGGTTATGTTTGGATGTAATCCTAGGTATGAGTTGGATGCGTCAGTGGAATGTAGTGATTGATACCGCTAATAGAGTTATCTCCTTGAAAAATCCAAGGGATGGTGATACTTTCAAGCTAGTTCTTCCCAGAGACTCAGAATTCAAACATGTCTCCTCTGCTTTGCAAGTCACTAGTATTTCTGATATTCCTGTGGTGTGTGAATTTCCGGATGTCTTTCCAGATGAACTTCCGGGTTTACCACCGGATAGGGATGTCGAGTTTGCTATAGAGCTAGTACCTGGGACAGCACCAATATCCAGAAGGCCGTATAGGATGCCACCCAATGAGCTGGCTGAGTTGAAGGTGCAATTACAAGAGTTGTTGGATAAGGGTCTTATTCGACCAAGTTCTTCTCCATGGGGATGTCCTGCACTATTTGTGAAGAAGAAGGATAAGTCATTGCGAATGTGTGTGGACTACAGGCCACTCAATGTAGTAACAATTAAGAACAAGTATCCTTTGCCCCACATTGATATCTTGTTTGATCAGTTATCAAAAGCCAAAGTCTTCTCCAAAATTGATCTCCGTTCAGGCTATCATCAAATTAACATCAGGCCACAAGACGTGCCAAAGACCGCTTTCTCTACAAGATATGGATTGTATGAGTATCTTGTCATGTCCTTCGGCTTGACAAATGCTCCTGCACATTTTATGTACTTGATGAATTCGGTATTCATGCCCGAGTTGGATAAGTTTGTGGTTGTGTTTATCGAGATTTATTCAGAGAATGAAAAAGATCATGAGGAACACTTGCGAGTTGTTTTGACTAGGTTGAGAGAGCATAAGTTGTATGCCAAGTTCAACAAGTGTGAATTTTGGTTAATCAAAGTACCTTTCCTTGGACACATCTTATCTGCAGAGGGCATTTCAGTAGACCCGAGTAAAGTGCAAGAGGTTATGGATTGGAAAGCACCAACTTCTGTCACTGAGGTTTGGAGTTTTCTTGGATTAGCTGGTTATTATCGTCGCTTTATTCCTAACTTCTCCAAGATCGCCAAACCTATGATGAGGTTGTTACAGAAAGATGAGAAGTTTGTGTGGACACCGGAGTGTGAAACAACTTTTCGCACTTTGCGAGAATTGCTAACCACAGCTCCTGTGCTTGCACAACCAAACATTGAGAAACCTTTTGATGTGTTTTGTGACACATCAGGTACAGGTTTGGGTTGTGTGCTTATGCAAGAAGGCCGGGTAATTGCTTATGCATCGCGACAGTTAAGGAAACATGAGGTTAATTACCCAACACATGACCTAGAATTGGCGGCCGTGGTACATGCCTTAAAGATCTGGCGACATTATCTCCTTGGAAATGTGTGCCATATATATTCAGATCACAAGAGTCTCAAGTACATCTTTACCCAACCTGAGTTGAATATGAGACAACATAGATGGTTAGAATTGATAAAGGATTATAACTTGGAAGTGCATTATCATCCAGGCAAAGCAAATGTTGTTGCTGATGCCTTGAGCCAGAAAGCATGTTGCACCTTTGTGCAACCTTTGCTTGAAGATGGGTTTAATCTTATGCACCCTGCAGTTCAACACAATATCACAGTCAAGAGTTTACTTGAGAGCCGTATCATTGAAGGTCAGAAAACAGATAGAGGAATATTCTTCATCAAAGAGAAGATCAAAACAGAGCCAAGCAAGCATTTCAAGGTGGATGAGAATGATATTCTATGGTTTGATGACCGACTTGTTGTACCGAAAGACAGAGAGCTTAGAAATCAAATCTTATCTGAAGCACATTCTTCGAAGCTATCCATTCATCCTGGTAGTAGCAAGATGTATCAAGATTTGAAGCCACATTTTTGGTGGACAAAGATGAAGAAAGAGATTAAAGCCTATGTTGCAAGATGTGATAACTGTTGTCGAGTCAAGGCAATTCATTTGAAACCTGCTGGACTATTACAACCGTTGTCTGTGCCAGGCTGGAAGTGGGAAGAAATAAGCATGGACTTTAAAGTTGGACTTCCACGTACTCCGAAAGGTTTTGACTCTATCTGGGTAATTGTGGATTGCCTAACTAAGTCTGCTCATTTTATTCCTGTCAAAGTTACCTATCGACCACATGAGTATGTAGAGATCTACTTTGCTCAAGTAGTACGCCTGCATGGAGTGACAAGAAAAATTGGATCAGATAGAGGATCTCAGTGGATGAACCGTTTTTGGGAATGTCTACACGAAGAATTGGGTACCACTTTGGTTCGCAGTTCTGCATATCATCCTCAGTCTACAGGACAGACAGAGCGTGTGAATCAAGTCCTAGAAGATATGTTAAGAGCATGTGTGTTATCATCCAAAGGTTCATGGGAGCAATGGTTACCTTTGGCAGAATTTTCTTACAATAATAGTTATCAAGCAAGCATCAAGATGGCTCCATTTGAAGCCTTGTATGGAAGAAAGTGTAGAACTCCTTTGAACTGGGTTGAGCCTGGAGAAAGAAGGTATTATGGAATCAACTTTGTTAGAGAAGCCGAAGAGAAGGTTCGCACGATTCAACAACACATGGCCGCTGCTCAAGCATGCCAAAAGAGTTATGCTGACAAGAGAAGAAAGGATCTTGAATTTAGATTTAGAGTGGGAGATTATGTCTACCTGAAAGTGTCGCCAATGAAAGGAGTACAACGTTTCGGTGTGAAGCGCAAGTTAGCCCCAAGATTTGTAGGTCCTTATCTAATCACCAAAAGAAAAGGAAAAGTAGCTTACCAGTTGCGTCTACCTCCTCAGATGAGAACAATCTTCAATGTTTTCCATGTCTCACAATTGAAGAAATGTTTGAGAGTTCCCGAAGAGCAAGTTCAAGTGAGGGATATTCAAGTTGAGTCTGATTTAACCTATAAAGAAGAACCAGTTCGAGTTTTAGATATCAAGGAAAGGGTGACTTGCAATAGGTTGGTCAAGATGTATCAAGTTCTGTGGAGCAACCATAGCGAGAATGATGCCACTTGGGAAGGAGAAGAGTATCTTCGCGAAGTTTACCCCGATTTTCATAAAGAATGGTAAGTGAACCCAAATCTTGGGATGAGATTTTCTTAAGGGGGGTAGGCTGTAACACCCCAGTGTTAAGCACGTCATTAGCATATGCATTTCGTGGTCATTAGCATAATCATCATTATCACATAAGCATTCATACCTTTGGAGCATATCATTTCATGTGCAAATTTCAGTCAATTTCCCTTGCATGCTCATCTTGTCGTGTTAATGCAAGTGCTTGCCATGTTTGGCCACTAAACACACCTAGACATATTTAGGTTGTAAAATGAACCAATGTTCATGTTGATCATTTAGTTTAATTAGGCTTAATTACGTTGTTTGACTTGAGTTGACCGTGTTAAGTGCTTTGCTTTGACCTACTTAATAGTAGTAGCTAGAGTGCTTGCATGTTTGTGCACCCTTTATAAAAAGTGTTGGTAATTTTATGTAGAATAAAAGTTGCTATAGGCATGATTCATGAAAAGGTCCGGAGCATGTTCGAAAAGTGGTTGCTAGTTTGATTTGAATGTCGATTTGAATGATTTAAGTCTTTTTGAGTGCTGATGTTTCGATTGCCCGTAGTTTCAAATCTAGGCAGAATTAGGGAAAACTTCCTATATATGAAATGTTTAGAATTTTATAAGATTCATTTCATCTTCTATGAGTTTTTCTTGAATCTGCATGGTTTTCGAGGAAATTAGCAAAAACCGAGAGGGGGGAAAGAAAACAGGGCCTGTCGGCCTCCTCTCGCCGACAGGGCCACCCTGCCGTGCCCAGGCCGTGCGCACCGCGTGCCCATCGCTGCCTGACACTCTGCTAGTGCCCATGCCTTCAAGAGGAGCACGCCATCGCTCGCCCCTTGCACAAGCCCTGCCCTCTCCCTTCGCCCCCAAGCAACAGCAACGCAACAGCAGCAAGCAACCGCGGCCACCAGCGCCATTGCCGGCGTCGCCGCCGTCAAGCGTCGCCGCCATAGCTCCGTCGCCATCCAAGCCCCCTCACAACAGACTTGCCACCTCGTGCACGACCTTGCCATCCTACTAGAAACACCAGAAGAGGAGGAGTACGACCGCAGCTCGCGGATTTCCGGCTCGCCGGAGTTCGGCCGCCGTGACCGCCGCCGAAGAGTAGCTCCTCGCCGTGATTTCCTTTCACCTTTGTCGCGCTTTTCTTTGTGTTTTGCACTCGCCTAATCATGCTCTATCTTCTGCTAGGACAAGTCGAAGCTTCATGCCTCCGTCTGGTCGAAGCAACGCGACGCCGCCGTGCCACGGGGCGCCGATGCCTTCGGGTCGCTGCGACCAAGCCCACTCCGACCACCTCCGTCACTCCCAACGCGCGCATGGGAGATGACCAAGAGTAAGCATGGCTTAGAGTTGGCACCCCGGTTGGCCCCTGATGAGGAGGTTGCCACCACGCCCGCGATCGTACCCCCGAACAGTTCCAAAGGTGACCCATGGCTGCTTTGATCCAAAGATATCTTTGGTGAGTGTTATGGATATTTCCCCAAATTGGGTAGTAATCGATTCGAGTCGCCATCTCTCCCGGGCGGAGAAAACTTGATCGTTCTTCCATTCATCGTAGTAATGCTTATGAAACAAGACGATGGTTATGATATAATATGGTTATTCTTGATGGCTTAATCTTAATCAAGTGATTGCTTTAGAACAGGTGCAAATCTAGATATGCTAAGCTTTACTAAAATCTAATGCTAAAATATTGTAATAATATTGAAAATAAAGACTCATGTTAGTAATGCTATTTTCTGCAAATTTATGCTACCCAACTAGCTCCACCAAATAAGCCTTGCATATCCTTGAGAGTCTTTTTATTTTCTCTCCTGTCGGGGTAAGTCTAGCCGAGTATTTTTATACTCAGGGTTTTATTCCCATTGTTGCAGGTTAATAGGTGAGATGGTGTCTACAAGTACTTCTATCCGTTGGATGAGGAGTAAACCGAGGGCAACGGCAGTTCCATATTTCTTATCTTCATGTTGTTGTGGTGTTGACTATATAATGGCACATGTATTTGAACTAAACGTGGTGTTGGTGTTTTCAAAGTTAATTTGCTTCCGCTATTTAAATTTGAACTGGTGTTGGTGATACCTATTAAACTCCGATATATTTAATTATGTTCGAACTTTATGTAACTTGTGGATTGTGATCACTGAATCTCTACGGTCCTTGCTGATTACTTGTTGAAAATTTGAAATCCTTCGAGATTTCCGGAATACCGGTTTTATATGGACTCAAGTGTAGAGTGTGATTGCTTCAGTGATCACGAATTATACTTGATTTCTTATAAATTGGTCGGCTCTATCACAGGTAGTACCGTATCGCAAACTTAGGAAAGCCAGAACCATTCTCTAGACTATATAATAGACCCCAGACCTGTTCTTTTCTTTTCATTCTCATCTGAGGAGCCTACTCATCTTTTGAGAGGGTTCCACCACAATCCAAGTTTTCCAATGGCCGACCAAAACATCCTGAACCTAAACATTGCTCCAAGGGTCTTTGCTGGGACTACAAAATGACACCCCCTTTTGCAACGCATGTATGCGTTGCTAAAAGTCCATATATGTTTTTGTGGAGTCTATACCAACGCATCTATTATGCGTTGCTTAAAGTGGCGTTGCAAGGGTCTATTACAACACTTACATATGCATTGGTAATACCTACAAATAACCATTGCTAATTTACAACGGATATTAGTGGGCTATAGCAACACATATATGTGTTTGTACCCATCGTGGACCGATGACTTCTACAGGTCCTAGCAACAGAAAGATTTGGATTGATGCAACGTTTGTTTGCGTACATAGGAATAAACTATCGTTGAAAAAATTAAATATTGGAAATTAGAGACCATCTGACACATGAGAAATACCAATACTTAGCCATATATTAAAAATCGAATTGTTGCATTACAATGAGTACCATCCATACAAAGATTTGTGCTTTGACAAGCAATCTTGTCAATACAAAGAAAAGGCTCCAGTCTTGTTTCTATCACACAATTTCACTATCCAAAACTGAAATATAAAGCTCCAATCTTGTCTAGCATAATCTTCACATAAAACTCTTGTTGACGAAACTTAGCCAACTTTACTCATCTGAAGACTGACCTCGAATAAGAAAAAACAAACATAATGAGCAATAAATTGAGCAGAGTGTAAACTATCAAAATTTTGGAGTTGCTTCTCTAAAATTTTGTAGGAAAGAACATGTTGCAGAATCTTAATGAGCAGAATGCAAACTGTCTAACATATTGTTGACAGGACAATTCATGCAATGACATCTATAATAATATTCATGTTCATTATTTCAGTGAATCAGTGCCACTTATGCAAGTAAAGTCTAATTTGCACATGACTTGTACTTAACAACAGAACAAAAAGGAACCTGTAAAAATTATCTTGATGTGTAAGCAAAGACTAGAACACTATTGCAACATAGGAACAGTAGGGAGCTTACATGCTTACCTTGTAGAAGTGCTGCTGCTGCTGCTGCTATCCAAAAACCAGCGAAGGCATGGACTGATGGCTGTCACTAATGTATAGATAGAATGAACGGACGGACACAAGCTGCTGAAAAAGACAGATGAGAAAAATGTCAATTCAGAAACAACTAGCAGAAATGAAGTCAGCTAGCAGCGACGAGTTTGTAATGAAGTAAAAAGACTGCTAAGCCTGGCTGACCTGCAAGAGAGACAACATAGCCGCATACACACTGAACTGTGAAACGATTTAGTTCTGATGTTTCTGTTTCAGAAAAATATCCTCACAAGTAGCACAGAAAATTGAGATGTGCATAGCTGCATAAACACTTTCCACCTGAATGGATATCAGAAAATAAAGTCATAAATCAGTTCACAAAAAAAGAAAAAAAGTTAGGAACTTTAAGAACAGATAGTAGAAATATGGACATCCGTCAGTCATGATAATTGAATTTCTGCCTACCTGGTAATTAGTAACTGAAGAAATAATCTAGTCAGAACAAATAACACCCTGTTTGATCAGAACAAGCTAATAACTCCATATTTATGTAATCAATAATTTCGCCACCACACAAATTGAGAACGACAAATATGCATTTATTTAGACGAACACCCCTGTCCTAATCCATAGTATATTGATTTCAGTCAACAACTGTAAACTTAACCACAAATCCCCAATCAACTATGGAATTGAATAGACATTTGAGAAGAAAATTTGACGGATCACACAAACTGACATGGTTATCCAATTGAATCATTGAATGTATAGGACTTTAGAGCTCAAAAACCAACAGGCCAAAAATACCAGTCGGATGGGGATCTGCTCGAGCATGCTCCTGGCTCCTGCCCCATGGACACGGGCAGGCTCACTCGCTGTTGCGTTCATGTTGCTGGGGGCGGCCGCAGGGCACCTGGGGCAGGCCTGTGGGGAGTTCCACCACGGCGGTGCGGGGAGCCGGGGAGTGGTCGGTCTTCCTCGGCAGCTACCGGCGGCGACGAGGCTCATTTGCGTCTTGGACTTCGAGCCCTAAGCCGTCGCAGGCTGGCCCCTACAGCCCTGTGTGACCCCTCAATGACGGCGTGGCGGCGCGGGTACCGGATGTCAAGGCTCTGGCACCGGGCGCGGGTGGTCTCATCTCTCGGCAGCCAACGCCGGCGAGTCGCACCACGGAGGAACGGCTCGGCAGCCCGCCTCCGATGGTGAGGAAGCAAGTTGCCTCAGCCGATTTCGACGGTGAGGAAGCAATCAAAGGCTATATCTTCACTAGATCACCGGAGTCAGTTATATCCATCACAGCAGGGGATCACATCTGGCGCTGCAGCACGATTCTTGCAACTGCGCCGCGACTAGGGAAAACTGACTAGGCAAGACTGTGCGAATGCGGAGGAATTGGTGGGGGAGTGGGGCTGAGGAGGTACGGGATTACAATTAACATAAATAATATATATATAAAAGAAACGAGCAGGCAGGCCGACTAAGCATTCTATTGGGCAGCCGGCCCATTAGCTACGGTTGCTACTTTCGTTGCAACCCATGTGTTGGCAAATAGGGGTTGCTGAACCCCAGCGGTTCCGAGCCTCCTCCCCCTCGTGTGCTCGTTAACGATCACCTTCGTCGGGCCAGGCACTTGGTCCAGCAGATTAGGCTCAATGAGCCTATCCAGATGGCACCTCCAAGCAGGAGCAGCGTTGTCATCCAGGAGGGAGGACAAGCGGCAAGACTGGCGGTCAGGAGGGCTCCAGTTCCAGCTCCAGCTCCAGCTCCTGCTCTAGCTCCAGTTGCTAGGAGGGCACCTGTGGCAGCTACCCCAGTCAGATATGTGGTGACACAAGGACCACCGCCTCTACCTAGGGCCTACACTCTGCCAGGACAGACCCAGTACTTGCCTCAGCTCCTCGCCCCTCCTCATTCTGACAAGAAGAGGGTTGCTCCTGAGGGGTTGTCTTCATCAGCAAAGCGTTCCTGGAAGACCGTGGCCATGGTGAACGAGAAGGTCACACTAGTCCACGACACGCTCCAGATGGCGATCAAGACCGAGACTACGCAGGCCGAGCTTCTAAACACTACCTCCGACCAGGTCCAGACGCTTAGGAACTAGGTTAACAACCTGAGCGAGTTAGTTACTCTCATTGGAGAGCTCATAGGTTTCTACTAGAACCTATAGATGCGAGTCGGGGGACGAATAAATTATTTTTGTCGGGTCTTTATCGAGTCTGTGTTGAGTCTTTATACTTCGAGTGTTTAAATTTCTGTTGAGACAGTGTGTGCTGAGTCAAATAATGAAATAAAGAAGTCTTTTGAGTCTTTAAGTTTTTCTTAAGTTTTTTATTTTGTTATTACTATTCTCTCTATTATTTGTGTGTTTGGGAATGCACTTGTCTCTACATGTTTTGCAGAAATTAAGGAGTACAATAGAGACAAGTGTGGGGGAGAGATCATAACAGCACAACCTTCAAACAGGTTACAAAAGTTTTAAGTACTATTTACTTATAATTATTATTCTTGAGTTATTAGAACTTAACTTATTAGTAATCTTTTATGTGTTGTTTAGTCTTGTCCTAATGCTTAGGCTGTTTTTATTCATGTTGCTATGTTATGATCTTTGCTTTAACATGCTAAGTTTATTTTAGTCATAACTTAAGTGATAGACTTGCATAATGTTTCCTGAAAATCTTGTTGCTGTTGGGAACTTATTTATTAGGGACCCCATTGTGCTTAAGTTGTTGTGAAGTATGATATAGTAGAATAATGTGAGCCTAAATCTTGACATCTTGTCTCTGGAGAATTTTATTTCTAAATGCATAAAATAAATAGCTATACTTCTCCTGTGTGATAAATGCTATGTCCTACCAGAGCCTTTTATACTTAGAAATATTTAGAGAGCCCAGCTCAAATGCTACTTATTTTGTGTTGAGTTGATTTCAAACCTTATGACCTATGTAGTGTGGTTCATCAAGAGCACATGCACCCAGATATATTTGTTGCTTTCACACTGAAAGTACGCACAAACATGCTTTCTTTCCATCCAAAAATCTGTTCGTACACTGGAGATAGACACAAAAATATTTAGGATTTATTAAATGCTCATTCTATTCATCTCTCTATCTTCAAGTTTGTTGCAATAAAAGAAAAGGCATGGGCTATGCAAAAGAATAAAGTAAAAGAAAAAAAAATAAAGAGAGTAAAAAAGGGACAAGTGTCCATATTAAAACAATGGGTACTTAGATGCCCTCCTCTCTCAAGTATATAAAAAAAAAGAGAAAAGAAAAAGAAAGATAGCCCATGTTCCTTCTTCTTATATGGTTTCATTGTTTCAAAAAGAGAGACAAGTTTCTTTTGAGCATAGTAGAATTAGTTTTAGCCACTATTTTTCACACACTTTGCACCTCTTGAAAGAACCCTACATAGATTTGAGTTTTGATTTTGACAATATATACAAGATAAGTATGCTATTCCTTGACTTACCTGAAAATCCATATAGGCCTTATGTTTTAGGCACTATTATTGCTTTGGTGAGGATCCAAAAATACCATATATATATTGAGTGATTGAGAGTATCACCTACAGGAGAAGGTATGCTATGTTTTCTTTTCAAAAATATTGCAAATACTCCAGTTGACTTGACTAAAGACGGAAAGGTGATCTGTTTTTAGCCGCTTACGCTTCTCAACCGCCTAAAAGTTTTTGATAGACACTTTGAATCACGCGGTACAGAGAAGATTAAGGAACATTTATGTTTTATGTCTTGATCTGAAGTTAAGTCTAAAGTAAACCATCCTTTTATCGAGACGAGTAAAAGCGTAAGTGTAGGGAAGCTTGTTGATGGTTATTAATGACCACTTTTATACATATGATATGCTTTTAATCATGAGATGAAAGTTACTAAAGTCTTATTATTACTAATGATTTCCACGAGTTTTGGTGCACACTCAGTTTTGCAGGAGAACTCCGGAAAATAGCAGAAATAGAGCTAAAAAGAGAGAAAATAGAGAAACGAAAGAAAAGGACCAAAGCAGGGTGATTAGTATAAATTCCAAGGGTCTAAAGGACAAAAGAAGACAGCTCGCAAAGGTCGGGGCCCACATGTCAGGATGTGGGGCCGGGTGACCTGACATGTGGGGCCGCACGGCACCCCCTGTGGAGACACGTGTCCTGCTTCTGGAACCTTCCTACAACCGACATATGTGGGGCCGCATGGCACCCCCTGTGGAGACACGTGCTCGGCTTCGTAGAGGTTGGTCTCGATGTGGAATGGGTCTGTGTTTCTTCACGGCCTGCTACAATTCCAGTGCAGCTCGATGATGTGCTGCAGCAATTCATAGCAAACAGACTAGAGAGATGTCAATAGTGCCGCACTGTAACATCCGGTTTGAAGAACAAAACCAGATGACGCCATATGTGAGCCCTGGAAGTCAAATCTCACATATAGTTTACAAATAAATGGTAGTATCAATTCACAATGCTTAAAATATAACTAGCATAGTATAAAAGTATACAACCTTAGCTAGCAAGCGGCGGAAAGACACTCGATCTTACGGTGTAGACTCCACGAGGACAACGACCGGTTGATCACAAGCCTAACTTCTTCCCCGAGGTGGGGTGAAATAGCAAGGGTGAGTCCATGTCGAACTCCGCAAAGTATAGCTAGGAATTATCTACCCAAAAACCCATGATCATTATAACATAAATAATGAATAGCATGAAACAATAAATCATGAACAATTTAATAAGCATGTAAAGTCAACAGTTATATCATAAACAACATCATCAATAGAAAGTAAATCCTTCCCTCAGTTTTCCAGGCCGTTCATAACCGCGGACACGGCTGATATATCAGTTTTTAACTCTGCTTGAGGTGTACACTTTCACTACGGGTTAATGTTTTCCCAAAACATGGGTTTATAACTCCCAAACCCGAGAAACCATTATAAAGCCATTCAAAAGCCCCCCCTAAAGTATTAGCGGCCAACAGCTACAACCCGTTTCTCCCAATTCTAGCAAACCACCAACAAAGATAGGCAAAACCCTTGAACAGCTAGAGCGAGCCACGTAGCCCCCTTTAGGCGCATGCGGTATATCCCAGATTTTTCCAAAGGATAAGTCCTTATGGAGAGCTAAGAGCAACATAAATAAAACATAGCTTTTTCGCCCTATGAACCATGTTATCAACAATTCATATTTAACGTTCAGTGCATAAACATTAAGCAAGTCATAAGATCATGGTTTAAAGCTAGCATATCCCAAAACTATACTTGCCTTAAATAGATATCCTTCTTCAAGTCCAAAGCTTTCCCAAAAACACCTTTCTTGATCACAAACCTCTTCTTGATCACCAACGTAAATCTCACCGTCTACTTAATTCCAATCAACAACACACAACCATACGGGGCCAATCATGCATAGCAAACAAGGCTACAATTAGAACAGTACATCAATAATGATAAAACAGTTTGAAAAGCACATAAAACTATTCTACTTGTCACTACGATCATATCGATGTAAAGATCACCGAAATCGGAGCTAAAACGGCGTAGATATGAATTTTACAAGTTTATTAGTAAAAAATAATTAACTAAATTCAAATTCGAAATTTAAAAAGTTTGAAATCTGAACAACAGTGATACTAACATGTAGATTACGAAATTATGATCGGATTTAAAATGAGAAAGATATAAACATTTGAAATTCAGTGGCAAAACTGTAAATAACTTGATTCGATTTTCAGAATAAAATAAATAAATAAAATGCAGGATTTTGAATTATTTGATGGACTTCGCCATGAATACCGAAAAAGAGAGGGACTCTTAAACAAAGAGTCAGCCAAGGCTTATCTTCTAATCTGGAGTGGTGTCGATCAACAATGGAGGACTCAGGATGAAGGGATGCATGGATGTATTTTCATTGTATTTGCCCATTTATTTTTCTGAAGGAAAAACGGCAACAAAACGTATGATGTCATCAAGAAGCTAGCAAGGGCAAAACTGGCATGCACGGCCAGGCCACTAGGTCTGGTGCTTTGCTTTCTGGTGATGATATATGTATATGCATGTACGTAAAGACCGGAATGAGCTAGATGATGAAAGCTTGACGAGACAGGATGAACGTTGTACATCCAAGCACATACGTCTAGAATGTGTGGGGTATCCAATTAAATTATAATGATGGAAAATAATTGGAGGCGCAGCTCACCTTGGAAAATCACGACCTTTTTATCCATCAGGATCGAGAAACAGTTGCGTGTGCTCCTGCGTGCTGCACGCCTACACCAGAGCACCGCCCTGGCCTAAGCTGAAAAACAGAAGTGAGCTAAGATTGTTTCTGACCATAGGCTCTGGAGACGAGGTTAGCGTGCTGGCATTACGGACCTGCTGAAATCAGCAAGTTGACGTTGATAGATGTTACGTCACGTACGTGGACAGAGACCTTGCATGGTACAGAGGCTCCAGGATTAGCGTACATGATCAAAAGCACGAGGATCAACATCCGGACATGCGAACAGATATGATAGAGAGAACCATCGAGTAAGATTTCTAACCAAAGCACGGCGGCGAACGGAAACAACGCCGGAACGACGGAGACGGTGGGGCAACGTGCGGCGGTGAGAATTCGCAGCAGCGACACGAAAATTAGGGCTCGGCGGCTGTTGTCTCGGGGCGAGGGTTGTTGCTTCGGGCTCATGTTTTATGGGGAGGCTCTCGGGTGTTTCCAAGAAGAGAAAGGGAGAGTCCAAGATGCTCACGAGGTGGAACAGACCAATGCAAGGGAAGGGAATTGGGAAAAGATTTCGTGGAGTGCGGCACATAGCTTATGTAGGCCAAAGATGTTGGCAATTGCTACGGTACTCGAAATGATTGTGGACCGTCCATTTATTCCAATCCAACGGTCCACGATCATCTATTACCTCCTAGGAAGTAATAGTATTTATTTAATTTTAATTTTATGAAATAGGGTAAATAAGAAAATATCTAAATATAAAATATTTTTTATAGATTTTGTTGATGCATGCGTAATCTATGGTAAATCTTTTTTATTTTTTTTTTTTTTATTGCTGATATTCATTGCCTAATAATTTTATACGTGAGTTGATTTGCATGTCTTACGTGGTGTGAGTATGGTTAGCAGGTTAGGCACGTGGTGTGTCACGCACGTGTTAGCAGATTAGGAGCGTGGTGTGTCATGCACGTTTTTTTTTTTTTTTGGAAAGGTGTGTCATGCAAATGTGTAACTGGTGTGTTGAAGAACACTTATTTTTCTTTTTAATCCATGACTAAAATTTATAACTAGTCTTTCTCCCTCATATTAATTTCAAATGTGATGATTTTTTTCCTAAATTTTTCTAAAATCATGGTCCATCAGGACGTCATTCCGAAATTTGAATTTTTTCTGCTATTATTTGAATTTTAATCATGCTCTTACTACTATTATTTTTAATCACCTTTTCTTGTGAACATTTTGAAATTTGAATTTTTAATAATGACAACTTTAGACGTCATTTCGAACACTAAATGATTTTATCTAAAAAGGTCATAAACATAGAAGTTGTATAACTCATCAAGATGTATAACTACTAGAGAGAGATATAAGATTTGTGAACAATGTTACTAACACTATGTGAGATGAACAAATGACCAAAATAAACATTGTAGATCCTGAGAAGATATGAAACTTCGTAGTGGACAAGTTTTTGATTTGAAATCATCTTGTTATGTAAAATAAATTTGAATTTTTAACTTTCAAAATTTGATTTTTTATAAATTCCTAGGATGGAGAAACAACTAAAATAAACATTGATCCTAAGAAGAAATGAAACTTTGTTGTTGACAATTTTTATTTGAAACCATCTTATCATGAAATACTGCATTTGAATTTTTCAAATTTGAAATTCAATTTTTAGGGTAATTGATATCAGACGGACAATTTTTTTATTACAGTGGGCTAAGTTAACATGTCAAACTTCAGCTTACAATGCCCAAGCCCATCACGCAACACAACCTATTTGAGATTTCGTTCAAAGATTTGAGGGAGAAATCAGTTCGAGATTCACCGGAAACAAAATGTGCACACCTAGTTCGAGTCTGAGGAGGCCGGATCGCGCCGCGCGAGGAGGGGATGGTTCCGGCTCTACTCTCCGGTGCATGCGGGATTTTATCCCGTGAAATAGAGGGAAGGGGGCTTTTATTTTTGTTTTATTACATTTATTAATTCATTTAGTGCGACTTGGAAGGTACACGTGAGGAGATTTGTTGAATCCGCATGCTTGCGGGATTCCCTCCGGTGAACAGGGATGCGGGGGTTTTATTATTATTTTCTTGAATATATTAATTTATAGTAACTCATAAAAATGGTAAATAATCAACGATCCAGATCGATTTGAGATATTACCTCCTACTAGGTAAAAAGAAGCAAGATTGAGATGTGTACGGGCTGCCTTAAACAACGTAGGCTACAAGGCCCACGACTTTCTTTCCAATGTGTAGAAGACGACGATGGTGTCTGATTGATCAGCCAAACAACAAAGGGAGCATGCCCGGCTTTAGAAGGAGATGGAGGCCGGGTGCTCGTGCTTAGTTTAGGCTCGCAAGGAGACCAGCGCTGGAACAGACCAGCAGGCCGAACAAACAGAAGGAGAAAATAATTCTTTTTTTTTTATTTTAAACTCCTTTTCAAATGCTTTTCAAACCAAATTTGAAATCCTTCTCAAGTTTAGCAAAAACCAGTCATCACAAAATTAAATTTGCATCAGCATGAATGCACAAGCACGTTTCTAGCCTTATGATGAATTTTAATTTAATGAAAAATATTCTTTTTCCTATATTTCATGTGCACAAAAATACATAAATAAATCATTTTAACTAATTTCAAAAATTGCAAAAATTTAGGGTGTTACACGCACTGGCAACATTTATATAGAATTACAACTGCTCGATGCCGGAATATATTATTCATCAGTTCAATCCTGTACAGGACCATCGCCTGCTCTCAGTTACCGAGACCTAGCTACGCAAGGAGTTCAAATAAAAAAGGCTAAGGCCTCGTTTAGATGGCAAAATATTTGCCAAAAGCATTGTTCTAACTCCTGTAGCACTTTCGTTTGTATTTGGTAAACATTGTCCAATCATGGACTAACTAGGCTCAAAAGATTAGTCTCGTGATTTACAACAAAATTGTGTAAGTAGTTATTTTTTTACCTACATTTACTGCTCCGAACATATGTTTTTGGTGTATTTAATGTGATGTGATGAAGAGAGAGTCTAAAAATTTGGAAGTTTTTGGCAAAACTTTAGCCATCTAAACAAGGCCTAAGTAATTTGGGAGCATACTACTCTGTTCAAAAAAAAGAAAATCTGTTTAAAGAAATATCAGGGCATGCTATACAACAATTGAGATTTTTCTAACAGAATTGGGTCGCTCCATCTGCTAAGGTATCACGTGCCTACCTGTGAGATGCAAACATAAAACTCTTAAGCCAGTAATGGTGGGAGTTTCATTGTAGCTTCATCTGCTTTTAATAGGTTTTGTAACACCAATATTTTTTAAGACATATGACAGCGTTTTTAAAATGTGTGACATCGCCCTCCTCTCCCCAGCTGCCTCATAGCTCGCTGCTCGAGCGGTCGCCAGACACACACCCGAGCAACAGCAAGGAAGGCGCCAAGGCGGTGGACGTGGCAGCTCCTCCTGGGGCTGTCCACGGTACTCTTTGGCCTTGAACTTTAGCACGTATCTGAGCTATCTTGCACATTAATTGGACGAAGATGCTGCTAATGGCGGCTTTTGTTGGTTACGTTCAGATTAGGCAGAGGTGCTGTCGGCGCTCGCGTATAGAGTGAGGAACTCGCCACCTGACTGGTGAACGATGCTCTTGGTAGCTGTGCTTCATAACATTGGTAGCAATGCCAAATAGTACATGGATGGATTGAATAGAAAGTGTAATTTGTCTACAGCAATGTCATGTTTTTTTATTGTAGAGCGAACATGGATGTTAGCCTGAGAAAAAAGTATCTTCACCACGTCGGCACAGAGCATGGCACCACTATATATCTCTCCACGGCAGGCGTACATGGTTGCATGAGTCAGCTTCATCAGCTCACAATGTATTCTAGGGAGTCTGCTTTTACACACAGCATGCTCTCCGGTGTGTGCTTCTTTATTGTGTTAGTTGGAGCAATTGACTCCTCTGCACGCTATACTGAAAGTCTGCAGGATATCAACTCAGTTGCTTTTTTTTGTCCGAGTCTAGCAGGCATGACCAAGCATATATACAGCATGGAGAGTTGGAGAAGGCCTCAGCATGATGCAGACATTCATAGTCTCTTCAGTAAGATCAGAAAGACTATGTGTTCAGTTAACTCCATTCCTGGTTTCCTGTTGGCTCATACAGCCTATTCTTCCAGCTCCATTTGAGCAGCACACAAGCGGATGGGCTGCTAACGCCATGGCTCTTAGAATGTCCATGGTTGGGACGGGACAACTTTCAACTTCAGACGATCAGCACACTGAATCCTTTACCATGTCAGTGACTTCATCATATCGAGATCAGATGAGGTGACAGAACTCAAGTTATCTATGATGCAGATTGGTAACGAGGACTGTGTGTGTATGTATATACCCCAAAGATCATGGATACTACGAGTATTTTTTTTTCAATTGTGGTTCTCTCTCTTCAATTGGATTAGTGATGATGTTTAAAAAATTCAAATCCCAACTATGTCTCCATCACGTTTTTTTTAAAAAAAAATACAGTGCATCGTCAACAAAAATGTGGTAGTGCATTGCCTATTTGTTAATTATCTGAGTCAACAAAGATGCTGAAAGGTCTATACATTAGAGTTGGTGAGCCTGCGAATCCCCACTTTCCGCTAGTTAATTTCACAAACTTTGGATTAAATGTCATTTTAATGGTAGTATTTATTTTCATAATATTGTTATCTTATCGTATGATCTGTGTGTTTTAAATACAAAAATTTAGTTGCCCCTTAGCAAGGCACGGGCACACTGCCTAGTAATATATAATGTTCAAGCAAGAATTAAATAAAAATGTTAAATTAATTTTTTCCCTATAATAGGCATAGTTCTTTGAAAGAAGGCAAACTAGAATTAATCCATAAACATACCTGACTGCTGTAGGCAAAAATAAACTATGGAACCCAAAAGATACAAAAAAAAGCTTCACCAGAACAGGTGAAAACTAGGGCACCTGAGCGGTACCAAGTGAAAACAACACGCAATCCATGTCTGGAACAAATTGCCGCCCTAATCTAAGAGAACTATGCCTTTGCACCATTTGTTATCGTTGTAGCACCTTGTTGGCCTTTCTTAACGCAAAGCAGAAAGAATTCATAGCGCACGGAAATGCCGTTGTAGCTTTCATCCGGAAGTATTTAGGGTATCGTATTTCCACAGGGAAGGCATGGTGTAAAAGTCTCTAATATGAATAAGGACAAGATAACACGACTATGCAATAGACCACAATCCATAATAGGGATAAACCAAATGGTAAGATAACTTGACACACACACTTGAATCAATCTCAAGGATAAAGATAAATAAAAGAATACAAGAATAAATCTAACATGGAGCAAGCATATCCTAAATAGCTATGTTAAGACATGCTTTTATACATACATGCTTTTGTTAAGTTAGCCATGGTTGCTATTTTCTTACTTCGGCCACCGAGATTCTATGTTAAGTTAGCCATAAGGTTGGGGATTTTCTTACGCTTAGCACCTTGCTTACACTTTCGTCCTCGCCGTGTAAAAGGGTTAACCCGAAGGTGATATGGCCAGGACTTATAAGTTGGCTTCACCCTTGCTCAACTAGCAAGGTGGTACTAAACATGTGCACTCCGCTCATGGGCCACCTCTTGGGCCACATCCAAATTAGGCATAACATACACATGTGGCCCTCATTTGTTAAGTGGTTAAGAAAGGCGTTAGGGGAAAATAGTGTGGATCTCCTGCGGGATTGTATCACACGGGGAACCCGCGGGACATAAGGATTCTGCACCCGGATGACGGAAGATACCTAGGGGGGCGGGATTACAAGCACCTTGGACGGTTAACCCGGGGTGATATGGTTTGTAGACAAAGGCTTATAAGTTGACTCCACCCTTGCTAAACTAGCAATGTACCACCTCATCCCCTCTTGGGCCACATCCAAATTGGGCCGGGTGTTACATACACCCCCTCAAAGGACTCGACGTCCTCGTCGAGCGCCATGGGTGGCCATGAAGGTAACCTCTAGCTTAGACACCATGTCTACGCTATGGCCACTACTCTAAACGTGTCGACAAGGCTTACCCGTTCCCCGGGTCCTTCTACTAGAGCACCTCTAGCCACCATGTCTACGCTATGGCCACTACCCTCTAGCGTGTCGACAAGGCTTACCTAGGGCTAGAGCACCCGCCCGAACCTATAATCCAACAACAACTAAGACTAATTCAAGGTAGAACTCAACATCTCAACTTAGCTCTTGGTCTAAACATGTATGTATGATAGATTAAGCACAAAGTTCTATATGACAAGATCGTAATGTGGAAACTATATACTAGTTCATATGCTAAGATCAAATCATAAGGACTATACTCTAGTTCGTAAACATAACTATATTGATAAGTAAAGAACAAGAACAAGAAGATGAACATGGCATGAATTGACATAAAGAATATAATATTGATCATACCAAATATCTTCAAGATGCCCTTGATCTTTGATTACAAGCCCTTGCCTAGCTCCAACTACTAACTAAAAGGTAAAATGATAAAAGAGTAGAGGAGAATGATCTTGTGTGTTGTGTGTTCTAAGGAGGAGCTCTACCCCGCAATTTATACAAGGAGGAAGTCGGTTCCATGCGCCCAATTTAGCTTTCCCCTGCATGCAAAATAACTTTCCGTAGTCGGTACGATAATTCCTCTCGCATGCAGCCAAGGAGTTTGGCGGGAATGACATGCAACCATCCTCCCCGCATGCAAGTGTCTTTGGCAAAGTATTTTGGCGCCAACTACAATTTCCACCGCATGCAACCGCCGCGTGAACGTTGCACGAAACCGCCATAGAAATGGCGGGAAGTTTTGGCCACTTTTCGGGGGCGGCCGCACCATGGGCCGGCCGGCCCCTGGGCTGCGCCTCCCTGTCTCTACCTTCTCCTGTTGCGTGTTTGGGCTCTGGTAGAGTGGGCTTGCGATGGTGCACGGGCCAAATTGCTCGCGGAGTTTGCCCTCTTGCTTCATCCTCTCCTTGGACTTCTTTCTTTCAATGCGCTTTTCATTTTATTTGACGTACTTGCACCTGTTTCCACTTTTATACCTGCAAAACATATTTCTTCGAATACAAGTGGAACAAGGTTAGAAGTAAAGGTATATGTGACATAAGTTTGCCCGTTTCTCATGAATTGGATATAAGTTGGCGGTATTAATTACTCGATAATGACCGCCAACAAATCCCCCAAGCTTAACCTTTGCTCGTCCCGAGCAAATAGCTAAGTGTTTGGTTGTTGATCAGGAGTTGCTTCAATACCGATATATTTCAAAATGCATCATGTTTATAACTAAGTGTTCCTCCTTTGTTTAAATAAGTTGGTATTTTTGCACCATCCTTTTACTCAAGTCATGTGGGGCTTATAATATTTTCCAACGGTTGTCGTAATTATCTCTGAACCTAGTTTCCCCGTATATCCATTCAGAAATGCTTGTTGGTATTTCTTAGCGTAAGCAGCAAAGTCCGCAAGCGCACGGAAAGTACCGTTGTAGCACTTCACCCGGAAGTATTTAGGGTATCGTATTTTCCACAGGGAATGGGTATAAAGTCTCTGAACTAGTTCTCCCAGATAGATGAGATGAAGAGTAGTATGGGTAGTGAGGTTTTCTAAGGGTAAAGATCCTGAGTGAAGTTAACCTTGTCACTATCGATTTGCTTTGGCCACCGGAGCGCACCTGGTCTGCCAAGCGATACCGGCGTAGCACCTACATCATACGAGACGTGGGGGATTACAAGGGACGGACAGGGCTGTCACCACCTGCCGCCTACCACCTCGTCCGTCTGTATATGGTGCGAAACGAAGGTAGACTATAGCCTAGACACCATGCCTATGCTATCTTCCACTACTCTAGTGTGTCGACAAGGCTTACCCGTTCCCGGGGTCCTTCTACTAGAGCACTCGTGAGCGACGATTCAACAAACAAATAATGAATAAAGATAAATTACTCAAGAACTTAATACCGAAAGATAAACAACGATAATTCTTACTCCAATTAGTAGAACGATCGTAGAGGTGCAAGTGTAGAGGAAGCCGACACTCCGGACTTCCTTCTAACTCTTCCTCACTCACTCCCTTTTATTCACAAGTGGATGAATGAATGGAATGGAATTTATTGAATGCTCAAGTGTTTGGTGATGGAATGATTTTACAATGCGTGAGAGGCTCTCTTTATATAGGAGAAGGCAAGGGAGAATGGGGGCTCTCCTTGTTCTCAGCCCAAAAACCGACTCCTCTAGCATGCAAACGCCGTGGGAAAATATTTCCCATCCCATGCAACCAAGGGATTTTTGCGGGAGCTACATCTTCCACGCATGTCACCGTCTTCCACGCATGCCACCGTCATTGCGAAGGATTTTTGGCGGGAACGTGAAACTCCACCGCATGCAACCGCCGCTATGACATCGGGATGAACCGCCAAAGAAAGATGGGCCGGGGAGGCCGCGGTTTTGGGCCGGCCGCCCCATGCCCGCCGGCCGCCCCCTGGCCCCCCCGTTTTGCGTCTCCTTTCTCCGGTGGGCTTGTGGGTCGCCCTGGACCTCTCCCATGTTGGTGCACGGGTCCGATTCCTCGTTTATTTAGCCCGCTTGTTCTCCCTTGGGTGATAGCGCGATCCTGCGGTGCGCTTTCCACCTTGTTTGCCGTATTTGCACCTGTTTACACTTTTATACCTGCAAAACATATTTTCTTCGAATACAAGTGGAACTAGGTTAGAAGTAAAGGTATATGTGACATAAGTTTGCCCGTTTCTCAGGAATTGGATATAAGTTGGCGGTATTAATTACTCGATAATGACCGCCAACAAATCCCCCAAGCTTAACCTTTGCTCGTCCCGAGAAAATAGCTAAGTGTTTGGTTGTTGATCAGGAGTTGCTTCAATGTCGATATATTTCGAAATGCATCATGTTTATAACTAAGTGTTCCTCCTTTGTTTAAATAAGTTGGTATTTTTGCACCCTCCTTTTTACTCAAATCATGTGGGGCTTATAATATTTTCCAACTCTTGGGTCATTGCAAGATAGAATGATTTTAATAGAAGCTCTAGTCATTCATTCTTTGATCAACTAATCATCCGGAGATTTTTTGTCATATTTTTATTATTCCTCAAGTCATCTCAAGAAGTAAACCATATGAAGGAACGAGTTGCAACCTTTGATCAAGATGCACCAAAGAGAAGATTACGATTCATCATTATTTGTGTTGACAGGCTCAATCTTGGTTTCCTTTCTCTCCCATGGATTGAGTTTTCTCGGAAAAATTAGGACTACTTTCAAGAGATTTCCCTGTCAAAGTGGCAATAATCTCATCCTGTTTTTAAAAAATACCGAAAAGGGGGCGGAATAAGCAAAACTCGGGGTTTTGGCCAAGAAAAATAGAAAGAAGAGAGTATGCAGCTTACCAATCTTTTCATGAGTCTTACGAGTTTCGGGTTTTTTCAAAAAAAGGGGAACATCATCTTGCAAGCGTGCAATATTTGAACCGTAGCTAATCTGCGAGTTGAGGGAAAATGAGACAAAGGCAAAACAATTCTTGCAACATGCAGAGAGTTACATACCTTGGAAACTTGCTTTGTTCTTGGAGATCTTTTCTTCTTAGAAGATCGGGAACTGCTGACCAATTGAGTAGAAGCCTTTCTTTTCTTCATGTCCTTCAACTTCTCCTCAAGAAAGACCATGTATGTGTTCATGAAAGGCTTCATGGCCAGTCCCTCATCACCTAGAGCTGGACGAGGACCGGCCCAGTAGTACCTGATCTCTCTTGAAGGAGGAGTTGGCTCGATGTCCTTCAAAGAAAATTAAGTTTAGATGAAAAGAGAAGAGCAAGGAAGGAACTGAAGAAAAGACAATCACCTCGCTATCAGTGACAAATTCTGGCAAAAGTGCTTGGCAGAAAGGATGAATCGGTGCATTAAAGATATGGGTGTGCAGTTCCTCCCACCAAGATTGAAATAAAGGATGTGCAATATCAATCAAGACAAAAGGATCGGGCCCATGATTCGGGAGATTTTTTTCCTAAATTGAAAATCTTTTCAAAACTTGCGGATGCTTTCGATTACCGTCTCCCTTGGCTTGATGGCTCGGAAAGAATAACCTCGGGGGCAATTGACCACATCCCAATTGTCTTGCTGCCATATTTGGGTTATAAAATTCATAAGTAGGCTTCACTAGCCTTCCATGATGAAATTACTGCGGGGCAAGATGCATGGCTTGATGATTGCATTAAAGATCCCCGTTGATAGATTATCAACTGCGGCCCGAATCATAGTTAAATTTGCAAGGAAAAGTGAAATCTTCACATTCTCTGAAAAGGAAACCGCAGAATTTCTTCAAAGCCTTTGTAGAAAATCTTGAAAAGCTGGCCAATGTTCTTGTTGATAGTAATAGCGGTCATGCTTCTCCATAAGTCGACAAGCTTTGGATATTACTTCTTCATCCTCGGCATAATTGGTGAAGGGAAGGACAAGGAATGCAAATCTACTCGATCGGTTTGTGCATATATAGCTGCAACCACATCTGGACTAACCACCAAGGACCGTTCACACAAGAGATTCCTTTCTTTTCGAACATTTGTGTGGTAATTTGGTGCAGCATATGGTAAGTTGCACCCAAGAGATACTTGCCAAGAGCAATTGTTTTGTTAGCTGCCAAATCTTCACCATGACTATGTGATTTAGCACGAGGTTCGTTGGATTTGCCACAAAATACAAATCTGCACAAACCGAAATTCGAAAAGGCCTTGTATTCTTTGTCGGGGCCATTCTTCATATAGGACTCAATATGTTTTAGTCCAAGGGTCGGCGGTTTTGATAGCTGTTTGATTCTTGCCATACTGGTATTTCCAAGGGTGCACCTCTTCGGTGATGTTCGGACCGGTCATCATGAAGACATCGGCCGGGGGTGATAGTCATTGGGCCATGACCAGAAGATGAAGGAGTTAGTGGCGTTTGACCAAAAATGAGCTGCGCCATCAATAAATCTTCATTCTTGGGGGTATTGGATAAAGACAGTTCTAGACACACGAGATATGTCTTGAACATCCCAATTCTCACTACGGATTTGACCAGGAAATTCGCTGTACCGGTTGCGCCATCCGGCAATTGGAGGAAACGGCCGTGTCTTGAATGTCTTTTTCCACTTGTTTCTTCTTGGGAGACGCCGAATTTGAAGGAAATCCTCGACTCTCCTTCTCGATAAATTCAAGAGGATCGAGTTGCCTTTAGGACCCAAGAAATAAATATCCGGGTTGGCTTACGTTGAGATCGAGAATTTGGTCCTCATTTTCCTTTAAGGAAAGGAATGAGCGCATATAAGAAAAATGAATTCTAAAGATTGGGTTGTTCTTGAATTAACGAGGGAATATGAAATTACCTCGGAACCAAGCCGTGGGGATCCATGAAGAAGATTGAATCGAGATCCGGCGAAATCTAGGGTTTCAAGTTTTTTACGGAAGGGGGCAATTAGGCGACAAACTACGAGCGATCTTGCTTTGAGCAAGGAAAGGGCAGATTGGTCAATTTCGAGCAAAAGGCCTCTTTTACTCTAAAATTGAGGGGGCATATGTTGACACCAAAATTTGGTAAAGCCCGGATGACTAGTGGACCGACGCACGGCGATTCGGTAAGGAGTCATTCGCTAGCGCGTATGGTGCCAATGGTACTATGGCATTCGGGAAGGCGCCGTTATTCGGCTAAGGAGCTGAGTCCGAGAAGGAGCTGGCGAGAGATGGTTCGGCAAGCAAAGGAGCGTCAAGAAGAATATCCCAGGGCGAGGGCCCACATCATGTGCAATTCCCATGACTCAGAAGACTTGGAGGACAATGTATCTTAGCTAGATATTTTTCTTTATTATTATTCATAATTAGTTAGGACTCGTCAAGCCCGAGGTATAAATATGAGACCCCCGCAAATCGTAAACAATCTACCCAAATCAATACAAACAACCCGCTCCGTGCCTTGGCTCCGGCCACCCTTTTGAGTCGGTCGTGTCGTCGATCTACTGCGAGAGGATTCATCGACCCGTAGACCTCCATAAGTACCGGCAACCTTGCACCATGTCTAGTATCGTCGAGGCGGATTTAGATTATTGCAAGAAGTCTTGTTCACGCTTAGTATCGTCGGGCGGATTTAAGCTATCGGGGGCAAGAGGGTTCTTTTGTCGATCATGAGCCATCCGGTGGGCTAAGATCCGGCCGAGAGCTAGTTATCGGCTTCATTAGGCTTGGCACCCTAATGAATTCATTAAGTTACCGAGTGGTGCATGTTTCCTATTTGTTTATCTATTTATTTATTTGTGTTTGCACACACTCTTTGCCCAATCTAGATTGATGTGGCTCGGCTTTATCTTTTGTTAGATCTAGATGTCATCAACTCTTTCAATGATTATCATTAGCTTGTCATTAGATCTATCTGTTCTTTCATAGCCGAGCCTAGATCAATGCAGGTTGTCACGTGTTCTTGGGTTCTTGCGCGTTTAGTCATGAGTCGTGCGGCGGGCTAAGGTTTTACGTGTGAGTTTCTTCTTCATGGACCACGGATTCGGCAAGCTTGCCGAACACGGGTTATGTGTTTACTTGTATCTTGCATGTGTAAGTCTACCTATCGTTAGAGTCTAGTCGGCAAGCCGTATCATGCGGTGGATTAGCTTGTTGCGATGTATCATGCGGTGGATAGCTGTTAGGGGCGAAGAGGGTTTAGAACGGTTAAGTCGGCAAGCCGTATCATGCGGTGGATTAGCTTGTTGCAGTGTATCATGCGGTGGATTACTGTTAGGACTGATCGGGACGAATCTCTGGCTTTGCCTTAGATTAGGTTTGCATATGTACTTTACTTGTCTATGCATACGCGCTTCAACGAGTAATGAGTATTTATAGATCTATTTAGATGTATGCGTGCTTTTAGCCTATCATGGTTAGATTGTATCATGCGGTGGATTGATCTAGTTGTGGTAAGTGGTTTATATCTGTAGCAAGTGGTATCATGCGGTGGATTAGCTTGCGAGGGTTTAAGCTTGACGGGTTTAGGAAAGCTAGACGTGCGGCAGACTAGTTGGATGAAACCTATGCATGTGTCATTTAGATTAGGTTTATATTTATGAGTTACCTGCTTTTATTCCATGTTGTCAATTAATTCGATCCATGCAATAGAGCTTTATAATGTCATATCATGATGATCGACTTTACTTGTGCAAACATGTCTTCTATGATCATTCGGCAACTGTTGTTACGTTACATCTTTTACATGCTTACCGAATGCATTCATTATCTGTCGACAGATAGCTCTCATAGCTATATGTCTTTACATCTGGCCTTAGAGCCATACATGCGGAACTGTCTTGGTCTCACCGGGCATGTTCCGGATCTTCGTTTACTTCCTTGTCAATTAACGAGGTCAAATTGATGGCATGCCTCAAGACGCTCGGGCGTAGAGTAAAGCCCGCTATTCCGCTTGTCGGTGTGCGCGGCGCAAGGAGTAGGATTTTGTGCCTACAAGTCCGAAGACCTACTGAGGCCACCACGCGGTGGTCGATGTAGTTGTGCGTGGCTCCCGAGTCGACGATGATGTTGACGCCCGTGCCTGAGATCATATCGGCGAGGTAGAAAGAATGAGCACCACGTCATCGGGAAGTGCGGGTCCCGGTGAGGATTTTTTCGTCGGTGGCTCCTCTTGGACGTCCGCTAGTGGGGCGTTTGTCGTGTCGTCAGCGTAGTCGTTGAAGATCGTTTGACTTGTGACCCCATGTGAGCGGCTCGTCACGCGGTTGAAGCGAGTCCGCCTTGCGTCGCTCGGTCATCTCCTGCGGTGTCGGCCGTTTGAGCGGCCTAGTCGGTGCGGTGATGAGGGGGCGCTGGGGGCGGCCAGCGGTGTAGGGCGGCGGCGCCCGCCCTTCGCCGTTCGGCTTGCCGGTGTTGTAGAGGATGGCGAGGCGTCGCTCGTATGCCTGGCGAGACATGGCTGCCTCCATGTCCTTGGGATTCTACATCTCGGCGTCCGTCTTGAGCGGTTCGCCCAAGCTTCTTTGTGTAGATGTTGACTGCTGGCTGATCGTCGAGGTTGCTTTGCCGTGCCACATGTGCCGAGAACGCTCCGTGTACTCATCGGCGGTGCTGTCTTCCTTAGCGAGGCCAGCTCACCCAAGCGTTCCGCCCGTTCAGGTGGGCGAGCGCTCGTTGACATATTGGGCGAAGCTTGCCCAATCGCCACCGGTTTCTCTGGGGACAGCCTCATGTACCATTCTTTGTGCTCCGCTGTGAGATGATATGAAGCGTACCGGACTTGCTCTCTTCTTTGGCGTACCTTGGCCCCCTGAAGAATTGCTCGCGGCGGTTGATCCATGGAAGGGGATCGTCCTTGCCATCATAGGTGGGGAAGGACGGCTTGTGCAAGCGAGGAGGCGAGGCCTAGGAAGGTGTCGGCCGGAGGGGAAGGAGGGGCGGCGCATGCGCCCTGGCGATGATGTGCTGGCTGATTAGCCCTTCGGCCGGTAGCGCTTGATCAGATTCTCGGATCATTCTTTGTTACTTGATTGTCCCGGTCTTTGCTTCCCATCTGTCCGCTTCTTGATGGTCGCGGGCTACCGACTCGAACATTGCCCTCATCTCGATCTCGGCGTCATGGAGTTGTTGCGGAGTTTAAGCTTAGCTGGATCGTCGGCTGAGATCATAGCGATCTTATCGTCGAGCTTGTCCATCCTGGTGTTGATCTTGGCGAACTCATCCCCCAAGTGCTTGATCAATTTCTTGGCTTAAATCGTCCATGGTGGTGGGTGGATCGTAGTGGTCTCCGGATACCGGTATCGATTCGGCTAGATTGGGCCGGAATTGACACTTGAATTGGGGGAATTGGAGGGGAGGAAGAGGGAGAGGGCGGCGGAGGAGGCAGCGGGCGTGGGCGGCGGTGGCCGCCCGCATCGCGGTGGCGCCGGCGGCGGCGTGGTGGTGTCGTGCGCGTGGGGCGCCGCGGCGGGCGCGGATAGGGGCGGGAGGCGGCGCGGGAGCGAGAGAGGTTGGAATAATTTTCTTTTTATTTGCTTGTTACCCTGAAAGATTACAGACCCCTTACTTATATAGCCCGGCTATTGGGACTTGTATCTCAAGCAATCTCTCTAAAGGTTTCCTTATAGATTGGAATACCTTTTACAAGCAGGTCCTATTTATTTATTTCCTAATAAGGGTCTCCCTTGTAGATGAGATAGCCCCTTGCACACCAAAACACCTAAAGATAATCCTAGATATTTTCCTCCTTTATTTCGAATTAATTGCCGAAGAATCCGCGGGAGGAAGGAGGTGGCGGCGGGAACGCTGCGCGAGAGCCCAGGGGGGCGGCGTCGGCGTCCCTTGGGCCAGTCGGGCCCGTCCTCCTGGGCACTATTTCCTGGGTCGTGACAGAGATGAAAACCGAATTGCATACAGCGGTGATTAACAAGTAAAAAAATTTGCATGAGTGGTATAGGCTCCGGACTTAAGATTCTTTGCCAGAATTAGGAAAGTCCAACCATCCCATAAAAATATAAGAGGTGTTCTTGATTTAAGAAATCTAATTGAACTAAATCTCTCAGCAGCTTTATTATTTTTGCTACTCGTACGGTCTTACCTGTTGTTCATCCTCTGCTCTGACTACCTGAGATGACACCCTATGCTTGCTGGCCATCCTGGGACAACCCAACAAGATTCACACCCTGATAGAAGTTTATGACATTTCCTTTGCTAGTTAGTCAGAAAATTTGTGACTCAATGGGTTATACCATCGAGGTCATAGATTCCTTTTGAGTCAATATATAGTGATTATAAGTCTTAAATGAATTAATATATTCAAAGAAAATAAAAATAAACCCCCCCGAGGGAATCCCGCATGCGCGCATGCATTGCATCCTTCTAATTTCTCCTCGCCGCATGCCCTGGATACCGCGAGGGCGGGACGCTGGATCCGACCTTCCTTGAGCGGCGCCGTATCGGTAATGCACGATTGTCACGTCTTAAAATCATGGTCCATCGGTCTCACGTCTTAAAATCTCGGTCTCATGTTGTCTTAAAATCTCACGTCTCCCATGAATAAATGACCAACATAAAAATTGTACATCTTGATGAGTTAAACAACTTCTATGTTTATGATTTTTAGATGAAATCATTTAGTGTTCGAAATGACATTTAAATTTGTTATTTTTTAAATTCGAATTTCGAAATGATCACAAGAAAAGGCAATTAAGATAATAGCGGTAAGAGCATGACACCTTGATGGTCCATGATTTTAGAAAAAAATTCATCACATTCGAGTTAATACGAGGGAGAACGACTAGTTACAAATATTTGCCATGGATTAAAAAAAAAAAGTGCCCTTCAACATACCTAACCACACACACTAATATGCATTGACACACCAGTTACACATTTTGTTTCCTTTTTGAGCATCTACGCACCATGTACTCTTACATCTAACCACATATGCTAATGTGCATGACACACATTTCAAAAAAAAAAAAAATCGTGCATGACACACCACGTACGCTCCTAACCTCTATCGTGCATAACACACCATTCTAAGAAAAAAAAAAACGTTCATGACACACCACCCTCCTAACATGCTAACACGCACACCACATGCATGACACCACACCCATGGGTATATAATTATAAGGCAATGAATATCAAGAATAAAAAAAAAAAGATTACGCATGAGTTGCCTTATACAGATTATGCATGTGTTGGCTTGTACAGATTACGCATGCATCAACAATATCTAAAAAAGAAATTTTATATTCAAAACTTTCCTTATTTACCCTTTTTTTAAAATAAGAATTCAATAAATACTATTACCTCCTAGGAGGGAATAGATGATTATGACCGTCCGATCGAGAAAAAATGGACCGGTCCACAGTCATTTGGGAGTACCGTAGCAATTGCCAAAGGGAGATTAAAACGCATGAGCAGAAGCTGACGAATAGTTTTGAAGATCACTCCACCGGGGCAAAGGTCTCTGGAACCAGTTTTGATAGCATCCACCAGCAGTGCTGAATCAGTCTCCATTTTGATTGCCGAGATGCCGAATTGATCAGCAAGCTCCAACGCCCTAAGGCATGCTGTTGCTTCGACCATAAGTGCATCATGTGCTTGCCCCATATTGCCAGCTCCTGCTAGTACAGCAGCTCCAGAGTCATCACGGACTATGAAACCCCATGCAAGTTTTTGTTGATGGCGAGAATGCACCGTCCATGTTTATCTTTGCTAGTTGACACCCAGACAAGCACCATTTTTGCCTGATTGGTGCCTTGACCAGACCTCCAATGCTGCTGCTCCTTTAGACAATGTTCAGACATGGAGACCACCATGAATCACCGACTCGAGAGCTGGTTTTTTTGCTCACCTGCATTCACCTTGTTTCGGACATCCCACCATCTCCACAGCAGTATAATGATTGACATACGCTGTTTGGTCTGGAACTTCAGGATCTCCTTGATGAAATCTTGTGATGATTGAGCCCCTATAAATTTCAAACGAGCCTCTTCCAGTTGTAATCCTCGCCAGCATTGGCGTACCTCTTTGCATTTCAGAAAACAGTGCCCCCATCCTCGTCAAGACGTCTACAGACAGGACATATTGTATCAAGATCAATATTGCGTCGCTTGATGTTGGTTTTCAGCGCTAGGCTATTATGTGCCACTCTCCAGAGAAACTGCTTTATTTTGGGTGGGCATTGCAATTTCCAAATCTTCAGCCATATACTATAATCTGTTAGATTTTTGCCAGAATTAAGAAAGTCCAACCATCCTATATAAATATAAGAGATGTTGATGATTTAAAAAAACCAATTAAACTAAATCTCTCAAGAGCTTTATTTTTTTCTTCTTTCCTCTTTTGACCTATTTTTGCTACTCCTACCTGTTGTTCATCCTCTGCTCCGACTACCTGATACGACGCCCTATGCTTGCCTGCCTTCCTGGGACAACCCAACAACATTCATACCCTGATAGGAGTTTCAACAGTTCCATTGCTAGTTTTTCAGAAAATTAGTGACTCAATGTGGTTATACCATCAGGGTCATAGATTCCTTTTGAGTCAATATGTAGTCATTATAAGTCTTAAATATTTTTTTTCCTTTTTGAAATTGGCACTACTGTCTCATCCTATATCTCAATTTAGTCTTTACCACTAATCTTGAGGAGCATAATGCAAGTACAAATGACCGTTTATGTGATTATAATCCTTGAGTGTTCATTCTGTGACCTATATTTATTTTCCCTAAAATGCAAAAAAAGATGTTTTATAAAGATACATTAAATAGCAGAGCGTGAACTTAACTTGATAATAAAAATATGTGGCAACTAACAAGATAAGCAATTGTTTTTTTAAACAACTAAAACCATACTTGACATGAGCTGCAGAAAAAAAATGCCATCATAATTTATTCTAAGTTTAAGCTCGATGCATGTTGTAGTTATATGGAGGTATCATGCAAAATGAAAAATATAGACATGGCTCAAGAAACATCTAGGTTAACAAATCATAACTCTATCACAATTGGATTAATAAGCCTACTATATTAGAGAATCAACAAAGAAAAATGTGCATACTACTATTGGTAATTCTCTTATATTAATCGACTCAACTTGTGAACAACAATGTGTTGGTCAATGATCGAAAAGCCCCCAAACCCTAGCCGCCTCGCCGCTCCATCCTCACCGCCGACGCCACAAATGGCGTCAATTGTTATTGGGCCATGGAATTTATACTAATCACCTTGGTTTGGTACTTTTCTCCCGTTTCTCTATTTTTTCCTCTTTTCTTTTATTTTTCTCAAGCAATCCCGCAAAACTGAGTATACAACAAAACTCGTGGAAATCATTAGTATAAATCTTATCTTCTAGCATTCTTGTTCTTATTTGTCCTATTTATTTATAGTAAAAAGTTGATGTTATCCACCATCAACACCCACATTCTCTCTCTCGAATGCGGCTTAGTTCTTCCCGGCGGCCCCGCCGGGAGGGCGTCTGGCAACTCAGTGGGAGGACGCCATCAACAAGGAGTTAGACGATGACCACCTCACCAGCTACCTCGCCTTCTTCGCTGCTCAATGAAGTCGGTCTCGTTTTTGCCTATCGGCCGGTGCCCACGCCCGCCCGCACCTAGACTTGTCATGCCCGGGGTCAAGGCTGTAGTGGAGCAGCTGTTGGACGATATGGACCAAGGCGAAGGTGAAGGAGAGGCAACCGTCCGTGTCCCTAGCTGCTGCATGACTTGCTTGCTCGGCCATTGGATGGTCATATCCCTGTCCGCCAAGGTGTTGGCCGCTGCGGACGGGTGTGTCCGCCCCTAACACTGATGGGTGACGGGAGATCCTCGCACGGCCTACTGCCGCCTTGGGGGAGCGTCACCAGAAGCAGCTTTCGCAGCCCCGAAGGGTCAGAGCTTGATGATGGATGCTTCAACTGCCTCTCCTATACATGTCATGTTGCGATTTGCTAGTTGCCACGGTGTTGCCTGCGTTGCCATGGCCTTCACCACCTAGTCAGGGAGTGCAAGCGACCTAGAGCTATGATGACGTTGGTTTCGGAGTACATGTGTTGCATCAACACTTGAAGGAGATGAAATGGAATGCGCAAGGCAAAGGTATATTTGTAAGACATTTCATTTCACTGGTCTATGGTTGAGTAGAGAAGTGTTCGACTGGATTTAGGTTTGATAACCGTAATACTAAGAGGGAAAAACTATAATTTCTTTACTCATCTAGTACCACTAAGTATGAGTCACATGTGCATATGCATATGTTTAGTGACGTGGTGATATGTTTAAAATGCCTGGAAAAGATCTTTGAATTGCTATCTCAAATGCTATTTTTGTCCTGGTATTTTTGAGGGAGAGATAGCACGTAGGAAGGCTATATATATAAATCTATAAATATACCTGATAATAAAAGGTGAAAATTTCTACCTGTTCACCTGCTGTACCTTTTTTCCGTCCGCCTCCCTGCATGTCCACAAACCTATATGTTCCTTGTCCATGTAGGACCCATACATTGTCCTACAATCCTATCCGGCAACTGTGTATAAGTATATACGTTCCTTGTCCACGTAGGACTCATACAACAATCCTATCCCATGTATTCTGCCTCAACTTTTTCTTTTCATGCCTGCCTTTCTCTCGGTACAAAACTAATCCGGTTTAGGATTCGACAACTAATCTGGTTTCAGTTGAACAGGATACAGACAATCAGTCCGTATAGGATACGTGATCCTGGGATGAAAACAAACTTCAGTCCGTATTAAAAATATGAAATTGGCTATATATTGTAAAATTATTTATTTTAATAAAAAAACATAATATGTTGGTGTTAAAAATAAATAATTACGCAAAACATGATCGGTTTCATATCTCTAATAAAAACTAGACATCTCATGGAGCACAATAAAATTTAGTTCACCAAAATTCAAGTTACCAAATTCTAGTTATAAATTTCTAAAACTGACAAAAGGTCGGATTCTTAACGAAGTTTCGTTTTGAGGCTAGATTCCCAAATTAAAAAAAAAGGGCAGATTCCTAAGACAAACTCCTTTGAGGGGACAAATTCCTAATTCTCAAAAAAAAAAAAAAAAAAGCTTGGTTGCCTGGGCTGTCACCTGTGTGCCCACCAGGACTGCTGCCAGTCTGCTGGGCCAGCCCATCGTAGTCTGCGGTCCAGGGAAGGCCGGGCTTCTGTTTGTTCGCCAGTTGGGCTGCCGGCTCGCTCGCTGCTGCGTGTTGCTTGCCCTCTACGTTAGGCCCAGGTCCGGTTGTTGTTTTCTGCTGCCTGCGTGCCGGCCCAAGCTGCTGGTTAGGCCGTTTTCGCCGCTGCCGCTGTCTCTGCTCACGTGGGCTGCCGCTGTCTGGCTTGCCGCTTTGTTTGCTTGCCTGGCCTTGCGGCCCGATGAGGCTGCTGCTGCATTTCCTTAGGCCGCCGCCGCCGTCTTGCTGGAACAGAGAAGCTCCTGCCGTTGGCAAATCGCAGTGGAGGCAGGGGCGTGAGCGAGGGGTGCACGTACGTGGGACTCCCGACCGTTGGGGGCTGGTGCCGTCGGTCAGGGTCAGGGAATAGGGCCCAGCCTTATTACATGTAAAATACATGTAACACAAATCTCTTTTGTCATGTAAATACATGTATTTGTTCTCAAAGTGGTCCGTTTACCCTACAGCCTTATTACCGTGATGTTTGCCTCGTTTAGAAATTTTTTTCACGTTCGTGCTGGCTGGCTGGTTGGCCGTGGCCTTGACTTGCTGGTTGGCCTTGGCTGGCTGGATAATCGAGATGGATCAATTTGCCCATCAGCATGCATGTCGTGTATATGAACAATAATAAAAGCATGATCAATGCAAGCATAGTATTAGACCAATAATAGTTTATATTGAAAGAAGGCTACGCTAATTATAGCTCTCGGGTGGATCCACACTCATAAAACCATATTTGTAGCCTTTCAAAAAAAAAAAAAACCATATTTGTAGCAAAAACAAGTTCGTCTCAAAATTCTATGAAATAAACCATGAGTTTACATCTCATCAAAACTGAAATGTTCCATCATCCAATGTTCAGTTTTCTCTTTGGAGTCATCTTTTTTCTTTGTGGCACTGGGGTAGGCATCCTCATGGGGCTAGCGTTGTCAGGTTGTGAAGATGTGCCCTCTCCTAATAACATCTCTAGCTTGCTGCATATTAATACGATCGGTAATTAGATGTATAGAACTATTATTGTGTGTACAATAAATGTGCAATATTCCATACCTTCTTGTGACCCTTCCTAGACTATCTCGTAGGATTTCCTCCCTATTCGGCCTCCGTGGGGTGCTAGGTTCTGCCCGTCTTCTTTTGTAACATTCTTCATATGTTACCTTCGCTTCCTACCGGTTATAAAATAAATGAATATTGACATTTTCATTAAAGTTCATTGATAAAGAGGAAAAAAAGCAATGACCCCTTTTTGCGGTCCCATTGAGTGGGCACTTGGCACTAGCTTGCATGTGACCTTTTTGTCTGCAACTTTTACAAGTCATAGGTCCTCTAATCATCTTCTGTCCCTTCGCATTTGTTGAAGCAATATCGTTGTCACATTCCTTCTCACCACATTCTCCCTCATTGGTACATTTTCCTTTCTTCCAGTGTCCACCTTCCTCCCATCCTTTAATTCTTAGCTTGGACAACCGGAATGTTGTACTCTATTGTTGGAATAGGAGCAGTAGGCAGCAGTGATCGTGCTAGGGCTACAACATCCACGAGGGCCTCCACTACCGCCTGTGTCAGGCAATCGACTTCCCCGGCCTGGGCTCCTAGGGCACTAGCAGCCGTGCCAGGGATACCGTGAGTCGGGTCGGGCCTCCATGCGCATGGCCCGGCCACAAGGCGTAGTTGTTGACATTTGTTAAGTGCTAAAAGAATATGAAGGATTCTCGCAGCGCCTGTAACACCTACCATTATAGCTTTTCCCTAGGATGAGTATTCTAAAGTATCGTATCCACAGGGGAAGCTTTGGCTAAAGAATTCTAATAAGTCACAATCATGTATCTACTAACTTAGCAAACCACTAGACTATAGTGAGGAGGTAATTGTTAAAGGATAAGTAATATCAAAGCATAAAATAATAACCTACCTAAGATATCAAAGAATAACTGAACTAATCAAGAGGTCAAAGGGAGAGATCAAGGTTCCTGGATACTTCTCTATTACTTAGGTTCTATGATAGCAATCATACCATAACACTTCGGGACATCGAAACACTAGCCACGAGAAAGAGATGAGAAGGGGGCTAGGAAGCTCCGACTACGGTCCTACAAACACCAACCCGAACGTGGTGGAATACGTCGGCCGTCGGGGCTGCCGCCACACGGGCTACCACAAACTATCCGTGGGGTCGGGTGCAATCTCAGGTAATCTCTAGTCTAGACACCAAGTCTACACTATCGATTACTACTCTAGCTAACTAGCATAACTAGAGCCCTCAATACGAGCGGAGATCCCATGCAATAATATAACAACTAAACCATATATGTAAGACATGGAAGTAAATAGAGAAGATAAATATGTGAATCATAAGTCTTACAAAGAAAGGATATAAGACATACCAAACTCTCAGAGACATCTCGGAACAGGAGCATAGCTCCACTCTCCTTTTGCTCTTGATTAGATCTAAGTTAGATCTAATCTAGTTCTAATTACATGGCTAATCTACTTCTAATTACATGACTAATCTACTTCTAATCTCCTTCTAATTCACTAATCCCTGAGAGAGAGGTTATCCTTACATTGGGATACCTCTACAACTGAGAGATAATGATTAGAATGAGATAGAATGAATTAGGGTTTAACCCTGGGGTCAGGGGGTCTTCTTATATAGGCCTTGGCGATGAACGATGACCATTGGATGAAACCGACCTTCAATAACGGTGTAGATACAACCTCAAGGTCGGTTACAAACCGACCTAGGAAGATGAGGATGATGGGTGGGTCCCCACCCGCGTCGGCCTGCTGGGTGGGCAAGCCAACTTGGCTTCCCGTCTCTTCTGGTGTCTTCTGGTATCTTCTAGAGTGTTTTAGTCCACATTTTGGGTCGAGTTACTTCACGGTTAAGCCTTGTCATCGTATGTGAGATATATTCCGGAACTTTCTCCATTCTTCTCTGTGTTTATCTATTAAGTCCCTGTAAAGTCAAAGAATCACCAAAGCTTGTGGAATTATGTTAGTTAGACCCCTAGTCTATGTTGATATTCATATTACGCCCTTATTTCATGTTTAGTTGACTATTAATATTATGCTATAACAGGTGTCAACAGTAGCCGAGGCCTGGGCTAGGGCAATTTGTAGGCCTCAACTTCACTTCCTCGACGTTCATGGCCCAAGGCACTCCAACAACATCTGGCGGGTGAAGGATCTCCGTTCTCGGCGAAGGGCATGAGATGAGGGAAGGAGGGGCAAGGACCTGGAGATCACGGGCGGCGGCGTCTAGAAGGAAAGTCGTGATCGACTTCGTACGTGGACTCTCGTACGTGCGGCAAATGAGCGATAGATGGAATTTTACATAAGGGCAAAACAATCAATACAAGAAATATACATGTATTCTAAATGAATTAAAAGATTCAAAATCATATGTATTACGAAGTATCAACATGTATTATGAAGTATCAACTTTTGGAGACATATTTTATCAAAGCTAACGTTAGGAATCCAATTTTTGTGAAGCCGAGTTCTTTGGAGTCATATAATAGCAATTTTCTCCCCCTCTCTTGTTCTTCCCCTTTGCTCTTGGTTGGCTAGGGTTCATCCTTTCCCTCACTCCCTCCCTTGATTTGAGGCAAGGTTTCTAGAGAGAGTTGAGAGCCCCATGTGTGTGGATGAGAGCTTCAAGATCCACCTCCATCCCTTCCTCCTCCACTCAAGATTAATGCTAATTTGAAAGGGGATTGAAAACCTAGTGTGCATGCATTTAGGGATTTATATTTGGTGGCACTATGTGGTGATTACAATTATGGATTTCTTATTACTCTTGGTGATTGCTATCACCTAGACGGTTTGGTGGATTGAGACTCCGCGAAGCATGCCGAGGGGATTGTGCGATGCTCCGGAGGAGGATTTTTGAGAGGTTGTGTTCACCTCATAGGGATCATGAAGAACAACACTAGTAGAGTGTGTCATTGAGTTACCTCACTTGCGAGTGGTGTCTTGTGGGGAGTTTGGCTTGCGGACCCCATGGAGCAACCATCGAAGTGTTGGTCGACACAACAAGGAGTAGGGGAAAGTTGGCAAGCTTCCCGAGACCTTGGAAAAAAGATCAACTGTGTCAAAATGGTCTTCTCTTCTCGCTGGTTTGCATACTACTATCACAAGCTTTGTATTCACATTCATATATATTGATATATATTGTGCTTGTGCTTGTGCTTGTGTTGTTGGTCTAGAAACTAGCTAGCTTGTGTAGCTTGCTTTGTTGCTTTGCTTAGCTTGGGTAACTAAGTAATTTGATCCTTTGGGTTAGGCTAAATAGGCTTTGTGCTTTTGCTCATTAGAATTATGTAGGAGCTCCACTATGCTTGAGGTATTAGTGCATACGTCTATGTGACCTTGCAATAGAATTGATTAGGAGCTCAAGCTAGGCTTGGCACCTCGATTGCTTTGTGTAGAATCATTTTAGAGGTGTTTTAGAGTTATAGATAGAGGGGTGTAGTCTTGGATACTCCGATAGTTTATTTTTCACATTAATTTTGGTTATCCGGCGCCCTTAGTTTTAGAAAGACTATTCACCCCCCTCTAGTCTGCCATCTCGACCCTAGATATAGCAGGAGCACCAACGACTAGGTACTTGTCTCCTCCGCCCCGCCACCTCTATAGAGGTAGAAGCGTTGCCGATGGACGGATCCTTCTCTGACGAAGAGTGTCCCGTGGGTCGACCGATTCGCCTCGTAAGTAGCCTATGGGGGGCAACCACAAGCCATGTCTCTAGGGCCTACACATCCCAACGTCATGGATGTCGAAGCACGTCCTCCTAGGTGTGGACCCAGCCACCCAACCTACCATGGCCCTACACTTAACCATCTTTGGGTCAATAGGCCATGGAGACGGGATGAACGAGGCTGCGACGGACGCTGTCAATCGCAATCCATCGCCTTAGCGACTTTGGCTGAGGAAAAACTCAAGTGCTCCACCGAGTGAATCAGAAAGCCGAGTTAGCTGCCTCTATTGGAGTTGCCCATAAACGGTACAACCTAAGGTCACTTTGTCCTCGTTCCCCTAAGATAGCAGCCTTGAGCATGTCTCATATCCTGTCTTGAGCATGGTGAATACCTTGTCATGAAGCATTTGAGCCTATTCCGCGATATGTCATCTCCGTCGGCGTCGACCATGTTGGCCGTTGGTATAAATTAAATGCACACAATAAATATAGATTATTCGCAAGCACATAGATACAATACCGTTGTAGCACTTCACCAAGATTATCTCGGTTTTAATATCGAACCCGAAGGAATAGTAGGTGATGATAACTAAGGTTTCTAAACTTAACCCAACTTCACAATCAAGGTCGAGAAATAACAAGATAAATGAGACCCCCTCAAGGCTATCTAACTCAAACTTCAACAAGCTTTTTCTTTTTTATTGTTCTATCATGGCCGCTAACTCTTAAAAAACAAAAGATGAAATTCCTTCTATAAGAGTAAACATATAACTACCAATAACTTATTAACGGGAGGTGGCCCACAAAGGACTCAACAGGCCTATCACACATGCGAGCTACCACATGTTTTCTTGAAAATGAGTCCTATCACACCTCCGAGCTACCACATATTTTCTTGAAAATTAGAGGCATTCACAAGTAACCCTAGTCTAAGAACCATGCTTAAACTACGAATACTATTTCAACCAAGGGCTACCAAGATCAAATTAAGCACTCAAAAAGAGTTTTAAAATTGAAGAACTATATGAATAAATTTCTTGTCTAAATAAGAAGTTGATTATTACCAAGAAAATCTCGAGAAGAAAGCTCCTCTTGCGAGAGAACTAGATCTCACAGAGAATACAACAGAAGAGAAGGATCCGATAGGCCGGAGCTCTTCCAAAACTCTACTCCTTACTAGATCTCTCTATCTTTAATCTAGACTAATTCCTATGAACTAGTCTAATCTTGATTGCTAATCTTAAAGGTAGATCCAATTAAAGGGATCCCTTCTGATCCTCAAAGAGAATATTGAATTAGGGTTTTAGGTTACCTCCCCCTAGGGGCTTGGGTAGCGATGTGCGAGAGCCCGAGATCAAACCTTTACCTTCTTCTATGGCTTAGATGTGATCTGAAAGTAGGATGGAAACCATCCTACGAAGCAGAAAATTGACTTGTGGGTCTCACATGCCACCCAGCACCATGGTGGGGCCACTATGCCCCACTTGTCAGCCAATCGGGCCCTGCATTGGCGAGTCATCTTCTAGTCCCTTCTAGAGTATTCTAATTCTGATTGAGGTTGTAGATTTGATATCTTTTGATTTCACGCTCCAAATATAGCGAACAATACATCTCTTTTGATTGTCTCGACGAGCTTTTCATAATGGCGCACTCTAAATCATCATTTGGTAAAAACTAACAAATCCTATAACTATGGTTTTCCATTCATTTTATGTTAATTTAGTTGACATCATATTTGGTGTGTAATGATTGTCAACATAGGCAAGGCGTCTGAGGAGAAGTTCAGCGGTAACACCAATGTGCAAAGCACGAGAGTTGTTCCTACCGAGATAGTGACATGGGCCCCACGCATGCGGCGTGTGGCCGACATCGGCTATTAGCCGGCATCACGGTTCGGTGGATCTCTGTCCAATGTAATATAGCTTGCACGCATTTTACACTAGTGAGGGTCCATACATTCATGTACAACTTATTGACTCCCTAGGGCGCCGCTAAGGCATGTTGTATTGAACAGTTTTCTCTATCTTAATATAAATTTAAGACGTGCAAACCTTTTGCGTGATCAAGAAGAAAAACTTCTAGTCATTAAGATCATCCAATGTTTATATCTCCTAAGACTCTAGCCGACGTGCGGAAATACATATTGATTAAGTAATATAAGAATAAGAGTCTATTTGATTCAGCTGTGAGCTGTGGAAAAGCTAATGTAAACTTTGGAAAACTATTGTGAGCTATATGTTGTGTAAAAACTATAAGCTATTTGATTGTAATGACTGTTAAACTTACCTCTTTCTCTTTCTTGAAACAGTTATGAAATATCTCTTTATTTTCCACTCATTTGGAATATTAGAAAGGTTATTGGGATCCCTATGGTGAAACCTGCCCATCCGGGTTGAAGTCCTCGACTTGATATAGGTCCTCGCATTTTCCTAGATTTATTAAGGAATTAATGGCCTTATGCATTCAGTGGTGGGCGATATCCCCGTCGACAGCGAGTCGCTAGTGGTGACTTCGTGAATTTCAATATCTGATGGCTTAGTTCTTCGGAGGTGCTCATGGAGATATGATTGGTGTACGTATGTGTGAGCGTTTGCGTTGCACTGTGTAATTTTAAAAAGAAAGCCGAAAGCAGGACGAAAGGTGCTATGGAAATTATACTACAGGAAAGTGGCATATATTTAGAAAACAGTTTCAGCACAAATACTTTCTGAACCGTACACAACCAAGCAGTAGTGTGAGTGCACGTATCATGAACGACAACCATTCATTTTTTTTTTCCATGAGACCTCGGGTCTTTCACGTCACTTCACAAAAAAAAAAAAAAAAAAAAAAAAAAACAGAAAAGTACCTATCAGGTCACTTTCCTTCCAAGGGCGAAATAAAGGTTGGTCTCTATTTATTTATTTTATTATGAATGATTGATCGCTATATGTTGACTATGGCTATATGTTGACTTCCGAGTCCCCAACATAGCTAGAGGACTAGGTCCAACGATCCCTGCCAGCCACACATTACATGTACATGTACATGTAGGTAGGTATTCCTGCTGAAAGACTTGTAGATCGCTTCTCCTGGTATAGAAATAATCTACAACAATGGCAGAAGCACTCATCTCCGCCATCATCGGTGATGTGGTCAGTAGAGCGGTTTCTCTTCTCATTGGGCGTTTCAATAACCAGGAGAGCACTGAAGACAAGCTGCAAAGGTTGAGGCATCTGCTCATCATAATCCACAGCGTGGTAGAGGAAGCAAAAGGGCGAGAGATCTCCAACCATGGCACCCTCCAGTGGCTCTCGAGCTCATCGACGGCGAGTACCAAGGCTGCTATTTGCTCGATTCCGTCGGGTGCGGCGGTGGCCAGCTTGAAGTTGACAGAGATGATGATGATAAGGTAACTCCCAAGTTTCAACCTTGTCCTTGGGGTGGAAACTGCCCACCCGGGTTCAAGTCCCTAACTTGCCATGGACGGCTTCGCATTTTCTGGATTTATTTAAAAATTAGCGATGCTATGCATCTAGTGGTAGGTGATGTCTCTGTCGACAACAAACATCTGTGGCGACTTTGTGAATTTCGATATACGGCGGCTTAGAGATGCTCATTGGTTGTGTGTGGGTGTGTCCGTTGTACTGTGTAATTTTTTTTTTAAAAAAAAAAAATAGTCGAAAGCAGGACAAAGGTGTCTTGGAAATTATACTACATGGAAGTTGCATATTTAGAAAACAGTTTCAGCACAAATACTAGCTGAAACCATACACAGCCTAAGCACTAGTGTGAGTGCACGTATCACGACAACCATTCATTTCATGACACCTCAGGTCTTTCACGGCACTTCCCTTCCTTATTACAAAAAAACAGAATGTACCTATCAGGTCACTTTCCTTGGAATCCAAATAAAGATTGGTCACTACTTATTTTCTTGTGAATGACTAATCGCTATATGTTGACTTCAGAGTTTCACCAACAATAGCTAGAGGACTGGGTCCAACGAGCTCGGCCAGCCACATGTACATGTATGTATTTCCTGCTGAAGGACTTTTAGATCGCTTGTCCCTGCTACAGAAATAATCTACAACTATGGCAGAAGCCCTCATCTCCGCCATCATCGGTGATGTGGTCAGTAGAGCGGTTTCTCTTCTCATTGGGCGTTTCAGTAACCAGGAGAGCACTGAAGACAAGCTGCAAAGGCTGAGGCATCTGCTCATCAGAATCCACAGCGTGGTAGAGGAAGCAAAAGGGCGAGAGATCTCCAACCATGGCACCCTCCAGTGGCTCTCCGAGCTCATCGACGGCGCATACCAAGGCTGCTATTTGCTCGATTCCGTCAGGTGCGGCGGTGGCCAGCTTGAAGTTGAGAGAGATGATGATGATAAGGTAATTCCCCAAGTTTCAACCTTGTCCTTATTCAATCCAGCAAAGCGGGTGAGGGTTGCCCCTGGTCGCATCATGAGGCTGCACCATGATGATATAGATATCAGTGTTGATGAGATCGAAAGGGTGCTCCAGAGGTTGCAAGGCATGTCTCATGATCTCAGGGAGTTCATCCTGCTCTTGCAAAGCTGCAAGCCGGTCAGACGCCCTCTACCCACTAGCATCTTCCGGGATGGGCAGATGTTCGGTCGACATGTCGAGAAAGAGAGGATCATCAACTTCCTGCTGCACGAGGATGATGATAAGGCAACTGCAGAACTCAGTGTGATACCTATTGTTGGTGGCAGTGGAGTTGGGAAGACTACCCTGGTGCAGCATGCCTGCGACGATGCAAGAGTGCGTAGCCACTTCCAGGTGATCATGCTGTACAATCTTTCATCTACTTATGATGTTAAAAAGGAACGAAGGGACATGTTCAAATGAGCCACTAGAGTTGGTCGATGATGGTAATACTTTTCTTGAGAAGCGCAAGAGGTGCCTGGTGATATTTGAGGACGTGGACATGCACAGGAAGCAGATGCTGGAAGACTTCTTGCATAGATCAAGGTGTAACAAGGTGGGGATAATCAAGATGATCATCACAACAAACAATCGGCGTGTCGATCGGGACGGTGGAGCCAATCATGCTAAGGGTGTTGCCCTGCCCTGAGTACTGGTTCTTCTTCAAGGCACACGCGTTCGCCGGCAGAGACGTCGAGGACAACCCGAGGCTGATCTCCGCCGGGAAAGCGATAGCGAGGAAGCTGAATGGATCATTCTTCGGCGCCAAGATCATTGGAGATGTTCTCAGGGATCACCCGGATCCCATGCTCTGGTTCAAGGTCCTGAGGAGCAGCACGATGTCTCCCCTTGGTGATTGCATCAGCTACATATCAGACCTGGCTGACAGCTTGCTGCCGGGTCATGTGGACATGTGCACGGTGACACCCTGTGAAGGCCCTGACTTTCCGTCGCAGACCATACGGCAGTTGGCTATGCTAAAGGATCTCCACGGTGCTGTTCCTCATGATAACATGTTGGCCTGCTGGGCAGATGACGTCCGGATTGCCAAAGTGTTGTTGTGCAAGTCGGTTCTGCCGTTTTTTAATCACTACTACATTGCTTGTGGCTCTTGCACTTGCACGGTAGGATTAGAAAACCGTTGTTCAAAGCTTGTAGTACCCCATGTTTGAGATTTGTCTGTAAATTTAGTGGACTTTTGTTTTGGGAACATCAATTTAGTGGACTTCTGTATTTCTAATCGGTTGGTCTTAATTTCTGTATCCAGTCTAAGAAAGGACACGACCAAGTAATAATTTGTGACAGGAATTGGATGCAGACATCCTAGCCAATCATCCTGCTACACAAAGCACGATACAGTAGGCTACCGTAGACCATTGACAATTCCTTGAAGCCATCAATAAGATACAACAACAAATATCTTCACTCCTTTCTGAATTCGACTTTTTACAAAGAACTGTTTGGGTCACCGGAGGATTCCTTGTGCGCCCTAGAGATAGCTCTAGAATTAATGACATACACCTTGGAAGAAAATGTATCGCTAACAACCCCCCATTCTCACAAAAAGAAGTTCAAGACGCAGTTTTTGACATGGAACAGAATAAAGCACAAGATCTGACCTACAAAAGATGTTTCAACTCCTTCACAATGAGGATTTGCCTACTGGTCAGCTTGAATTTTGGTGTCATCACCCTTATGCCGAAGGTTATAGAAGCAAACAAATTTCAATAGTATAGACCCATTTGGCTACTCAATGTGAATTTTAAAATCATTACTAAGGTGCCTACTAACCGCTTCAACTCGGTGTCTGTAACACCCTCAGTGTTAAGCACTTAATAACAACTTGATCACGCAAAATCACCAAGCATTGTGGCATCTATGCATTTCATGTTTCAATGTATAGCATTCATATGTTGCATATCCTTTGTTATGTCTGCAACTTTGGTATCATTTTTCAAAGTGTGAACTTTGAACTGTGAAGCTGTACCTTTGTTTGTGGTCTTTAACCAATAATTACCCTTTAATTAATTGAGCAAATTAGCTAATCTAAACTAAGTTAAAACTCTTTTCAGTTTATTTTACCTATCTTTGGAATACGAAATATTTCAAACCATTGACCTTTGCTGTTGAGCCTTAAAGAAATGTTGGAGATCTCAGATCAATGCACACCTTTAGTAAGGCCGATGACAAAGTTGCTACACGAAATCGGGAGAAAAAGAGTGAGGAACAGAGCATGTTCAGGCATGAACAGTAGTGCCGGCAGCAGAGCAGCCAGCCTACTCGCCGTCGGCCGCCGCCCTCCAACACCGCATCTCGCGCTACGTGGGCGATTGCTTGCGTGGCCTGGCCCAACTTAGCAGGATATGGCGATGGCAGAATCTTCGCGCTCGCCGTTAAAATGTCCCGGCTCCGGCCATCACCTCCTTTAACCATTTCTGCTGCACACCGGCAATCCTCGGTTCGCTGGCGACATTCGTCGCCGTCGATACGTCTCCTACCACTTCCTAACACCACCGGAGTCGCTTGGTCCTTGCGCATTGCCTGAATCTGGTCGCACGTCGTCGGGTGAGTCAATCTGATACTTGTCACCTATTAGCTACGACGAACGAGCGAATAGGATCTATAGCAGGTTCGATCGGATTTGTACGTGTTCATCTCAGTTTGACAGATAAGCTACAGCTATTACAGGAAAGTAGCTACCCCTATTACAAAGAAAGGAAATGCAATAGAATAGAATCATCAAGCTTGTTGAATCCCAACGCTACTGGGCTTGCGGGAGGCCTTCTCGATAGCCCATTCAGGCCCAGATAGCTCGACACTCTTGGCGGGACGCCTGACGGGCTTTTCAGCATTTGTGGCTCGATCCTCAGACTGGAAGCTGCTAACATCCCTTCCCCCTCGAGAAGAGGCTTGTCCCCAGATCGGAGCATCTGGGAAGCGCTGCTTGATAGCGACTTCATCTTCCCAAGTTGCAAGATCAGGATCGAGGCGGCTCCACTTGATCAGCAACTGCTTGACAGCTTGCGAGCGTTGATGGTGCAGGCGAGATTGGAGAACCTGTTCAGGGACTTGTAGCATGTCATCAGGGTCAGGAAGAGTAGTCATTACCAGTGCTGAAGCTGGTATAGCCGGTTTGAGCAGCGAGACATCGAAGACCGGGACATGTTCGAATGAGCCACTAGAGTTAGTCGATGATGGTAATACTTTTCTTGAGAAGCGCAAGAGGTGCCTTGTGATATTTGAGGACGTGGACATGCACAGGAAGCAGATGCTGGAAGCTAGACTTCTTGCATAGATCAAGATGTAACAAGGTGGGGATAATCAAGATGATCATCACAACAAACAATCGGCATGTCGTGAACATCATCGGGACAGTGGAGCCAATTATGCTAAGGGTGCTTCCCTGCCCTGCGTACTAGTTCTTCTTCAAAGCGCATGCTTTCGCCGGCAGAGACGTTAAGGATGACCCGAAGCTGATCTCCATGGGCAAAGCGATAGCAAGGAAGCTGAACGGATCATTCTTTGGTGCCAAGATCGTTGGAGGGGTGCTCAGGGACCAACCCAGATGCCAGACGCTGGTGCGAGGTGCTGAGAGTGAGGAGCAACATTGGAGAGATGTGTCCCCTCTGTGATGGCATGAGCTACATATCAGACTTGGCTAACAACTTGCTGCCAGGTCATGTGGAAATGTGGAAGGTGACACTTTCTAAGGATCCTTCCTTTGCACTTCAGTCCACACAGCAGTTGGTTATGTTAAAGGATTTGCGCAGTGCTGTTCCTCATGACACCATGTTGGCCTGTTGGGAAGATAACCTCCGATTTGCCAAAGTGTTGTTGTGCAAGTCAGTACTGCCGTTCTTTAACAACTACTACGTTGCTGGGTGCTCTTGTAACTGCAGCATAGGATGAGAAAAGTCTTGTTCAAAGCTTGAAAGGTTTGGCAGAAGTTCTGCCTTTCAGCTTTGAATTAAGATAGTGGAGAAAAGACTTGTTCAAACCTTGTATTATCTCATGTTTAATATATGTCCATTTAGTGGACACTTTTTTTTTTTTTCTAATCGCCGGTCGGTCTGAACTCTGTATCTGTTCTAAGAATGATTACGACCAACCATGGAACAAACATAAGGTTTGATCCTCTATGGCTCTATCAGTCTATCTACTACATCTTCGTAACGGAGCCATTTTTTATTAGAGGTAGCCTGTTGCCTGTTGCCGGCCGGTAAGGCGGATATTAGTAACTTCGTCGTCTATCAGACTCATGTAGACAGTATTGTGTTGAAACGGAAGAAAACAAAAGTGATCCAGAAGAAGCAGCAGTAATGGATCCATCTGTTCGGTTCAACTGTGATCCAAAAGCTATGTGTTGCGAACAAAATGTAAAATATTTGCTTGTACAACTATAAAGCATATGATTCTCTCTATCTCCCCTGAAACAGCAGTCAAAAGCAGGATTCAAAACACTAGGGAAACTATACTACACCAAAGCAGCGGCTTGTACAAAAAATAATTTCTAGTTTCATCCGTTTGGCTTGTGTTCTGTTATTTTTCTGCAGAAGTACTTTCAACTAAACACAACCTAAACACTAGCTATGTAATTTCTAGTTCCAACCGTTTGGTGTGTATCAATTAGTTCTACGTTTCCTGAACGACAATCATTCATTCCGGGACACCTCGGGTCTTCCAGGTCACTTTCCTTCCTTATAAAAAAAAAGTCATTTTCCTACCAATGGAAAAATAAAGATTGGATGCTATGTTTTTTTTATGGATGATTGATCTCTATGTTGACTTCAGAGTTCCACCAACAATAACAAGAGGACTGGGTCCAACGATCCTGGCCATTGTCACACATGACATGTGTACAAGTATTTCCTGCTGAAAGATTTGTAGATCGCTTCTCCTGTAAGCTATTTTTCTCCTGTAAGCTATTTTGAGCTGTGTTGTGGAAAAACTGTAGGCTATTTGATTGTAATGAGTATAAATCTTACCTCTCTTTATTTTCCATTCATTTAGAAATTCAGAAAGGTTGGGTTCTTTGTGTGCAACTTTCCCACCCGGTTCAAGTTCTCGACATGTAATGGGTGTCGTCTTTTTGCAATTCGGCCTTTTTTTTTTTGAACAAATTTTCCATTTACCACCATGAGCGACGTATCTGCACGTTTGGACCCCGGGGGTCGGCGGACATCCCGACACCGAGGTTGAACATCTCGGCGCCAGCCCACATGTGGGGACGAGGTATTTGGTCAAAGACATGGTGGCAAACATGGTGGCGCTGACAGAGCCGGGGCCTCGGCGCCGAGCTCGGAGCCACAAATCTAGGCACCGAGCTCGGAGCCGTTGGTCCAGCGCCGAGGTCCTATTTGCAAAATTACCCGCACTACATCCAACGCAGGAACCCTAAGCCGAGAAATCCCGTCGTTCCCCGGCTTGAAGCCGCCGCCACCCGTCCTTCACACGCCGCCGTTGCCGGTCCTTCCACGCCACCTCCGCCATCCATCCACGCCGCCGGCCCACCGGCCGCCCTCGCCCGCAACTTCCACATCCTCGAGACCGTGGCGGCGGCCCCCGCCGTCGCTCGCTGGGGTCGCCGCCGGCCGCCAGCAGGTGGTGGTCGGGCCCCCCTCCCTAGCCCGCCTCCTCCCTAGGACGGCCCCCTTCCCCGACCTCCTCCTCCCAAGGCTGCCACTTTCGGGCGCCGCCTCCCTAGCCCCAATCTCGTCCGCTCGAGGCCGGCCCCTTCCTGGGTTTTTTTTTCGCTATTCCCCGGTAATATATAGTTAGGCAATATAGTTAGCATTTCTACTTAGGCAATATATTTAGCATATGTAATAAGTTAGCATATGTAGTTAGGAAATATAGTTTCCATATGTAGGCAATGTTGTTAGCATTTGCAGTTAGATACTTAGATATTTAGATAGTTATGTGTATATACGGTTAGTTAGTTAGTTAGTTAGTTAGTTAGTTAGTTAGTTAGTTAGTTAGTTATTTTAGTTATACTCATAATAACTTTGGTGTTATTCGTATCGACTAGATGGACAACATAGTCAACCTTTATTATGGAGGAAGTGTGGAGGAAGATGAGTTTCCGGATGTCAGTTTTGTTGGAATGCAAGTGCTGCCACTCCTATTCGAAGAACGACCTCTCTTATCTCAGCTTGTTGATAGTGCTCGTGAGTTTGAGGGGGGTACTCCATTTTGGTAAATCAGGTTGTATATTGAGGCGGTTGATTGCAATCACATTAGAGGGTCAATGGGATAAATATGTGAAAACAGTAATGTAGAGTGAGTTCTAATGTTTGGATTTGGTCGTGCGGACAGTGTCCAATAATGACAGTCCTCATGAACATTCACCCCCCTGGGTTATCACTTGAGCCGAAGAATCCAGCACCCTCGGAGCCTTCATTACCCAACCAAGAAGTGGATGTCGAACCTATGGTTGTGGTGCCGATGCTCAGTCAGCCCCAAATGATCCTTAGGAGATCCCTTTGACCCAAAATCATACTAGCAAGTGAATTTGGTTATATTTTACTTTCCTTATTCTTCGTTCATTCCTTTCCTCAGTCTTAATGAGCCTTTTTTGCATTAAATGCAGGCACCAATCCTGATAATGATGGTTGTGCTCCAGCGCATGCTTTAGAAAATGTGGCTCCAGGGTGCATAGCCTCTCACAGTGCGGATGTTCAAATTGAGGATGATGAAGAACCTTATGCCACAGCAATGGCTGTTGATTCTGATGATGACCACCCTATTGCAGCTTTGAGTGTAGAAGAAATGGAGCTCCTTAGACATTTCTGTCCTGATCGTGATCCTTTGGTTCATGAATTCAGCTCCCTCGGCACTTGTCAGCATGCTTATAATGAAGGGAGAGATGATGAGCTGCTAGAGGCTCCTAAATCTGGTGCTAGCATGGAAATTAAGAAGGGCTTGGTGTTCAAGGGCTTGCCCACCTTAAGAAGGTGGTTACAGGAGTATGTTGTGCATCATAAAAGGACTTTCAAGGTACTACACTCTTATGTTGAGCGCCATTACACGGTGGTGTGCGAGGCTTCCTAATAGAGCTAGAGTATTTCCATGTTATAGACTTGACATACGAACTAGCATATAGTTTCTATGTTATATTCTTGACATGTTGTTCTCGACACGATCATGACAGTCGTGGTTAGTCGTATAGAACTTTAGGCTTAACCATTCATGCCATGTATTTGAGTAGACTAAGAGTTGTGCTGAGATGGCGGTTCGTTGGGGTTTTCGGCCCTGTCCATGTTCTATCTCGTTCATCCGTAGGGGGTGAGAGTCCGCTGAGGGACATGGAATGTACCTTAACATGCGGGCATGGTGCCCTGGATGAGCGGAACCTTCCGGATATGAGAGCATGCCACGGTCGAGGGGGTAGGCGGCGTGGTCGTGATAGCCCCGTCCGTCCTTTGTAATCCCCCACATTCGTATGTGATATAGGAGTTCATAAATGCCTTCCATTGGGCCGGATGGTACCGGAGGTCTCCCCCGTCCATCTCACTCTCAAAAACTCTAGTCATTTATGTTTGCATGATCATTAACTTGTTCTTTGCACAACTATACATTAGGAATGCCCGCTTCACTTAGGAATATTCTTTATTCTTTATTTTCCTTTTATCCTTGAGGTTGGCTCAAGTGTGTGTCACACTATCTTATGAACTATCATGACTTACCCCCCATAGAGTATTGGTCAACTGCGCACGCACATGTCGTCTTGTTCATGCCCTTGCTAGAATCCTACACCATGCCTTCCCTTGGGAAAAATATAAATAACGATACCCCGAATATCTTCAGTGAAATGCTACAACGGTATTTCCGTGCGCTTATGGACTTGTTCTCAAACGTTATAGAATGCCACCCGACATCCCGTGGTGATATTGCCGAATGTAACAATTCCGTGAAGTCATCGTGGGAAGTCAACCTTTGGTTTTCCAAAGCCTCCTGCCTTTTTGGTAGTTGCCTCGATTACCAATAGGCATTTCTTAGTGTGATTGCCTTTTTTGGTGATTATGCGTTAAGAAATGTCAACAAGCATTTCGGGCGCCGTTGTCGGGAAGGCATTGGTTGACATATTCTAGAAAGACATGTTCATAATGATATGCATGTGTAAGTAGCCATTACTCATGCAAAGCTAATCTTTCATGTTTTCTCCTGTTATGGATGAAGACAGATAGTGTTCGATTGGTTTGTCCCTCGTTGAACAACTACATCGCAGATCCGAGGCACTCCTAAGGAAGAACCCAACTCATATCAAATCTTCTCCTGCTACTCCGCCAACAAACAAACCAATCACCCTTGCATCATCTAGTATTTCACTCATGGCCAAGTCAATCCGTGACCACTCCATCCCCTCTTTTGCCAACGTGCACGTTGGGCCCGCTGTCAACATGGGAACCGAGAACTTTGAGCTCCAGCCTGGCCTAATCAAGATGGTGCAGGCAAACCAAATTTATGGTTTGCCAAGTGAGGACGCAAATGCGCATCTGCAACACTTTCTCGAGCTCAGTGACACCATTGTCATCCAAGGTGTCACACCAGAAGCCATTAGAATCCGTCTGTTTCCCTTCTCCATCACGGGGAAGGCAAAACAGTGGTTCTATAAAGAGACGGAAGCTGTCAACACATGGGACAAATGTTCCACAGCGTTCCTCACTAAATTCTTTCCCATGAGTAAAACTCACATACCTGAGGGGAAGAATTGCCAACTGCACAGACATGTCATCTTGTTCATGCCCTTGCTAGAATGTAACAATTCCGGTGAAGTCATCGTGGGAAGTATACCTTTGGTTTTCCAGCACTCCTGCCTTTTTTGCAGTTGCGCTTTGATTACCAATAGGCATTTCTAAGCGTGATTGCCTTTTTCGTGATTGCGTTAAGAAATGTCAACAATCACCAAAATTGTTGGTCCACACACTTATGCCCGGACCGATCTAAAACAGAAACATCGGCAATTGACCTCTACCCTCATTGCTAAAGCGTTCTTCAAATTAATGAAGGGTCAGCCCAACTTGAAGGTCAAAACAATTATGGGTATGGATGAAAAACTATTTGGATATGAGGTACCATGCGATAAAGCTTGGAGGGCAAAGCAACGGGCATGGAAGATGATTTTGGCGATTGGGAGGAGGGGTACGAGCAGCTGCCTGCAATGTTCAATGCCATGAAAGCAGCTAATCCAGGAATGCATTATGAGTATATCCCGAAGCCGAATGAAATGAGGGATGGGAGGGAGATATTCTTCTGTGCATTTTGGTGCTTTCCATAGTGTGTTGAGGCCTTCGTGACACTGCCATCTAGTGTTATCCATTGATGGCACCTTTACGCTTGGCAAGTACATGGGCACACTTCTTGTATCCATTTCATGTGATTTAGACAATGCTCCGGTGCCTTTGGCCTTCGCTTTGGTGGAGAAGGAGAACAGAGACAATTGGGAAAGGTTCATCCTGGCTTCTTGGATACATGCCATTGACCCTCATAGGGAGGTTGGGGTCATATCGATAGACACCGGGGCATACTTAGTGCCATGTAGGAGGTGATTCGGGGCATGCACCTCTACACCTCCGTTGGTGCACCGAACCTTGCGAGAGAACCTACTTCACAAGGATGGCATGAAGGACAATTACCCTCTATTTGAGGAGGTTGCACGCATGCTTGAGGTGCGCTTCGAGGAGAAGTTGGTGCAACTAAAAATGTCAACAAACGCGAAGGACACCCGATGGGCGAGAGGATTGTTGAGAAAACATGAGAATGGACAAGAGCCTACAACGTAGGTGGATGGACGTATGAGTTTCAAACTAGCAACATGGCCGAAGTCATTCAATAGTGTGTTGAAGGGTATACGTGACATGCCCGTCAATGCCATCATATCATTCACCTCTTATAGGCTAGTGAATGGTTTAATGAGAGACGCAGCTCGGGCATTGGCACTACTAGTAAGAATGAGAAATGGGCACCTAAACCTAAAATGCATCCGGACAACGCAAAGTTTAAGGCTAGCGGTTGTGATCCCATTTGTTTTGACCACATGACCGGCATGTACCAAGTCACGAGAAAGGGCTTATACAACATCGATGATTAGGTACGGCCATCAAGGAGTTATGTAGTGGTTCTCAGTCAATTTATGCAAAATGTGGGAAACCGAGGCAGTACCACTTTCCTTGTTCTCATTATGTTGCAGTAGCTAATCATTGCAATTTTTCATACGAGCCGGATACCATATGAGTTCAGTGTTGCTAGCCTTGTACAAACTTGGTCTCCTTGTTTTGAGCCTTTCCTAGATGTCGGTCGGTGGACACCTTACACCGCCCAAAATACATAGCCGATCCTACTACATGTTGGGACAAAAAAGGAACAAGGAAGAGGATGAGGATGAGGTACAAGATGGTTATGGATCGTATCCGGTAGAATGAGGCGAGGGCGAGCAACGCCATTTCTTGCTTGAACCTGAGCAAAACCATTGTGGCAAATGTAGTAGACTTGGCCATAACTCTCATTATTGTCACCGCCACCCGGTCGTGAAAATGGTTGTTGTTTGAGAAATAGTTTCGTACCATTTCAATGCAATTTATTTGGTCATATAATACTAATATGTACTATTATATTTTTTTAGGGTGGCGTAGTTCCACCTACTAGAGCCGCATACTAGGAGAGGAACCACCGAGGACTAGTCATGACGGAGGGGCGAGTAAGGAACTATCGATGGTTTTTACTTTCATGTACTCAAGTATTTTTTTTTTTTTTCCCACTAATTTTCATGATCATTTCATTACTTGCGGGAACTAGCCCCTCTTCATCATCGAACCCATGATAAGTTAGAGGACATGCGATACGACAACAGTACACACCTCTTTTGAGAGGGCTGGACTTGACATCGTATCGTGATCGGGTTTGCCGTGGGTTGCCCCCATTCAACCCAAGCGGCGATCCACAGGCTCTGAGATTCTTTGAGGACTGCCGTGCATGGCCCTACATATGCGTACCTTTGGGACCAAGTGAAAGGTCCCTTCGCTATGACTACACGTGCGTACATTGAGTATGCTAACGAGCTAGATGAACTGATTCTAGGATTGGTGAGTTTCTTTCAATAAAAAGTTAGTTTTAAGTAACAAGAAAATGTTTATTTGACTAAAGTTCCATGTGAAGGTTAATTGGCGGCCGTTGCACAAGGATGAGACCGACAACGAAAAGAAGAGGAAGAGGAGGAAATTGTGTACAGCGTCATGTGCAATTTGGACAACGACCTCTACCTGGTGTGTTGCCTGCTGATTTGTTTCTATGCGGTCGACTAGCACCTACTGCACCGGGTTGCACGTCGGTTTGGGTTGAGGCAGCAAAGGCGGTGGATCCCTTCTCGACATCCATAGAGTTGCACAAGTTAGTAGTTCTGCATTATTTGTATTTATTTTTATTTCCTCATGTACACTAACTCTATTTGCCTTTGTACAATAGGATCGACCGTCGAAAACAAAAGGAGTGGGACTTTGAGACCTTGCACCATCAATACATCAAGTTATGGAACCGATTGGGCAAAAACTTGTATCACAATGATGAGCCACACACATAGGAAAATTTTAGAGTGTACCTAAATTGGTACAGACAAGCTACGAGGATCAAGCTGAAGGGGCAATGGGCGAACAAGACTATGCTGATATTCATTCCTTTGAAGACGATGAGACTTTGTGCGATGTTGCGACTAGGTTAGGGACACAGTCGAAGCTGCGCCCATCCTAGACCGAGTGGTAAGTTTTTTTATATGGCAAAGTAGCTGGATGAGGACCATTTAAATGGCACCATGTCTTTGCTTAAATGAATTTAAAACCATGATGTGATTCCTTTGTGTAGGGCAACGCACTAAAGATATTTGTGGCTGAGATAGAAGCCTTTCCTATAAGCAACGTGGATGAGGACAATCTCGACATGTTTCTTGGTGTAAGTCAACAATACTCTTGTTTCTATTTGGCAATGTGGCACCGAGTTGTACAATAATTATCGATTCTATTTATTTACTATGGCATTATGCATGACAGAGGCTATCACGTAGGCTGTGGCGTGCTGCAGCTCGATGTGGTATAAGCACACCGATGGGCCTTTACACATGACACAAGAAGGTGAATGCACGTTTCAAGGTGCTAGAGCACGAGCTCGTTCCAAACAACCGTCTGATTGTCCAAGGCAATGAAGACGGCGGCGGCGAGTGAGAAGGAGAGAAGTTCAATAACCAAGGCTATGATGAGCTCCACGACTCGAAGCTCGAGGATGCCCCTTCTACGCAACTCGGGAACTAGAGGAAGAAAAACGTCATCCGCCCGCTGAAGTACACTCCGAGCACAGGTGCTCTTGGACACAAGGGTAAGGGTAAGGTGAGAACTAGGATGCAATGATGATGGACTGTACATATGGACATTGTGGACATGGACTACATGTGTTAGATGCTACTTTATTATTTTCGATGTTGATTTGAGACTGTATGGACATTTTGGACATGGACTACATGGGTAGTATGGTATATGATCATTTGAGATGATACTATGTTCTCATATCTCTTTTTGTAAATGTGAATGCTCAAAAACAAGGGAAACCCTTGCATTTTTTTTCAGAATTATGTATTAAATATCACAGTTGTACCTATTTGAGTTTCATTTATATTTAACTACTTGAATCTAGTTAAATCCACAACACAAAACTTAATTCTAGTTCTACCACGGCCACATGTATTTATCCTTTTCTCATTTTTTTGGTTTGTTAATTATTTTAGTGTTAAATATATTGTATGTAGTAAAAAAAGGAAACTTTTAAGGTTATCATGTCATCATCGTACCATACGGTTACAATGATGAATCCAATGAGCATCTAGCCTTTTCGGTGAGTCGTCAAATCAAACTTTATGGACACCGACTAGCCTTTTCGGTACACCTTTTCGGTACACTAGTCTAGGCTTTTCGGTGAAATGTCAATTCAAGAACGACTGTAGGCTTTTTAGTAAAACATCAATTCAAGAACGACAGGTAGGCTTTTCAAAGGAATCATTAGGTCATCGTCTAGACTTTTCAAGAAATCATCAATACAAAAAGACGCCTTCTCCGATGTATTCCTACGAGGGGCAATGGCTACCCAACCTAGTTTCCTCTATATATACACCCATTTGGTGTAACCAAAAACCAAAAAGAGTAGAAATGTCTAGAGGCTCTTCTAGTGGGAGAGGGAAGGGGTGAAGAAGGGAAATACCACCTGTGGGGAGGTATATCCCGATGCGTGGGAGGGAGGTGTTGGTCCTAAAGAGTTCAACGAACGCACCGGATCACTTCCCTCGAGGAAAGTAAAGAGAGATTTCAATAGAGAAAACCCTCCAAGAACTATGACAAACGAAGGGAAGAGTGGCCAAAATGTATGCATGGTGAGGATTGCTTGGTGCGAGATGATGACAGAGGGCTCAGAAGGATAGGTCGTCGTTTCAGGAAATGCTCATACCCTATCGTAAGTGCTATTGCTTATCCATTTGTAATTTTACTTCTCACTTGAACTCCTTCTAACAAGATGTACTTATTTTAGAGTTCCGAGACCCGAAAGGTCGTGGGTTCACTAGATGAATCGATCCTCATCCACTTTATCCACATCATCAATACATATACTAGTTGCAGGATAGAATCTTTGATCTTGAAACAGAGATGAGCAATGGTAGGCTAAACTCCGAAGCGGGGGAAAACTACAGCGGTGGCAACTCACAAAGATGTAACATGCACCGATCCGTACTGCTCCTGCACGTGTCACAAGAACAATGGGCCATGACCACCACCGCCACCACGACCGCCACCGACACGTGATGCATACTATGGAGAAGGTGCAACACGATTCGCTATGTGGCCACACTTCGCTAGACACAACAAAGTTCACTTTGTGGCCACCCTAAGGTTGATTGTTGATAGTTTAAAACCTAAGGCATGTTAGGATTAGTGCAGGACTATTGTACCCTAGTTTGGTATGAGTTCTCACATGTCATTTTGTCCGATTGAGTGTTGTTTTAATTACACAAGGCATGTTAGGTTTAGTACAGGACATGAGAACCCTTGTTTCGTACATGTTCTCATATGTCATTTCGTGTATTGTGTCGTACTCTTGTTTTAGTGCAAATGCCAATTCATGTGTTGTGTCGGTGAACTATGTAATATGTGCTATTTCTTATAACTTGAACACTACTTGATTCATTTCATTAACTAAAAATAATTAACTCAAAATTAACATGACAAAAATGAATCAAAAACACAATTCAATGAACCAATATTTGAGCACATTACATAACCAAATAACATTTAATCTAGGAATGCCATCAAACTAAACAACGAACAACATGTATTAGTCCGATGAAATAAAAAGACCAACAAACATACAACAATGTTCATGAATAAACCACATAACTAACTACCCGAGAAGACCATGCAACATTGGGTCTTGAATAAAACACATAACAAGCTAGTCGTGAAGACTACTAGGTGCAACGAGGCCACTTTCCCTTCCTTTTGGCATCGGGGGGTTCTCCTCCATCGCCGCCTTGGCTCGGCGCACATGCTCAAGCTTCTTCTACCTCTCCTCCCTCTAAGCAAAGCAACTATCCTCCTTTGCTCCTCTTCCTTGTGATCCTTCTCATCAGTTTCTTTCTTCTTCAACACCTCATGCCTCTGTTTACTCTCAGCCAGTGAACTCCTTTCGACCTTGCATGATAGCCTTGTTAAGCTTACTGATCCGAAAGTGTCGATTCACTTTGCTCAAAAATCATGGAGAGGTGGAGGGTCTACAACACAAACAATTGTTACATAGCTAATATATAATCAAAAACAAAAAAACAAAGAGAAATATACTCACAAACATCCGAAAGTGCGGCATTGTTGCTCCATAGGCTCCCATTGAAAATTGGCACACATCCAATACTCTGGATAGGTTTCCTCATCTTGAAATGTCTAATTTGCAAGGATCACCACAAATGCACATGGGTTATGGAACACCCCGTGGGAGAGGCTTAGGGACATAGGGATCATCTAGCAAACGAGCATAGCTACAACCAAAACAATTTCATTCTATTAACCCAAACCATATGACAATAAACCTTAAACCAGTTGATTACCCTTTCAAGTGTAACTAATCAAAACGTAACAATCGACAATAACAATATCCGACCTTTGTTTCTTAGCTTTACCACGCCTTGGCATCCTAACATTACATGGAAATCCAAAAATAATTGCACATACTAGGGTATTGAAAAACTAACAATATATAAGAAATCATTGATAAAAAAATAAGGAGGTGGGATAGAATAAATTGCTCACGAGGATGTATGAACCAAATCCAAAATTTCAAGGCTCAAATAAACGATTTGTGAGATTGGGAATATAGGGAGGGGAAGGAACCGAGAGCAAGGGCGAACAAATGCAACCTAAGGCGTTCGGGAAATGTAATGAGCCGAACAAATATGCGCACCTTGGCGCTAGGATCCATGTGGCTCGAAGCCGGGCGTGGGGATCTGTGGCTCAGAGCTCGGCACCGAGATCTGCGGATCCGAGCTCAGCACCAAGGCCCTGGCCACATCACCGCCACCTCATTGGCCACCGTGTCCCTAGCCAAATCCCTCGGCGCCACATGGGCTAGCACTAAGATGTTCAACCACGGCGCCACGATGTCTAGCTCTGACCCCCAAGGTCCAAACGTGTAGATACGCCGCTCAGGGGGGTAAATGGAAAATTGTTTCAAAAAAGGGCCAAATTGCAAAAAAGACGGGCATGGGTGCCCATATTTTCCTAGATTTATTACCAGGAATTAATGACGCTATGCATTCGGTGGAAGGCGACGTCCCCGTTAACGCCTGTAGTGACTTCGTGAATTTTAGCATTTGGTGGCTCAATCCTTGGGAGGTGTTCATATATGATCAGGACATCCCAACCAGATTTGCTTCCTTAGGTGTCACCCTCCACCATCCAACATAGGAGATACAAATCAGGGACCAATTACAAGAAGTCCTGCCAAGAAACAACAGGTGCATGTGAATTCATTCCTAACTGATTTTACTCCAACAATTCTAAGAAGGTTATACTACCTAAGTGTTCTACTTTGGTTGTACTTAGGTATGCAAGTGAACAAGAGGATGAAACGGACGAGCAGGCGTCATGCAAAAATGGACCAGTTCGGTGACAAAAATGGACCAGTTGAAAAACATTCACGACTTTTGATTCACAAAACCTATAAAGGTAAATGAGCACTCGTTGGAAAGATTATGAAGTCTAGTTTCCAAGGCCACTAGTGCCGACCTCTTTGGAAACTCTGTTATGGCGGTAGACCAGTTTTAGTGAAGACTACTCCGAAGCTCAATAGTCAGCATGAAGTTAAAGTTTGTGTGCAAAACAGTACCATTATATAACGTGTCGTGGTGTATGGTATACATGGTTGGAAAGATAATCAAGTTATCTTTTCAAGGCATCCAACCGCTTGTCGTTTGGACTTCCCGATAAAGAGTTATTGCCAAATTACTAAATATTTGCGCTGAAGGCCCATGACCGCGCGAGGCCTCTTCGAGAGTTGATTTTGTGGCAGCCTTTTCACATGTTTAGTCTTTCATTTCAATCCCGAATTTCTACCTATCTAGCAGTCTTGTTGCTAGTATAAATATCCCTATGATTCATAACAATGATGGTCTTTTTGATAATGGAATATAGAACCCCTTTTGTTCAGCTGTGTGCTAAAAAATATTGAGTTGTCTCTACCTCTTTGCTCTTATGATTTCCTTCGCGGGATTACACAAGCGGCGGCTTCATCTGCTCCCAATTGGTGCTCCAACTCCCTTCGAGCCTCCGTCTCTTGATTGTAGATTGTGTTGGTTGGTTCATTGAGTGGTTGGGTGAATCCTTGATTTAGATTGTTGGTTAAAGATGGTGGTTGGCTTCGAGTTTTATTTGCTAGGTTGCACTAGTTATCGTTGCTTGCAGCAAGTTATCCGGTTGTTATACAACTAGTTATCAAGGACAAGATCCTATGACGTGAAGATCGGGACCAACGACCTCATCGATATACGGATCGGGATTGCGTGCGTGTGTTCATAGTGGTGAGTGTGTGTGCATGTGTGGATGTCTGCGTTGTACTATATAATTCTAAAAGAACAAAAAACTGATTGCAGGACGAAAGGTGCCCTAGAAATTATACCAGAGGAATGTTGCATATTAACGGTTCAGTACAAATACTTTGTGAATCATACACAACCTAAGGCTGTGCGCACTACAGAACGCTATGCGTTCCTCCAGTATGCGGACAGCGGACCAGAGCCTGCAGTCGGTACCCCATCGGCGTTTGCTAGAGGAGGGGATCTCGTCTGCTAAATGAAGCATTGTACCGAACGCCCGCTACCGGCCTACGGCCCCACCATGTGGAGAGAGAGAGAGAGAGAGAGAGAGAGAGAGAGAGACCAGGCGGGAGGATCCGTCGGCGAGCTAGCCGAGGTCGAGGAGGGGCGCCATGGCCGAGCGGGGAGGGGCACATCAACCACCGTGCCGCCCGCGGAGGATTCGCTGTCGTGTCACTTGCGAGGACCGCCACAAAGGATCCGCCGTCGATCGCAAGCGCCGCTCCCGCCGGCCATGGGCGCGGCCGCTGCTAAGGATGGTGGGGCGCTATCGGTGAGGAGGGCGGGCGGCTTGCTTCCTACGTATAGAGGATGAGAGGTGGGCCCACCATGTGCTAGTTCGTATAGAGGATGAGACATAGAGGATGACGCGTGCAGCAGAGTCGGTATAGAGGAGAAAATCTTGATGAAGAAGACAAACTATTTCTTTTAGAGGATAGATTTAGAGTAGCATTAACAACAATCAGACTTGGGTCTTTCACGTGAGTTGCCTTCCTCATCACAAAAAAAAAAAAAAAAAAAAAAAAAAAAAAACCTATCAGGTCACTTTCCTTCCAAGGGCGAAATAAAGATTGGTCACTATTTATTTTATATTATTTTATTTTATTGTGAATGATTGATTTCTATATGTTGACTTCAGAGTTTCACCAACAATAGCTAGAGGACTGGGTCCAACGAGCTCGGCCAGCCACATGTACATGTATATATTTCCTGCTGAAGGACTTTTAGAGAGCTTCTCCCCTGCTACAGAAATAATCTACAACTATGGCAGAAGCCCTCATCTCCGCCATCATCGGTGATGTGGTCAGTAGAGCGGTTTCTCTTCTCATTGGGCGTTTCAATAACCAGGAGAGCACTGAAGACAAGCTGCAAAGGTTGAGGCATCTGCTCATCAGAATCCACAGCGTGGTAGAGGAAGCAAAAGGGCGAGAGATCTCCAACCATGGCACCCTACAGTGGCTCTCAGAGCTCATCGACGGCGAGTACCAAGGCTGCTATTTGCTCGATTCCGTCGGGTGCGGCGGTGGCCAGCTTGAAGTTGACAGAGATCATGATGATAAGGTAATTCCCCAAGTTTCAACCTTGTCCTTGTTCAATCCAGCAAAGCGGGTGAGGGTTGCCGCTGGTCGCATCATGAGGCTGCACCATAATGATATAGATATCAGTATTGATGAGATCGAAAGGGTGCTCCAGAGGTTGCAGGGCATGTCTCATGATCTCAGGGAGTTCATCCTGCTCTTGCAAAGCTGCAAGCCGGTCAGACGCCCTCTACCCACTAGCATCTTCCGGGATGGGCAGATGTTCGGTCGACATGTCGAGAAACAGAGGATCATCAACTTCCTGCTGCACGAGGATGATGATCAGGCAACTTCAAAATTGAGTGTGCTACCAATTGTTGGTGGCAGTGGAGTTGGGAAGACTACCCTGGTGCAGCATGCCTGCGACGATGCAAGAGTGCGTAGCCACTTCCCGGTGATCATGCTGTACAATTTTTCATCTGCTTTTGATGTTAAAAGGAACGAAGGGAGATGTTCAAATCAGCCACTAGAGTTGGTCAATGATGCTAATACTTTCCTTGACAAGCACAAAAGGTGCCTAGTGATATTTGAGGACTTGGACATGCACAGAAAGCAGATGCTGGAAGACTTCTTGCATAGATAAAGGTGTAGCAAGGTGGGGATAATCAAGATGATCATCACAACAAACAATCGGCGTGTCGCGAACCTCATCGGGACGGTGGAGCCAATCATGCTAAGGGTGTTGCCCTGCCCTGAGTACTGGTTCTTCTTCAAGGCACACGCGTTCGCCGGCAGAGACGTCGAGGACAACCCGAGGCTGATCTCTGCCGGGAAAGCGATAGCGAGGAAGCTGAATGGATCATTCTTCGGCGCCAAGATCATTGGAGATGTTCTCAGGGATCACCCGGATCCCATGCTCTGGTGCCAGGTCCTGAGGAGCAGCATGATGTCTCCCCTTGGTGATGGCATGAGCATCAGCTACATATCAGACCTGGCTGACAGCTTGCTGCCGGGTCATGTGGACATGTGCACGGTGACACCCTGTAAGGACCCTGACTTTCCGTCTCAGACCATACGGCAGTTGGCTATGCTGAAGGATCTCCACGGTGCTGTTCCTCATGATAGCATGTTGGCCTGCTGGGCAGATGACGTCCGGATTGCCAAAGTGCTGTTGTGCAAGTCGGTTCTGCCGTTCTTTAATCACTACTATATTGCTTGTTGCTCTTGCACTTGCACGGTAGGATTAGAAAACCGTTGTTCAAAGCTTGTAGTACCCCATGTTTGAGATTTGTCTGTAAATTTAGTGGACTTTTGTTTTGGGAACATCAATTTAGTGGACTTCTGTATTTCTAATCGGTTGGTCTTAATTTCTGTATCCAGTCTAAGAAAGGACACGACCAAGTAATAATTTGTGATAGGAATTGGATGCAGACATCCTAGCCAATCCTCCTGCTACACAAAGCTATGACAAACGCTACCATTGACAGTTACGTGAAGCCACCAATAAGATACAACAGCAAATATCTTCACTCCTTGCTGAATTCGACTTTTATACAAAGAACTATTTGGGTCAATGGAATTCCTTGTGAGCCCTAGATAGCTCTAGAATCGATGACATACCAGTTACCTTGGAAAAAAAATGAATCCCTAATAACCTCCCATTCTCAGGAAAAGATTCGAGATGCAGTTTTTGACATGGAACATAATAAAGCCCAGATGGTTTCCGGCTGAGTTTTATCACAAGTTTTGGGATTCATCAAAGGTGTTTCAACTCCTTCACAACAGGGATTTGCCAACTGGTCAGCTTGAATTTTGGTGTCATCACCCTTATGCCGAAGGTTATAGAAGCAAACAAAATTCAATAGTATAGACCCATTTGGCTAATCAATATGAGTTTTAAAATCTTTACTAAGGTGGCTACTAACTGCTTCAACTCGGTGGTTGTAACACGCTCGATGTTAAGCACTTAATAAAACCTTGATCATGCATGCATAATCACTGAGCATTGTGTCATCGATGCATTTCATGTTTCATGTATAGCATTTATATGTTGCATATGCTTTGTTCTGTCTCCAACTTTGGTACAATTTTTCAAAGTGTGAAGTTTGAACTTTGAAGTTGTACCGTTGTTTGTGGTTTTTAAACAATAATTAATTGAGCAAAGTAGCTAATCAAAACTGAGTTTAAAAAAACTCTGAAACTGAGTTTCAGTTTCAGTTTATTTTACCTATATTTGGAATACTAAATCTTTCAAAATATTGATCTTTTTTCTGTTGAGCCTTAAAGAAATGTTAGAGATCTCAGATCAATACACAACCTTTCTTAAGGCGGATAACAAAGTTGCTACTCGAAATCGGGAGAAAAAGAGTGAAGAACAGAGCCTGTTCAGGCGTGAACAGTAGCCACGGCAGCAGCCAGCCTACTCGCCGTCGGCCGCCGCCCTCCAACACCGCGCTCGCGCGCGCGTCAACACGCAACTGCTTGTGTGGCCTCGCCCAAACAAGCAGGATATGGCGAAGGCAGAATCTTCGGCCTCGCCGTTAAACCGTCATCCCCGCGGCCGTCCATCTTAGCCGCCGCGACCACCTCGCCGTGGCCAGCTCTCTCTGGGGCAGCTCGCACCGGTATCTCTCGTGTTAGCTTCCTATTGATTCCTTGAAGCTCATCGGCTCTATCGTTTCTCGATTTGAGCACAGGACTCGCCACAAGGCCGCCGCGCCTGCCCTCGACGCCGGCAGCAGCGTCCATGTCGTCTCCTCTTTCGACCGCGTGTGCCCGAAAGTCACGGTGAGCTGAGAGGTGCCGTAAAGAACCCAAGCTAGGCTGGTTAAGGCCGGAAACTGAGAGCTCGCTGTTGCGCCGCAAAGCCACCATGGCTGCGGCCGAGCTCGAAGCGTACTCTAACTCTAAACCGCCCAACCAACCCCTCTAGATCCAAGCGCGTGGTTGTTGGGACTGGGGAGCATTGTGGTGCCCTCCTCGTTGCCGGTAACCAGCTGCTGGCGAGTTACGGGGCTTACCCGCCAGCGACCCCTCAGTCAAGGCCGGTGTGGGTCGGATTTGACCCTGGTCCCGCATGTCAGTGGCGTAGGTAGCTGGATATTGAGTGAGAAAATGTTTCAGCAACTTTTGTTTTTTCAGAAAAGGTTTAAGTTGTTTGGAAGATTGGTTTTGAAACAAAAACCGGTGGATTTGATCCTTGCCGCCCATCAGATGACAAGTATCAGAATGACTCATCCGTGCGCATTAAGATCCTTAGTGCCGATAGGCTTAGGAACTGAGACAACCTCAGAGGCAACTACGATTACATGGCTGATAGCAACTTAGCAAGCCAATTGGCTTAACCGCTGCAGTGCTTTTACTGCTCCAAGAAGATCGAAAGTTTGTCCCATCATGGCTTTGGTTTTTTGTTGGAATTCTGAGTTCTCTTCTCATGCATCGATACGACAGCATGCTCCTTTGCCAAGGATGGCTTCGCCATCAGTGAAATGGATGGTGAGCTCTTCCCCAAGCAGGAAATGATGCTTATGTCTGAATTTTCTGAGCCTTGATTTATGCTCTGATATGAATCTTGTTCGATCTTTTGCTTTAGAAACTGAAATTTGATCTATCTTTTCCTCTCATTCGAGGTTGAATGAAATTTCAGTGATATCATGGTCGTTCTCAGTTCTCACCAGCAGCGGCGTCGAGAAAATATGAGGCCCAGTTCAAAGCACTAAGTGGAGGCCTAATATGTAGTACGAAAAATAAGAAATTAATGGCAAACATCAATCAATATATTACTTATATCACAAAGTATAGCACCGTATCATAAAGTATCGGCTAGGGCGAGGAGCTCCGTAGAGGCTCCAGGTGACAAAGGTGGAAGGGTTATGAGAAAATTGGAATCATCAGACGCTGGACTCTCCTCGGCGTCCTGAAGAAAGTCACAATCAGTCACAATTGTGGTGGACTCATGCTCCAGAAGACCACTTTTTTTCAGCCATAGAATACAGTTTTGGCTGATTTTCTTGTTAAAACAAAGCGCAAAATTAGTATATATATACTGAGTATACTGAGTAAATCTTGGAGCCTATGATTTTTGCGGGCCCTGTTCAGTCGCACAGCCCGCACGAGCCCAAGGATGCCCCTGACCAGTCACCAACTCACTCCAATGGCCATGGTCAAACCAGCATCTTCCTACGCAGACAATGAACATGATATAGAAGACAAGAGTTCAGAGCATCCAAGGGTTTTTTTTTTTTTTCAAATTCAAACCAACTGGAATGGTAACTGAAATGATGGCTGCTTATCTGTGCGCAGAGTGTTGTCTGTGTTTCTATTCGGCATATTATTATTAGTTTCTTACCACTTATCCAAACAACAAGTTTCCTGGAGAGAAAAAGATACCTCTGTATCCTTGTGCACAATAAATTACATGTGGAATGTATTTACAGGGGACAAATAATACAATACTGCCAAACATGGCCTTAAATGTGTTCTTATTTTGTAAAATGCATAGAAATAAAACAAATAGGGACAAATAATACAATACTACCGCCTTCTCGCCGGCCACCAGCACGTTGATGCAGATGGAGCACAGATTTGCCACCTGGTCAATGGTCATCGACCTCCCTGCCGCCGTCATCCTCCCCATTGAGGTGCGGGGACGGCGATGCTGCTGCCGTGGATGAGGAGGAGGCGGCATTTGCATCCGGCCGGGTCGGGCTTGTAAGCGCGGTGGCACCTCCAGTGGAGGTAGAGGTGCGCGATGAAGAAGACAACGGCACACAGCAGCACCAAGTGTGTGGGTCAAGCTTGCCGCTTGTGTGTGGTTAAGCACGGCAGCCGGCAGGGGCGTCACTACAAGTCGAGCATCTTCGACATCCGTTCTTCTTCCCATTTTTTTCCGTCCTTCACAGCCGCCGGGGACTTGGTCAAAATAATTTGGGATTGGTCTGATGGGTATTCACTACTACGAAAGGGATTTTTAGGGACGGTTCAAAACCATTTCTAGGGGCGGTTTTGCCAGCCGCACTAAGCAACCGTTCTTAAAAATCTAGGTGTTTGTAAAGGCGGTTTTTTCAGCCGTCTTTGGAAATCGATTTGTAGGGGTGGTTGGATATTGAGCCGAACCTACAAATCAATTCCAAATTTCACGATAAAAATGCTAAATAAAATAGCAAAATATTTTTTGTAATCGTGGGAGGCCCCACTGGTCAGCCACGAAAATTGCAAATAAAATACCAAATAAAACAGCAAAACATTTCGCGATAAAATTGCAAGTCGCGACATTTTTCGCACGCTTTGTAGCCACAGGGGTTCAAACCAGCGACCTCTGCCTCGCACGTGTCTCCCACTACCACTGTACCTCACACTCACTTATGTCTATATTCCGTTTTGGTTACCCATATATTGTGCTAAACCAAGTGTAAATTGGTTGTTTGAAACCCTAAATAAATTCAAATGAAAAAAAACTTGTCAACTACAAAAAGTTTCATAACTTTTCAAGATCTATAACTATTATTTAGGAAGTTTCTCCATCCGAGGTTGTTTGAAAATTTTGAATTTCAAATTTTAAAAAATTCAAACGTAGTTTTGCATGACAAGATGATTTCAAAACAAAAACTTGTCAACTATAAAGTTTCATTACTTCTCAAGATCTACAATATTTATTTTGGTTATTTCTCCATCCGAGGTCGTTTAAAAATTTTTAAATTTTAAATATTAGAAATTCATACGTAGTTTTGCATGACAAGATGACTTCAAATCAAAAACTTGTCAACTACAAAGTTTCATAACTTCTCAAGATCTGCAATTTTTATTTTAGTCATACTCTATCGAGGGCCATTTTAAAAATTTTGATTTTTAGTACTTCATGTAAAATAGTTGGCGTCTATTTGTAGGGGCACCTCAATATAGAGCCGCCCTACAAATCGATTTGTAAAGGTGGCTGAAAACACCAACAGCCCTACAAATTGATTTGTAGGGGGTGGCTAGTTTGAGAATCATTTGTAGGGGCGGCTCAATATAGAGCAGCACCTAAAAAAAATGGTGTCGTTGCTACAAATCATTTTTTGGTAGTGATTAACACTATGTCTTAATGTTCTGGCTACCGGGTCGCCACATGATATTCTGCATCGCTACATAGTGTAGTGGTCCAACCCTATAATCCACAATGTAGATCACATACATGATACAAAGGCACAATGGTAGTATGGGAAGTAAAAAAAATTGAGACGGAAGAAACCCTTTTGTTGACATCCAAAATTGTCCAAAAGTTTGTCCAAAGGAAGACGATTCCATATTTTATTAGAATAGAGGCTCGGGTTGCAAAATAGGCTATGCCGGGGATAGCAAAGTTTTCAAAATACAGAATAAACATTAGCATTACGTTCCTCTCTTTGGAATGGTCAAAACAACGCATATGGAACCCCCAATTTGGAGTCTGGATGAAGAAATTACGCTCTTTGGAATATTTCACCCTGCAGAAACATGTAGGCTGGTTAAAAAAAAAAAAAAGGCAAAGCCTCGGCATTCATGCTAGGCTGGTTTTGAAACTAGCTAGGCCGAATTTGGAAGCTGTCTAGACAGGATTTAACCGACCAATCCAGGATTGAGCTGTATTTTGCTGCGCTTTGCAAGAGAATTGAACTCCTCACGGGGTAAGACCACCCCTCATATTATAAGGCGCACCACCGATTGAGCTATCCAACACACACAATCGTCAAAAAATCAATCTACTACATATCTCTCTTTGTCCTAATCTCTTTCAACTTGCATGTTTTGTTCATCGCTTGATCCGATGACCAAAGATGTTGCCCTAGGGTTTGCTGGTCGACCTAGAGCAACCTGGCGACATCCTTACCCGATAGGGTCCCTCCCTGGCAAGAGCTTCCACGGCTCATTTACTAGTTTGAGTTGTTCTTCTCAAAAAGGTCAATAGGTATAAATTTTCATTTCAACAATTGCTTACATTTAGTTCTTTTCCCATCAGTGTCGTGGTGTAATTAAGAAGCAAAGCAGAAGATATTCAAGTGGGGTTCTTGTACCCTCAGTTATTTTCATTCAGCAGCATAACAGAGGATGAGGAAAATGTTAAGTATTTGAAAAAGGGTGTTGGCCCAGCACACCAAGAAGAAATGCATCTTGAGCTTCTACAACACAGGAGGCCATTGGACCATACTAGTGATAATGTAGAGGTGGAAAAAAAGGGATTTCATCAGCACCGTGGTGCAAAAAGCAAAAGCAGAAGAAAATTCAAGTGGGGTTCTTGTGCACTCAGTTATTTTCATTCAGCAACATAATAGAATGTTAAGTATTTGAAAAGGTGTTGGCCCACCACATCAAGAAGGAATGCATCTTGAGCTTCTACAACACAAGTGGTTATTGTACCACACTAGTATAAATGCATAGGTGCAAAAAAGGTATTGTACTTGGATTCAATGAATGGGAAAGCAAAGGACATGCCCTATTACAACTCGTGCTCAATGAGTGAGTGCCACCTACATCTTCACTTCATGTATTTTTCTAACTTGTGAATGAGACAGCAAGATGAATGTTTTGTGTATGTATGTAGAGCATGCAAGAGACGAGCAAACAAGAAGAGATGGTACATTTCACGACATATATGGTAAGTTCAAGAACTGGCATGAGATAGCGTAGTTTAGGGCCTAGTGGTCATTTTGCTTAACACAATCCTTTTGCAGTGCCACCGGCAACCCCACGACAACACTAGTTGTGGCTTCTTCACTGCACACCACATAACGGCGCCCATGGGAATCACATGTATACACTATCCTAAGGTATGTCTTCATCTCATGTAAATCTACAATATGCAGCTGGTCTTTATTTCTGAAACATGTGATTTCTTCAATAGATGTATAGGAATTTGAAGTGCTGATATCAACCATGAAAGAAGATACACTACATTATATTATTGTACAAAAGATTTCAGCATTCTTTGTCAACCAGATAATTGATCCGAAAAGGGAGTTCCAAACATATGCAAATGCACAATGAAAGAGTCGATTATCGAACATGTGTTGTTGACCGATAGGTTGCCTACGAACTCTATGTTCAAACATTGTGCTACTATATATATGTTGATTTGATGACATGTAAGATGATGCTATATTTGTATGCGTAATAAAATGAGTGATGGTATTGATGGCTCAATGGCTCCACTGCTTGTGATGCATAATTGTTATTAATGATGCTTCTGTAATAATATGAGTATATGTTCAGTGATGTTCTTATTGATGGCTCAATTATACAACCTATGAGCATGAATAGACGTTGCTTCTGATGCAACTTAATGATCAGAGACGTCAATAATCTGTGCTGCTAGTAGCAGAATATCTGTGTACCATCACAACAACAGAATGTCTGTGGCTTAGAAGAGAAAACAAAGAAGCCATACTAATTAAACGTCTGTGATATTGAATACATCACAAACAGACAACATTGAGGAACCGTCTTTGATATGGTATATATCACAGATGGGTCCACATTGATCACATATGGTGCCTTAAATATCTTCACAGATAGGCTTTACAAACTTTTGTGATTACTCTTATCATAGACGCCTTAAGTACCCGTCTCTGCTTTGACTAATTGACTAATCATAGACAGTAGTTTGGCCGATCTATGATATGGTCACATCACATACCCTTACATCTGTAATGAAGTTGAGGCCCATCAGTATTTATGGATTAGATCTAGCACAGCGTGAGTAGTCAACGGTGAATTATTCGATGAGTTCTACGCATCAGTGACCTCCTATCGCCAATATGATCAATTGATCAAAAGGTCAAATTTTGGCATCTCTTTAAAGTGTCAGGTCAACCATCACTAAACTTACTTAGTTCCTCACTAAACTTACTTAATTCCTAGGTGTTACACGGCCTCCGGTTACCGCAGCCGCCAAGATCCATGCGGAATGGAGAACCGAGTTGAGAAGACCAGAAAATGATGGGACGAGGAAAAAGGATGAAGGGGTACACCCCTTATTACGGTGGCGGATGAGTAATGTTGATGAAAACCTTGGCCCTGCACCCGATGGAAGCAAGTCGTGAGATGATGTGAGTTTTGTACTAGATGAATGTTGCTTTTTAAAAAAAAGCTGGTAGCCATCCCACCTTTTTTGGTTGATTTTTGGCTTTTTGTAAGAAAAACACTTTTGGAAGCCTAACCAAACACACCCTAAATAGAACTACCGTCTCTAAAAGTGGTCACGTATTTTTGGGAGCATAAATAATTTGACCGCCTTGGTTAATAATATGCTCTAAAATTAATTTTTAGTAGTGAATGAACATGTAGTTTTGTCAATAGAGGCGACAGATGTCCTGTATTAGAGAATATAAAGGAAAAATGGGGGAAAGGAGAACAAAGGAAAAAAATTCTTTCAAAAAATAGAATAATAAAAGAATAAGGGAAAAGAGAATAAAGGAAAAATCCTTTCAAAAAAGAGAATAATAAAAGAAAAAGGGAAAAAGAGAACAAAGGAAAAATTCTTTCAAAAAAGAGAATAATAAAAGAATAAGGAGAAAAGAGAATAAAGGAACACTTCTTTAAAAAAAGAGAATAATAAAAGAATAAGGGGAAAAGAGAATAAAGGAAATTCTTTCAAAAAAAGAGAATAAATGAAAAAGGGGATTTAAAGGATATATCAAAGAATAAAGGGACAAGGATGGAGCGACACGAGCCTTTAGTGTTAATGGGCTCGTTAATTTGAAAAAGGATAGAAGAGATCATTAGTTGTGCAGAGATCTGTTTTGCATTGGTGTAGTGCTAGGCTGCCAGTTAAGTAGCTACTCTCTCCGTTCTAAATTATAAATAAGCTTTTGACTTTTTTGGTTCATCCATTTTGCTATGTATCTAAACATATTATTATATCTAAATGCATAGCAAAATTGATGTACCAAAAAAAGAATCAAAAAACGACTTATAATCTGAAACGGAGAGAGTAGTTTAAAAAGACAATGCTTTTACTTTGTTTTATTATAGATAATAAAAGGAGCAGAGAAGGTCCGAGTCCGACCATCCGATCCTGCTTTGCTTGATCGACACACTCTCTTTTCCCACGCCTGCTTACTTCCTTCCTTTGTGCATGTGCATGATGTGCATATGCATCATCAAGGAATAAAGAGTAGAGAGGATGTCGCTCAAAAGAATATGTATATCCGACCTTTCAAAAAAAAAAAAAAGAAAAAAAAGAATATGCATATCCTCACTGGAATTGTACGTGCTATGCTTGCCATCTCAACCGAAATAAAAGAGTACTTACTTGAAGACAAACTAGAACTAGCTAGGCATTGAGGCCAAAACAAAGGATTTCTATTGTCTCGAGCATGTCATGCGACATTGTTGTTGCTCGAACAAACAAGGGTGAAGGCCGGGTCATCCATTCCACACGTACAGCACACACCCACACAAGAAGTCATCTACTCTGTTGGACGACGGACAGCTAGCTAGCTCAGCCAAACTAGTCTAAGCCTATCTACCGTACCTTTTCTGGGTGGAGACACACCGGCTAGCCGGCCGGTGACCGGTGCGGACGCCGAGCCGGGGTGTCAGCGTCATCTGTTCCGGACGCAATGGCTGAGCTCGCGTCAGGCGCCGTGAGCTCGCTGCTGGGCCTCCTCCGGAACGAGGCTCTGCTGCTGAGCAACGTCGGGAGCGACATGGAGTTCATCAAGGAGGAGATGGAGAGCATGCAGAGCTTCCTGGTGCACCTCGCCAGGACGGCTCGTCCCGCCGGCGGGCACGACGAGCAGGTGCGCACGTGGATGAAGCAGGTCCGTGACCTCGCCCGCGACTGCAGCGACTTCATCGAGCTCCAGCACCGGCGCGGTGACCGCGCAGTATACCGTGCTAGGGGCCGGCGCTGGCGCCGCTACCTCTGGTGGGCTGACTGGCTGCTGCAAAAGATGGTCGCCCAGCACAGCGCGGCCACCCGGCTGTGCGAGCTCAAGGAGCGGGCGCGCGACGTCGGCAAGAGACGGTTGCGGTACGGTGTGGAGATCCCGCGGAAAGACGCCGGAGGGCCTGCTGAGGCAGCAGCATCTATGCTGCCGCCATCGTCGTGGTCACCTCGTGCTATTGCGGACCTTGCGGCCGCAGAAGAGGAGGATTATGATGACGACGAGGAAGAGGATAAAGCGGTGGAAGTAGCAGCGACCGACGGCTCCGATCCCCATCCAAGAGCCCTACTAGAAGAACCTCGTCCTCAGGTGGAGGACTACTGCGCTGAGAAGCTGACAAGCTGGCTAGAATCCAATAACAACAGCGTGGCAATAGCATCCACTGCCATTGTCGCGCCGGATGATGCCGAGAACGCCGGCGCCATCGCACGCGAGTCTTTGGATTTGGCCACCCGCCATTTCAAGCGCTACCAGATTTGCACTTCTGAGGAGAACCCCGTGGTCTGGATCAATCTTCCGGATTTGCACTTCCCATGGGATCTTCCGCTTCTACCCTCAGAGATTCTCGCCTACATCCTACGTGAATGCGAGATCCAGGAGCGGCAGCAAGGCAAAGAAGTCGTACAAGACGACGATAAGGTCGAGGACCAGCAGCAGCTGCAAGGCATAGAAGTCAGCACCACCACCAGCAGCAGCAAGGAAAAGCCTCGACGGCAAGCTTACCACTACAAACATGATCTCAAAAACGAAATCTGGGATATGATTCCAGATATCGATGCCAAGATTGAAAATATCAAGAAGAAGATTGGAGGAGTTGATAGCAACATATTCGAAGGATCATCCAAGAACTTCATGACGCGCATGGCAGATAAACGTTTAGGCGTACTGCTCTATGTACTGCGGCTCTTGCAGGAAGCGGTTGACACGCGTGTGCCTCTATCCTGGGATGAGGCCATGGGGGAAACTGCCCGCAGGCTGAAAACTCACATGGAACAAGAAGCCGAGACTAAGGCAACTAGTACTACGGAACAAGATAATCCAACTAGCAATACGGAACAAGAAGTCAAGGCTAAGCCCCAGATATGTCTCGATGTTACCCAATATGAGGATATCCTGAAGGTGGTGTTCCCGGAGAGCAACACCCCCCAACCACAGGCCAAGGGAGCCTCCACCTCAACACTGGGCGAGGATCACATCAAAGAAATAATCCACAACCACAGGATTACACTGGACATCATCGGGAAACTTCTTCCCAAGCAGCAGCAGCAGCAACTAGAAGGCAACTCTGGCACAGGCAGCATCCAGCAGCAGGAGCAGGAGCAGAATGGCCATGATCAAGTCGCCAATAGTACTGGTGCTGCTGAAGCTGTAATCAAACAAACCAGGGAGAAAATGAAGGATATCTCTGCGGAGGTTGCTAATGCTGCTATCAATGAAACCAAGATAAAGCTATTTGATATCGGGAGGAAGATTACAGATCTGCTGCTTAACAAAGGGGTAGTGGACAAGATTAACAAGCACCTGAAGGATAAGAAGACTCTGATTATCCTCCAAGATGATGAAGACTTTGTGTCCCTGTGGGAGCAGACCAGATATGCTTTGAATCTATTAGAATGCGCCGCCGGCAGCGCAGTGATTGTGTCCACAAAGAATAGCAAGAAGGCCAAAGAATTTTGCAATCAAACTGGGGACCAGTAACCTGTTCTCTCGTTGGCCTCTACTATGATATTGTGCGCCAGCTTACAGAGCAACGGGTTAACAGTGGAAATGACGGCTACAACCTTCAGATCCTCCGTGACATCTTGGAGAGTTGTCATCCACATGAATTCTGCATGAAGATCTTCGCGCAAGCGCTTTATGCTAATCCTAACAGGAGCTACCAGGAACTGTGCAAGTTGCATCAAGACCTGGTTCCCCAAAAGACATTTGGCAATAAAGCTAAGAAGATGATCAAGTTCTCCTACAAAGAACTGCCCAGAGAACACAAGACTTGCTTGCTATACCTTCCTATCTTCCCTCAAGGCCACAACATCAGGCGGTCGACCTTAATAGGACGGTGGGTCACCGAAGGGCTGATAACTAAGCAAGACTGGAGCACTACTGTGCGTTATGCCGAGCGATGTTTTGAGGCTCTCATCAAACGGGGACTTGTTTCGCCTCGTGATATTGGAACTGCAGGAAAGGCCAAGAGCTGCATTGTAGGTGATCAAGTCCATGGGTTTATCAGCAAGATCGCAAATAAAGAGCACATTTTGGATGCACGCCTGTCAGATCAATGGGCTCGCCACTTCTCCATCTTCAGTGGTCTCCGACTCCGTGCCTCTGACAGCATTGACAAGTTTGTGCGCCAGCTCCCCAATTATTCACCACAACTGCCATTGCTCAAGGTGCTAGACCTGGAAGGCGTCAACTGTTTTGACAAGAATCAGTACCTCAAGGACATATGCAACAAGATATTACTTCTCAAGTATTTGAGCCTTAGAGGAACAAATGTTACCAAACTGCCCGTTGAAATCAACAACCTCCATGAGCTTGAGGTCTTGGATATCCGGCAGACAAGGGTGCCTGAGAATGCCACAAGAAATGTGCTGCTCCTGAAGCTGAGGCGCTTGCTGGTGGATCGTGTTGATTCAAGTTCAGGAATGTGTGCCGCTGTCCAGATCCCCAGCCAAATCGGTAGGATGGAAAATTTGGAGATACTGTCAACTGTCAAGGCTACAGGGGATGGCAGTGACTTGAAAGAGATAAGAAAACTATGGCAACTGAGGAAGCTCGGTGTGGTTATCCAAGACGACTACAATCACCTCAGGAGGTTGTTTCAAGCTATTAGTGACCTTCATGAGTGCCTTTTGTCTCTTTCAGTCACTGTATCACCCATCACCAAAACTAAGAAAGTACCCTCTGGCATAGGAACACTACTACAAGAGAAGCTTTGGCGAAAAAAGACTCGCAAGCTTGAGAGCCTAACCATTAATGGAGTCAGACACACAGAAAAGGTGCAGCTTCTTGAATCATTGGCCGAAGGTTGCGACGAACTTGCCAAGGTAACTCTAAGCGGCACCTTGTTGGAACAGAAAAGCCTGAAGGTTCTTGCTATGCTTCCCAAATTACACACACTCAGGCTCCGATCCAATGCATATAGTGAGACAGAACTCACCTTCAACAAGGAAGAATTTCCACATCTCAAGTACTTTGTTGTTGAGGATCCTGACATGACAGATGGAAAAGCAAGCATGACTGGGACTGACATCAAGTTTCAAGATGGAGCAACTACAGAGCTTGAGAAGATCGTCTTGTCCTTCACCAACATAAGGTCTCTTTGTGGCATCGACAACCTTCCAAAACTCAAGGAGCTTGAGTTAGAAGGCAACCAATTTCTTCTTTCATTTTGTCATGGCGAAGCAGCTCCTGAGCAACACACTGAGAGCAGAGATGACGAGCAAAACACTCAAAGTGGAGCCCCCAAGAAAAACACAGAGAGTGGAGCTCCTGGGCATGACACCCAAGGCAGAGCCCCTGAGCAGAGCAGAGCAGCTGCCGAGAAAGACACTCAGAGCACAGACCCTGATGAGCATAACACCGATACAAGAGCTACTGAGCTAGGCACTCAGAGTAGAGTCCCTGAGCAAAACACTGAGAGGAACATAGTTCTTGAGCAATACACGGAGAACAGGTTCACCTTCAAGAAGGACAAATTCCAACATCTTGTGTGCTTTCGCTTTACGGACTCCAAAAGGACCAACATCATCTTTGACCCTGGAGCAGCTCCTGAGCTCGAGAAGATCATTCTGTCCTTGGATGACAAAAGGTCCAAGCTTATTGGGGTCAGTGACCTTCCAAAACTGAATGAGGTTGAGTTGAAGGGTGACAAGTTCCTTCTCCCGTTCTTTTACAAGGCCAATCAGATTACCAGGATGACCCTTCAAGGTACTCACCTGAAGCAAGAAGATATACATGAACTTGGCAAGAATCAAAAAGGCCTACGCTGCCTAGAGCTATTAGACAATTCTTATGATGAAAGCCAGCTAACCTTCAACAAAGATGAGTTCCCAATCCTTGACCTTCTCATTGTCAAGTGTCATAAAATCAGCAGCATCAGCTTCACCAACAAATCAGCTGCTCCTAAGCTATTTAGGATCGTTTGGTCCTTTAGCGAGATGGAGTCTCTCTCTGGCATCAGCAATCTACTGAAGTTGAAGGAGATCGAGTGCATTGGTGAACATGTGCCTTATCAGGTGAGGAAAGAAATTGCAGCACATGAAGGGAAACCTGTTCTTACACAAAAGAGGCCAAAGCAACAAGACCAAGAAACAGGAGAAGAGGACGATGATACAGGATGTCCACTAATCTCCTGCTTTTGAAGGCCAAGGAGTCGAGGCTAGTTGGATAAGGAAAGGTTTAATTGCAAGGAATTCACTTTCCATTCATCTCAGTTCTCTACACTCATCATTGAATTCCAGGACTGCTGGCCCCGTTTGTGTGCATGCTATCGGCACGCTCATTGCTTGTGTGTGTCTGTGTCTGTTACCTCCTGCAAAGGGACTGTACGCGTCTGTGGTTGTGTGCATGCATGCATGCTTGATTGAGCATAGCACCTGTGTGCCGCTATGCTTATGTATCGATTTGGATTTCCATTGTTGTGTGTGTGTGTGGCTTTCCTCTCGATTTGCACAGCATGCCTGCATGCTTGCTTATCTTATGGTATGAGTAGGCTTTGAGCATATATATGGGACACGTGGGGTGTCCCATGCTCATGTATTCAGATGTGTTTGTGGGAGTTATTTTCTCTGGATCATCCGGGTATGGTTCCATCTGTAATAAGTGCGACATTTCGCTTGTTAAGTTGATTTCGTTATGTGTGCTATATATGCTTAAGCTTTAGAAAATGTGTGCTACAAACCACAAAGTGTTGTCATATATTTTTATTTTATCAGATTCGCTATCGATACAATCTCCACGATTGTGCTAATAAATCTATACATATATTATATCATGTTCCCGCATTACCAACACCATATACATCACCTAGTTTATTACAACTCTAAGACACTTAGACCAAACACCGTTGAATGAAACACAATCAGGTTCAAATGATCAAACAATGATACAGCACAACAAAAGATAAGGAGAACTTAGTTATTTATTCTTCTTTGACGACTCCAACACATCTTCCCAACCACTTCGATCACCATAATTTTTAAGTTGTGTGTCTCATTGCAGCCTATGGTTATGTTTGCTAGTTAGGATAATAACTAAGACGATAAATTGTGGGTATAAATTGCATGATAGCTAGTACTAAATACACACGAATTCAACAGAATTTGATGGAATTTAAAATTAAACTACCAATGAGCTGAACCCATCACCTACATGTACGAATAACCAAGTATACATACACGGATGTAGTGTATGTTGTTTCCACCAATACTGAGCACAAGGGTTTTTTTATACAGGTAGAAAACAAATCCGGCACTTGCCAATAAATGTGAAATTTCGGACATTTAAACAGATTCAAACTTTTATGAAACAAATGGCAGGAGTTTTAGTTGAAACTCTCTCTAATCCATCTACAACACATTTACATATAACAAACGCTAACAAATGCTTTCTATTGAGGGGGGATGTGGTTCGTCAACATACCAGAACAGGGCTTATGTGCAAGCGTCGAGCGGTAAACTGAAATACAAAGCAAGCCGGCGACCGAACCATGCGTGAGGGGTGAGGCCATGGGGATGGGGATGGGGACTGGGGACCAGAGCCCGCGCCAAGCCAGCCGCCCGCTACACACCTTTGGCCTCTGCTCGACTGCGGCGGCGCGGCGATGGCGGGAGGCGGGGCGGGCGGTGCGGCAGCACAACGGGCGGCCACGCGGCGTTGGCGGGAGGCGCAGGCAGGCAGCCAGCCACGCGGCGGCGTTGGCGGGAGGCGGCGGCTCGCCTGGGTCAGGAGCAGCGTTTTTTATTTATTATTTTGGTAGGAAAACAAAAGGAAAGGTGTGAAGTGTATGGGGTTTGCCAGTGGGAATCGGAGTTTCGCCCCGTTTCGCACGCGAATTTGACCGAGGTGCGCAGCGAAAGGGTTGCGAAACTTTGGATTTTTAAATTAAATTTCACCTAAAATTGCTGCACAGTATAGGACAGGCAGGGGAGGTCAGCTCAAAGTGCTGGCCACACCCGATCAGGCCAAGACGCAATGCAATGGTACCATTTCATGGCAATCGTCATCGCCGGCATGGGGTTCTTCACCGACGACTCATACAACTTGTTCTGCATCGCCCTCGTGACCAAGCTCCTTGGCGCCACTAGTTGGCGAACGTTCATTCAAACCGGAATGAGCGAACGATTCTCCGACCAACCTTTTTACGAAAGCATTTAATCCCGCCAGATACCTTTTTGGGTGGTTTGGAGGTGTGCGACTCTCTTCACTCTCTTTTTTTTTTTTTGGGCGGACCGGCACACACATTTTTTTTTTTTCTCTTTTCGCATGCTCTGGCCCGCGGGCAGTGGTTTTTCCTTTCGAGTTCTCATGTGCACCGACATTTTTTCTTTTTTTGAAAAACGTGCATGCATAACTTACACTAACTGAGTTACACAGTTTAACTTCAAGAAAATAAGTTAAGCATGCTAAGTTATACAATATTAATTTTTCATTCTTGCGATTCAGAAACTAATCGTTCGAGAACATGGTTAAAGGGTTTAAAAATGGGTGGGGGAGCAAAATAAAAGTAACTTTTACACCTTATGATACACAACAAATTTTACAATTTTATAACTACGACAGCATATACTACATAACTTTTACATCGTATAATGCCAACCGAATGCAAACTTACAAACACCGGATAAATAATAACTTTCGTAACTTCTGCAACTATAAGATAGTTTGAGCATCTCTGTAACTATGACATTGACAACATCTGTATCTTCAGTTAGAAGATCTGCAAAATATTTGATATTTAAAATAACATAAAAAACAAAGCTCACAGCAAGGAAAAACATAAGTTAGCAGGAAAAGTAACATAGACACGAAAACACAAGTTAGATACATAACTCTCTAACTTGATAAAATAAGTTAGGTAGCATACACAAGAAAACACAAGTCAGGTATATAACTTTCTACACTAAGTTAATCAAACAAATTATGTAGCATACACATGAAAATACAAGTTAGGTATACAACTATGTAGCATAACTTAATCAACTAAGTTACATAACCGACTCATGAGAACCAAAAAACAAATAAATAACCATGTTATTTAACATAGCAATTAATGTAAATAAGTTAAGTAGAAAAATCATAAAAAATTTCACTGTCACGAAGACGCAGAGGATTAAAATTTGATAAGTGAACACTCATCTTTGATTGCTAATTAGAATGTGTAGATGAATTTTGATAAAATCATTTATCACAGGAAGCTAGCATCTAAAAACAAAGGACAAAATACACTAAGGCCGAAAACCAAAAAGCAATCATATATGTAGGAGTTATAAAGCTCATGCCAAGAGGAGAAAATAGAAATTGTCCTAGTTTCAGAAACCACATGCAGGACGATCGGTGCTATGCTGGTTTTAAAATTAAACTGACACACTGAAAACCAGTGCAGCTAAATGAAAAACGACCTGTAGACTCAAATTTAGAAAATGTGAAGATTGAACTGTTTTCAGAAATCTCTAGGCCTAACAAACTGCATTTCTCTCAACAACCTTCTGTTCCTCCTTGAACTAAAAAAATATAAGTTCGGCAACTTAAACATACAAGTTGAACATACAAGTTTTGAGCAGAAACTTAAACATGCAAGTCAAACATACTAATTTTCAAACAAAACTTAACCATACAAGTTATAAAGTGCAAATTAAACATACAACTTATGAGCAGAAACTTAAACATGCAAGGCGAAATTTGCAAACGAAACTTAACAATACAAGTTTAATATATGAATATACCAAAACATCACTCACAAAGGAATCAATTCTGGTGCTCTCGCCAGTGTCACTCCCATCCTCATCAGTGGTTTTACCACTACCAGTACCAGAAGAATTAGATTCCTAAATAAAGAACATAGTTAGCAAAGTAACTAATAAAATATGAAACATTTGGTTATATGGCTAGTACTTTAACTAAACAAAACTAAAGAAGGAAAAATGCCAAACACAATTCGTACATCATTCTCAGAAGACTGCAACTCATGACTTGATTTGGACTTTTCGACTTCAGCACAACTTTCTCCCTCATCAGCCATTTATCACCAAATGTGATTCATAAAAAAAAATTCAGAATCACTTAATAAAAAGAGATCATAACTAATAGGATGAATCAGCTGACAGTTTAACTTGTAATTTCACAACTAATTGATGCAACCTAAAAGAATATGCAATCCAAAAATAATCAAACAAATGCACAAATTGCCTGCTAGTAACCAATTTGTGGAAGTCTGTCAATGCACTCTGGCAACATATATCTAATCTATCACGCTCATTCTCCTCATCAGGGATTGGCAATATAGAGTAATAATCCCCAATTCACAGCAACAAGCTCATGTCAATGCAAATTAGTCTTCCCTAGTCGCTAGTGAGCAAGGGGTCTAAAATGCAGTAACAGATGCAGCCAGCCGCGAGGCCAACCACGATGACTTGAACAACACAACCAACACGGGGGATAGAGGAGCAGTGAGAGGACAGCAGTGGCGGGCACAAGATCTAGGGCGTCGCCCCGGTGATGACGCAAGAGCTGGGGTCGGAGCCGAGGACAATGAACCAGTGGCGCAACACAGCGAAGGAAATTGGGGACAGACGCCACGAAGAAACAAGGATCGACGAACAGCATACATTCAAAAAATGAAAACCTAGAAAACTACTGACCTCGAATCGTCGATCGAATACCTCATTAAAGCAGGAACGAGAAGAGGAGCGGGAGAAGAGGCCGGTGGCGGTCAGCGGGGGACGGACGACACGCGATGTCACATCCCGAATGTTAATAAGTAATTAAAATTTTGATCATGTCATCATTATGCAAAATCATCAAGCATTGTGTCATAAAATGCATTCTATGTTTCATTTGTACCAGGTCTATGTTGCATATGTGATGGTTTACAAAGTTTCATGAGATGATGTTAATGGTAGTAATTAAACTCAATTTTTTTAGTGAAGTAATAAATAAATAAAATTTGTCAAACTTTGATTCTATGATTTGGTACCAAGTTTGTATTGTGGAATGGTGTTATGGTTTTTGATGTTTGAATAATGGAGTATTCTTAATTAAATGCCAAAGCTCTATGTGGTTATTTTTTTTTTTAAAAAAAAAACCCAAGTTATTTCCCACCTCTTTTTTACCCCTTTTCTATAATTCAAAATCTAAAAGCGAGAATTTGAGGATGGGGTAAAAAAGCAAGTTTGTAGATCTTTTCAATATGAACAATTTTGGTTTTTGGAGTTTTCCAAGTTTCAATGTAAAATTTAAAGTAATTTTAAAAGTTTCAAAACTCTAATTTGTCCCCTTATCTCAAAATTCATTTTGCAGGTCGAATTTTAAATGGTTCAAAAATAAAAGTTGTAGATCTTGAAAAATTCAACAACTTTTATTTTGGGAATTTTTCAAGTTTACATATGAATTTGAAAGTAATTTGAGAAATTCGAGTTTAGGGTTTGGAGTGCTACGGTGTTCGGGAAGGGGAAATATCACCGCCGATATTTCGCCGGGCCCGCATTTTGTGGCTTTCTAGGGTCTTCTCGCGTAGGGGCGAGCTCTTTGGACGCTTGGGTGTCGTCGCGAAGGTGTTGGCCACCTCTCCATCCTTTCCTCGCTGTGTTATAAAGCCTAGAGCCGGTCGTCTTCTCCTTTCTTTCTTCTTGATGCCGCCGCCGTGACCTTCCTCCGCCGGCCGATTTCGTCGCCGTCGTTTCACCTCCGTTTCCTCCATCTTGCCACCAGCTTTGTCTCGTCCTTGCGCGTCGATTGAGCCGCCTCGCAGCGTCCGTATTGCTTGTGTAGCCTGTCGACGCCGTCTTCTCCAGCGGCCGCGAGTGCCGCCGCAAGTCGTCTCACCTCCGCCCCGACCCTCCGGTGAACCATTCGCCGTCTTGTCTTCTGTTCTAGCTCCGCCTTGTTCTCTGTTGCTCCACTACTACGAGAAAAAAAATTTTGCGTGGCGGGCAAATATCATTTTCCGTGGCGGGCAATGGCGCCGCCACCATGGTATGGTCACGCGGTTAATCGGGGATTTACCGTGGCGAGGCGCTTTGCCCGCCTCGAAAAATAAATTAGAAAAATAAAAACCCAAACCGCTTTGGATCCGGATCTGGGGCCCTCTTGGGCCAGACGCGCCGCCGATGCGCCGCGCCCGCGCTCTAGGGTTTGCTCACGAGCACCGCCGTCCTCCTCGAGCTCCACGGCGGTGGCGCGGATCAGCGGCGGGGGGCCGGATCGGCGTTGGGAAGCGGATCCGCTCACCCGAGCTCGGCGACGCGGATCCACGGCGGGGGCAACGGTCGGCGTCGGGGAAGCGGATCCGCGGCGAGGGCGCGGATCGGCGTCGGGCGGATCCTTGCGTTCCAGCCGAAGACTTCGCCAAAGCGGAGGACGCTAGCGCCGCTCGCCATGGAGGACGGCTCACCGTGGACCGTCGCGCCTCCCCCGCCATGGAGGCCCGCCGATGCCACCTCCTTGCGCCGCCGAGCCTCACGCCTGCCCGCCGTGGGCTCGCCGCCCGGCCCGCGCTGCCGCCATGGCAGGGCCATGCCCGCCGCTAGAGCCATGGCGTCTCGCCCGCTGCTAGCTCGCCACCGAGGGCAAGTCGCCACCGAGGCTCGGAGGGAGAGGGAGGAAAAAGAAGAGAAAGTCGTGATGAGGGAGGCGGGGAGGAGAAAGAGGAGGGGGGTGGGGCGGCGGGATGGGGCGGCGGCCACCGCGTGGGGAGGTGGCGCGCCCGGCGCTAAGTGTCGCGCGAGAGGAGGTGCGCCCGGGCGCTAAGTGTCACTTTCAATTTCTTAAGGAAAAGAGAGAGTGGATATTGGGTCTTAGGGTTTGGTTTCGCTTATATAATGCAAAGGCGGATATTGGGCTGCCGGACCCGATAGTGGGCTGCATTTTCTATGACGGGCTTTTAAGGATGTCCGCCAGGGAAAAATTGATTTTCCGTGGTGGGCACCTTAAAAACGCCCGCCACGGAACCACGAAAATACGCTATTTTCCGTGGCGGTCGTATTAAGGTGCCCGCCACGAAAAATCAATTTTCCGTGGTGGGCAAAATTGCCCGCCACGATAAATAAAAAATGCCCGCCACGATAAATAACTGTGACGGGCAAACGGGGACGCCCGCCCGCGAAAAAGATTGGGAGCCATCACACAAAACGAATTTTGTAGTAGTGCTCATCGGCTTGCCCTTTTTCGTCTTTCCTTCACGTAACATGCCGAACACCGCCTCACCGCCGCTGCCACGCCGTCGCGTCGCCTCATCTCGCGGCCGGCCAGTCCTCTCGAAACTTGTTTTGCTTCAACCACCGCTCGGATCGATCGAGGTGAGGGCGCCCGATCATGTTTCCATTCTTGCCCGGGTCGATTATGGTCTTGCGCCACCGTTCCGACGTCGGCGAACGCCCGCCGCCGCCGCTGCTTTCGAGAGTCCCCGAGGACACGGGAAAAATAGAAATAGGAATAAGTCTAGGGGTCTAGACGCAAAGTTTATGACTCATAGGAATAGTGTCAAATAGTCGTATGGACGGGTTTGTGTTTTGGTAAAAGTTTAGGGTCTTTTCTCGCAAAAAGCTACCAGGCCGGGCACCTGGCAACCACGCTGGGCCAGCCTGCTTTCGCGCGCCGTTGGGCCGACTCGCTTTGAGCCCGAAGGCCTTCTTTTTCCTTTTCAAATGATTTATGAATTTCTTTATATTTGAATAGTGCTACACTTTGTGAATTTCATAGGAAATTGTAGGAGTGTGATAAAATCATGAAAATTTTTTGTGTAGCTTTTTATGATGTGTACTACCTAGGAAAAATATGAAACTTGAATTTTGATTACTTTTGCATGTTCAAAAATTAGCTCTTTTAATTAATAAATGCAACTTCCATGATTTTTATAGATTAAAATAAATGTCCAAAAGTCATAAAACTTGTTTTTTGCCACTGTTTTTATGATGTAACCAACCTTTACAAAAATGTTGAGGTCATTTGGAGATAATTAAGTTTATTATTAATTATTGCTTAAATTAATCAATTAATAATTGAAGTAATTAAGCTTAATGATTTTGCATTAGTATAACAATGAAGTTGATTAATGACTTGTATTAACCTTAATGATGTTTCTTAACATGTTAATAGTTGTTTAGTCTCATGCTTAATTTGTAATTAGAGAATCTTAGTGACATCTTATGTAATTAATTAATATGATTAAGAGTTAATATCTATAGGCTTTGTGTGATATTTTGGGTTGATTGTGAATCTTGGATCATAAACCCTCAAATGGGATTTTTATAGATTAAAATAAATGTCCAAAAGTCATAAAACTTGTTTTGCCACTGTTTTATGATGTAACCAACCTTTACAAAAATGTTGAGGTCATTTGGAGATAATGAAGTTTATTATTAATTATTGCTTAAATTAATCAATTAATAATTGAAGTAATTAAGCTTAATGATTTTGCATTAGTATAACAATGAAGTTGATTAATGACTTGTATTAACCTTAATGATGTTTCTTAACATGTTAATAGTTGTTTAGTCTCATGCTTAATTTGTAATTAGAGAATCTTAGTGACATCTTATGTAATTAATTAATATGATTAAGAGTTAATACCTATAGGCTTTGTGTGATATTTTGGGTTGATTGTGAATCTTGGATCATAAACCCTCAAATGGTCTTTGAGAACTCCTTTAGTAATGAAAATAGTTCAATAAATTGGTTTTGTTGGCTTGCAACTTTATCGTGAAGGAAAGTTGTACTCAAATTTTTATCATTTCATGTATCGTCAAGCATCATGTTTAAATACTTCATCATGTTGAGCATGCATTGTTATTATCACGTGTAGTTTCCGAAAGTGAGAACGCGATTATCGATCAAGTTCCCCGAGGAGGTGAATCCATCGGTGGAGGTCGGGTTTGATATTTGCGAATGGATCCGTAGCCCCGACTAGGCAAGCCCCGGATGCATTTAAACCTTTCCTTATTGATGTTTTACAAAGCTTTATATCACATGTGATGATATGTTGCATTAAGTAATTAGGAGTTGAGTGATAACCTAATTCTTGCATTACCAACCTTGATTATCTCACTATCATGCTTGATAACCTGTTTTAATTTCAAAATGTTTAGTTATGCTTAGCCATGCTTAATGAGATAGGCTTTATCAACAAAATGTTTCAAATGGTTGATGATGGCATAACTTGGTATATGATGAGAAAGGATGTTATAATATGAGACCGGTCGGGTAACTTGCACTGAGAATGGAGTCTCTGTGTAGTGTTTCCGACTGTGTCGATTAAGGACCGTTCGTTGCAGGCCACCGTGGAACGGGACTTTGTAGTACTGGCCACATACTCCGGTAAGCCTGATCTCGGGGGTGTGCCAAATCGGGAACGGACAATTGCGCACTGAGAGTGGAGAGATGGCGGGAGTAGCGTGTACCCACCGGGCAATGGGCTGGCGAGGTGGGTACTGTGCTCTCGGATGGCGCCAGACCCGTTCCCGTTTTAGACGATCCAAGTGAGGGTTGACATATCTGAAGTGTCAACTAATTCTGTACATGACCTGAAATTAAAGTATAGAGTTGATGAATGGTTTCTGTACAACTACACATTACTTTGAATGCATGGTCTTGGTACATCGATTATATGCAGCAAGAAACTATAACCAATTTTTGCTGGATTTTAATAGTATGGTTTAAGTACACATGAATTGCTTCTGTACTTATGAAATGGTGTCCACTTATTTAATAAAATTCCATTTGTTCAATTGAATAGGCTGTGCTGGTGGCTTTTCTGTTGGAATAGAAAGTCCTGAAGAGAGTAGGATTGCTCAAGGAAGATTCTGTGGCTACCAAAATGCAGCTGGTGGTGGCAACTACTCTCCTTGACAACTTTCTTTTTTTCTGTATTCTGATGTTGCCAAAACTAGCATGGATTGGACAACTCCTTTTGAGTTAGTGTTTCACGGTTAGATGGACAGTTGTTATCCGTGAACACCATAATTGTAATGTGATAATGCACGGTTTGAGTCTGAATGCAATTGGTGATGGTATTGTGTTAACATGTTCAAATTTGATTTTTGCATATGAAATTAATTACAATTATTTCAGCTCAAATGTGATGCCATGCTAGATATATTTCCCTACATATTAGTTTCCTAGGGAATTCATTCCTAGGGACAATACCTTTACACGTTGGCATGCTCAGCAGGTTCCCTAGGGAGCGGTTTTCCTAGGGAAATCAGAATTCCCTACGGTTTCCACTCAGAACCGTAGGGCACCTTCCTATTTCCCGTCAAAGTGTCCCCTAGGGCTATTTCCCTACAAAATACCGTAGGGGATTGTATTCCCTACCGTTTTTAGACCTTTTCCCTAGGAATTCAAACCCTAGGGAAACTCGTAGTTTCCAGTAGTGTACATATGTCGTGTGGTAAGGAATCCCCAGCTGGGTTTAATCGATTCGAATCGCCGTTGCTTCTCGGTTATGGAGACCCGATCCTCTGCCCATACATCGTAGTAATTGATGGAACAAAGGAACTTATGAGAAAGAGTTGTATGATTAAGGAGTGTTTGATCTAGTATAGGATCACTTAAATTCTATTAATAATTAAAGATGAGTTTAGATGTTGATTAAAATACTAAAAGTAAGGATTCACTGTTAGTAAGCTTTTCCGTAAAAGAGTCCTTGATTCTTGCTAAAACCTTACCTAGAATCCCCTAAGGCTGCATTCCTGAGTCTTCGCCTCTTTTCTTTAGTCGGGTCAGTCTTGTTGAGTACCCCCGCTTTCGGGATTTGTTAACCCCTCATTGCGGTGTTGACTCGCGTCTTTGCTAACCAAGGTTATGTCGGTGGGCTCGACATGATCTGGTCGTCTTCTATAGTTCTACTCTGCTTCCGCAATTAAGTTAAGTTTACTCCAAAGTAACTTACTCATATTTTGTAAATTAATATTAATATTCTTCTACACTCCGATTTATATTTTTATAACAAATGTTGTAATGTTGTAGTTACGCCTTTGTTGATCCTGCTGAGTTGTAAGATGTGGTTGAATCGGGGTTCTCTGAGGACGCCCGACAGGCTTCTTAAGTTATCGGATACACATACATAGTAGTCAGAGGTCATTGAGACAATGACAGATGCATGTGCGCCCTATAATTTAGGAGGTTCTGCTACACGCAACGCCGCCGAGCTCGCATCGAATCCAATCCCGCCAAGCCGCCGAAGTCGCCGAAGAGGAGAGCGATGGGGGATTGGGGGAAGACGAAGCGGGGGAACTGTTCAAAATCGCCGAGCCGCCCACGTCGCTTCGTTTTTAGGTGAGAGGGAAACTATTTCGGCGACGAAAATGGAAAGGAGAAGGAGACAAAAAAAGGAAACGTTCACATGGTCGGATCGTTCGCCCAAAACGCAACGAGTGAACGCTCGCTATAATGGATTTGCGGCGGCCGCGCTCTCGAACATGGAAGAGTTGGAGAATTTAATTTTCATCGGCTTACAAGAATACTCATAGGCTCACAAGAATAATCAAGGTGTCAAGCCGATGGAGTCTTTTATGTGATGATCACGTATTAATTTATTTTTGGTCATCGTCTACTTTATATATATATTTAATATTTTTCGGCCAGACTATAAAGCCGATGAATTGTGACGATGAAGCAAACAAGGGGATACGATCGGCCACGTCGTCAAGAACCGCTTGCTCATGATCGTCTAAATTAAATTTTGAAGGGAATTATTCCTCAAAAACCGATGATATATAAGCATATTCCATTCCATCGGCTGAAGCAAACATGGTGTACGTCCTTCCTGTCCTGCTGAATATAATAAAGGCCACCTGTACAAAGAAAGATACGAATTGCCGAAACCATCGGCAAACCCTGAACAGCCTAAAAACTCACACCAGAAGAAGAGGCACGTACGCTCACCTCCATCCGCTGGTCCCTCATCTCCATCGGCACCAAGACATTCCATGAGCCCGATGGAAAATATATATCAAAGAATAAAGGGGAAAGGATGGAGGGACACGAGTCTCTAGTGTTCATGACACTACAGGAGACGCAGAGCTCGTTAATTTGAATGATAGAGACCACTAGTTGTGCAGCGATCTGTTTTGGTGAGTGCTCTTAACCAGAATTGGAAGGGCTTTTGCCGAGTGCCAAACGTCCGCACTCGGCAAAGATTTGAATATTTTAAATCTTTGCCGACTGTTGGCTTTTTATTTTAAAAAACAAATGGACTTTGCCGATGGTCCTGGCACTTATGGTCATTTTGCGACCATTTTGCTCTTTTCGGCAAAGCCTGATTTCATTTTTTTTTTTTGTTCTATTGCTTTGCATGTTGGCAAATCAACATATACATATACCATAAACATTCATATATACATCATAAACCACATAGATCACCGATTCACATATATAATCTCTCACAAATTCACATATATAATCCACAAATACCAAAATTCACATATATAATCCACAAATACCACAAAATCCAACATGTCCAACAACCAAACGGAATCTAACATGTCCAACATCGAAACGATCCGTCCACGCTATCCAACATCTAAAATAAATCTATCCTATCGGTGAGAGGGAGGGACACGGTGACTCTGTTCCAGCTTTTCGCACATTCTCTCTCTTTTGGACAAAGGAACAGAGATGGTCCTGCTTTACTTGTTCGACATTCTCTCTTTTCCCACGCCTGGACATTCCTTTTGCATGGGCATATGCATCAAGGAATAAAGAGCGGATGTCGCTCTAATTAAGTCATCCACACACCCACACAAGATGCAATAACATGTTTGCTCCTAATTAAGTCATCCACTCTATTGGACGACGAACAGCTAGCTAGCTCAGCTAAACTAGTCTAAGCCTATCGACCGGTGAGAGGCAAGGGGTCTCAGCGTCGTCTGTTCCAGCCGCAATGGCTGAGCTCGCGTCAGGCGCCGTGAGCTCGCTGTTGGGCCTCCTCCGGAACGAGGCGCTGCTGCTGAGCAACGTCGGGAGCGACATGGAGTTCATCAAGGAGGAGATGGAGAGCATGCAGAGCTTCCTGGACCACCTCGCGCAGGGGCGGGCTCGTCCCGCCGGCGGGCACGACGAGCAGGTGCGCACGTGGATGAAGCAGGTCCGTGACCTCGCCCGCGACTGCAGCGATTTCATCGAGCTCCACCACCGGTCTCGCGGTGACGCGCGCGGTATACCGTGCCAGGGGCCGGCGCTGGCGCTACCTCTGGTGGGCTGACTGGCTGCAGGTGCACAAGATGGTCGCCCAGCACAGCGCGGCCACCCGGCTGCGTGAGCTCAAGGAGCGGGCGCGCGACGTCGGCAAGAGGCGGTTGCGGTATGGTGTGGAGATCCCGCGGAAAGACACGCGAGACGGCCTGCAGATGCAGCAACGCCGTTGTGGTCGCCTCGTGCTACTGCAGCGCTTGCTGCCGCAGAAGAGGAGGACGACGAAGAGGAGGATGAGGATAAAGCGGCAGAGGTAGCAGCGACCGACAGTTCTGATCCCCGTCTAAGAGCCCTACTAGAAGAACCTCGTGCTCAGGTGCAAGACTACTGCGCCGAGAAACTGGCAAGCTGGCTAGAGTTGCAATCCAAGACCAAGAAGGTGGCAGTAGCATCCACCGCCATTGTTGCGCCGGATGATGCCGAGAACGCCAGCGCCATCGCACGTGAGTCTTTGAATTTGGCCACCAGCCATTTCACGTGCAAGGTCTGGATCAATCTTCCGGATTTGCACTTCCCAGGGGATCTTCCGCTTCTATCCTCAGAGATTCTCGCCTACATCCTACGTGAATGCGAGATCCAGGAGCGGCAGCAGCTGGAACAGGATAAATGCAAGCAGCAGCAGCAGCAAGGCAAAGAAGTCGTAGAAGACGACGATAAGGTTGAGGACCAGCAGCAGCAGCAAGGCAAAGAAGTCAGCACCACCACCACCAGCAGCAGCAAGGAAAATGATCCTCGACGGCAAGCTTACCGCTACAAACAAGATCTCAAAAACAAAATCTCGGATATGATTCCAGATATTGATGCCAAGATTGAAAATATCAACAAGAAGATTGGAGGAGTCGATAGCAACATATTCGAAGGATCATCCAAGAACTTGATGACGAGCATGGCAGATAAATGTTTAGGCGTACTGCTCTATGTACTGCGGCTCTTGCAGGAAGCGGTTGACACGGGTTTGCCTCCATCCTGGGATGAGGCCATGTTGGAAACTGCCTCCAAGCTGCAAACTCACATGGAACAAGAAGTCAAGGATATGCCAACTAGCAATACGGAACAAGAAGTCAAGGCTAAGCCCCAGATATGTCTCAATGACACCCAATATAAGGATATCCTGAAGAAGGTGTTCCGGGAGAGCAACACCCCCCAACCACAGGCCAAGGAAGCCTCCACCTCAACCAGCTCGACTGCGACTACACTGAGCGAGGATCACATCAAAGAAATAATCCACAACCACAGGATTACACTGGACATCATCTGGAAACTTCTTCCCAAGCAGCTGCAGCAGCAACTAGAAGGCAACTCTGGCACAGGCAGCATCCAGCAGCAGGAGCAGGTTGGCCATGATCAAGTCGCCAATAGTGCTGCTGCTGCTGCTGCTGAAGCTGTAATCAAACAAACCAGGGAGAACATGAAGGATATCACTGCGGAGGCTGCTAAGGCTAGTGGTGCTGTCGCAACTGCTATCAATGAAACCAAGATAAAGCTATCTGATATCAAGCGGGAGATAATAGATCAGCTGCGTAATAAAGGGGTAGTGGACAAGATTAACAAGCACCTGAAGGATAAGAAGACTCTGATTATCCTCCAAGATGATGAAGACTTTGTGTCCCATTGGGAGGAGACCAGATATGCTTTGAATCTATTAGGCTGTGCTGCCGGCAGTGCAGTGATTGTGTCCACAAAGAATAGCCAGAAGGCCAAAGAATTTTGCAATCCACCTGGGGAGCCAGTAACCTGGTCTCTCGTTGGCCTCTACCATGATATTGTGCTCAAGCTTACAGAGCAACGGGTGAACAATGGAAATGACGGCTACAACCCTCAGATCCTCCGTGACATATTGGAGAGTTGTCATCATGAATTCTGCTTGAAGATCTTCGCGCATGCTCTTTATGCTAATCCCAACAGGAGCTACCAGGAACTGTGCAAGTTGCATCAAGACCTGGTTGCCCAAAAGACATTGGGCAATAAAGCTAAGAAGATGATCAAGTTCTCCTACAAAGAACTGCCCAGAGAATACAAAACTTGCTTGCTGTACCTTGCTATCTTCCCTCAAGGCCACAGCATCAGGAGGTCGACCTTAATAGGACGGTGGGTCACCGAAGGGCTGATAACTAAGCAAGACTGGAGCACTACTGTGCATTATGCTGAGCAATGTTTTGAGGCTCTCATCAAAAGGAGACTTGTTTTGCCTTGTGATATTGGTACTGCAGGAAAGGTCAAGAGCTGCATTGTAGGTGATCAAGTCCATGGGTTTATCAGCAAGATCGCAAATAAAGAGCACATTTTGGATGCACGCCTGTCAGATCAATGGGCTCGCCACTTCTCCATCTTCAGTGGTCTCCGACTCCGTGCCTCTGACAGCATTGACAAGTTTGTGCGCCAGCTCCCCAATTATTCACCACAACTGCCATTGCTCAAGGTGCTAGACCTGGAAGGTGTCAACTGTTTTGACAAGAATCAGTACCTCAAGGACATATGCAACAAGATATTACTTCTCAAGTATTTAAGCCTTAGAGGAACAAATGTTACCAAACTGCCCATTGAAATCAACAACCTCCATGAGCTTGAGGTCTTGGATATCCGGCAGACAAGGGTGCCTGAGAATGCCACAAGAAATGTGCTACTCCTGAAGCTGAGGCGCTTGCTGGTGGATCGTGATGATTCAAGTTCAGGAATGTGTGCCAAGTCATGCTCCGCTGTCCAGATTCCTAGCCAAATCAATAGGATGGAAAACTTGGAGGTACTGTCAACTGTCAAGGCTACAGGGGATGGCAGTGACTTGAAAGAAATAAGAAAACTATGGCAACTGAGGAAGCTCGGTGTGGTTATCCAAGACAACCACAATCAGCTCAGGAGGTTGTTTCAAGCTATTAGTGACCTTCATGAGTGCCTTTTGTCTCTTTCAGTCACTGTATCACCCATCACCAAAACTAAGAAAGTACACTCAAGCGTAGAGACACTACTACAAGAGAACATGCAGCTTTGGGGTAAAAAAACTCGCAAGCTTGAGAGCCTAACCATCAACGGAGTCAGACACACAGAAAAGGTGCAGCTTCTCGAATCATTGGCCCAAGGTTGCGACGAACTTGCCAAGGTAACTCTAAGCGGCACCTTGCTGGAACAGAAAAAGCCTGAAGGTTCTTGCCATGCTTCCCAAATTACACTCTGTCAGGCTCCGATCCAATGCATATAGTGAGACAAAACTCACCTTCAACAAGGAAGGATTCCCACAGCTCAAGCACTTTCTTGTTGAGGATCCTGACATGGCAGATGGAAAAACAAGTATGAGTGGGACTGACATCAAGTTTGAAGATGGAGCAACTACTGAGCTCGAGAAGATCGTCTTGTCCTTCACCAACATAAGGTCTCTTTGTGGCATCGACAACCTTCCTAAACTCAAGGAGCTCCAGTTAGAAGCCAATCAATTTCTTCTTTCATTTTGTCATGACGAAGCAGCTCCTGAGCAACACACTGAGAGCAGAGATGACGAGCAACACACTGAGAGCAGAGCCCCCAAGAAAAACACAGAGAGTGGAGCTCCTGGGCATGACACCCAAGGCAGAGCCGCTGGGCAAAGCACCGAGAACAGAGCAGCTGCCGAGAAAGATACTCAGAGCATGGACCCTGATGAGCAAAACACCGATACAAGAGCTACTGAGCTAGGCACTCAGAGTAGAGTCCCTGAGCAAAATCCTGAGAGGAATATAGTTCCTGAGCAATACACGGAGAGCAGGTTCACCTTCAAGAAGGACAAATTCCAACATCTTGTGTGCCTTCGCTTTAAGGACTCCAAAAGGACCAACATCATCTTTGAAACGGGAGCAGCACCTGAGCTGAAGAAGATCATTCTATCCTTGGATGACAAAAGGTCCAAGCTTACTGGGGTCAGTGACCTTCCAAAACTGAATGATGTTGAGTTGAAGGGTGACAAGTTCCTTCTCTCGTTCTTTTACAACGCCAATCATATTACCAAGATGACCCTTCGAGATACACAACTGAAACAAGAAGATATACATGAACTTGGCAAGAAACAAAAAAACCTACGCTGCCTAGTGCTATCAGACAATTCTTATGATGAAAGCCAGCTTACCTTCAATGAAGATGAGTTCCCAATGCTTGACGTTCTTATTGTCGAGTGCTGTAACATCAGCCGCATCAGCTTCACCGGCGAATCAGCTACTTCTAAGCTAGAGAGGATCGTTTGGTCCTTTAGCGAGATGAAGTCTCTCTCTGGCATCAGCTATCTTCCGAAGTTGAAGGAGATCGAGTGCAGTGGTGAACATGTGCCTTATCAGGTGAGGAAAGAAATTACAGCACATGAAGGGAAACCTGTTCTTACACACAAGAGGCCACCACAACAAAGCCAAGCATCAGGAGAAGAGGGCGATGATACAGGATCTCCACTGATCTCCTGCTTTTAAAGACCAGGAGTCGAGGCTAGTTGGCTAAGGAAAGGTTTGCAAGGAATAGTTCACTTTCCATTCATCCCAGTTCTCTACACTCATCACTGGTTTCCTCTCGATTTGCACAGCATGCCTGCCTGCATGCTTGCTTATCTGTATGGTATGAGTCGGCTTTGAGCATATATATGGGACATGTGGCTGTTCGGATGTCCCATGCTCATGTATTCAGATGTGTTTGTGAGGGTTTATTTTCTCTGGATCATCATCGGGTCTGTAATAAGTGTGACATTTTGATTGTTAAGTTGATTTCCTTATGTCTGCTATTGTATATGCTTAAGTTGTGCGTCCCATTGCAGCATATGGGTATGTTTGCTAGTTAGTAATAAATTAAGATGATAAGTTGTGGGTATAAATTGCATGATAGACAGTGCTAAATATGCATGAATTCAACCGAAATCGATGGAATTAAATTAAACTATCAATGAGCTGAACCCACGGCCTACATATACTAACCAGTATATATATATGGACGTATGTAGAGTATGCCGTTTCCACCAATACCTCAGTACAAGGTATTTTTTTACAGGTAGAGAAAGAAAAAAAAAATCGGCACTTGCCAATAAATGCGAAAATTGAGGAATTTCAGAAATTTTGGATATTTAAACAAATTCAAACAAATTCAGACCTTTATAAAATTCTAATCCATCTACAACACATTTACATATATAAGTAACAAATGCTTTCTGTTGAGGGGAATGGGGTTCATCATCTTACCAGAACATGGTTTATGTCCCAGCGGCGAGCGGTAGACAGTTCAAACTGAAATTGAAATCAATGCTGCCCAAGAGCAGCAAGCCGGCGACCGAACCATGCGTGAGGGTGAGGCCATGGCGACTGGGGACCAGAAGCCCGCGCCAAACCAGCCGCCCGCTTTACACACCTTTGGCCTCTGCTCGATTGCGGCGGCGCGACGATGGCGGGAGGCGGGGCGGTGCGGCACAGCGGGGCGGCCACGCGGCGATGCCGGAGGCGAGGTGAGGCGAGGCAGGCGGGCAGCTACGCGCGGCGGCGTTGTCGGGAGGGCGGGGGCGGCGCAGGCGGCGGCTCGCCTCCTGGGTCACGAGAAGCGATTTTTTTTTCTTTTTTGGGTTGGGGAAAACAAAAGGAAAGGTGTGATGTGTGCGTGGGCTTTTTTTTTTTTTTTTTTTTTTTGAGCAGATGAAGTGTACGTGGGCAGTGGGAGTCCGCCCAACCAACCCCACTAGATTGATGCGCGTGGTTGTAGGTGGCTGGTCCCGCATGTCAGTGGCTTTAGGTAGATGGAGATTTGGTGAGACAAGATTTTTCAGCTCGTTTTTGTTTTCACAAAAGATTTAGGGCCCATTCGGATATTACGGAATGACACACTAGAAAAAAATCCACCTGTGTCATTAGCTTTAATTAATTTATATAAGGGCAGTCCCAATAGAAGAAACTGACGTTTTTTCCATAGCAAAAGAAATCACCTATAAAACCATTCTTCACAAAGGTAGTTTCTTCGAGTAATAATTATTTTCTCTTTCTCTCTCCCAATTCCACCAATGGGAGAGTTGCATTAACCCCATAGAAACTAGTGGTTTCTCCCCAATGGCAAATTCATGGTTTCTTGTGCATTGGGTCAAGAGTAAACATGGTTTCTCCATGAAGAAACCATTTCTATGATTTTTGCTCTCTTTCCTCATTAATTAGGCCACATCATCATTTTGGTTTGTTGGCAAGCCATTTAATAGAGATAGAAACTACCATTAATACACCATTGGGAGTGCCCTAAGAGCAATGGAAGCCCGTACTTTAGGTATAAAATGCACCACTAGTGAAGCCCCTAAATAATTCATACCCTCCTAAAATTCACCCCAAGTCCCTAGCTATAGGGGCCTCCTATCCACTCTGTAAATAAAAATGAGAGCGAAAAACCTATAGCTAGTAAATTTTAGAAGGGCATGAAAAAAAAAAATAGAAGTTTATTTAGGAGCCTCACTAATGTTATATTTTATACATAAAATAGGGGCTTTCACTTGGAAGTTGCTCTAAGAAAGTAGATCTGGAACACCTCATGGGTCTGGATTAGCATAACCCAACGGAGCCTTTAAGCTGTTTGGAAGATTTTTTTCAAAGGTGGAGTTTCAACTTTGAAGTTTGTACCTTTGTTTGGGGTCTTAAACAATAATTACCTTTTAATTAATTGAGCAAAGTAGCTAATCAAAACTGAGTTTAAAAACTCTGAAAATGAGTTTCAGTTTTAGTTTTACCTATTTTCGGAATACAAAATCTTTCAAGCTGTTGATCTTTTACGGGGGTTGTTAGCGTCCGCCCTGGTCGGATAGAATTGCTGGTCCAACTAGACGCGGCCCGTCTTTGTTGTTGGGTTGTTTCCTTTGTTGGCCTAGTTTCATTTGATTGTTTCTGTTTTTTTTTTTGTATTCCCAGGCCTATTTTTGTTTGATTGTTTCTTCTTTCTATAGGGTTCCAAAGGCCCATTTTTTTCTATGTTCAGGCTTCAGCTTTTTTTTTCTTCTTCCTAAGCCTACAGAGTTGATGTATTATACCACTGTAAACTTTCCCTATCTAATTAAATAAAATGAAAGAACATTTCATACAACGAGTTTAATCGATTCACACATAATATAAAAAATCCCATCAACTATAAATAGCATTTCAGCACATATTTCATACAAGTATTAAGATTCTTGAGATAGTATTTTAGTGGATGTTGTTATGATAACTATAAATTGCAATGTGAGTTGTGATCAACTACTTCAGTGCATCTTGGTTCCTATTTGCAACAACTCCTCACTCTTGTTCTCTTCCTGAAGCTGATTCTAGTTGAAGAAATGATCGGTGAAACTAAACATTTACAGGGAGGGAAAATGTTTATTAGATAAAAATATAGTAACAAATAATAATTGTATATACTTATAAAGTGTTCGAATATGAGAATATACTTACATTACCAACATAAATTTCTTGATAAATTCAGAGTTTGCTTTATTGTGAGTACTTGTTGTAATTTGATAAAGGAATTTTACATGTAGAGCCACTACATCAAACTGATAATGGAAAACAAAAGTTAATATCTAACCATCAATAAATGAATACAAAACAATGGGGATTAGAAGATGAAATTTGAAGAAATTAGCTCCTTACATTAGAGAATTCTTCCACGGTAACACCATCAAATGTTTGCATGAATTGCAGCAAAAAATTCTAGAGTCGTATCTATATTTTGATTAGAAATATAGTATTACTTTTCTATTGGACAACAACATATGAATGACATTTAGTAAGAGAACAAGAAAACATACAGTAATAGAATAGAACATTAATTTCCTACTAGCAGAACATCAAATTGATAATAACAGAACATCAACTTGTTACTAACAGAACATTAACTACTTACTACCAACAAACTGAACTTGTATCTCACTAGTTCCTGGATCAAGTTAATAGCAATGCCAAAAATGAAGTCGAAAGTATTGAAAGTATGACATGCTTGCTAACATTTAATAAGAAGATCATATGAAGTCAATGAAGCAAACACCATTATTTATAAAAGGAAACTAGTTGTCAAATACCTGAAGTTGCATTTCATAATGGGCACATACTGCACTTGAAACTTATAAATTTCATAGCATACTGAATCTGGGATGTTCGAACAAAAAGTTTTTTTGAAATGCTTGCTGACATTGAATGTTGCATTCATTAATTTTTGAAACTGGCTTTGGATTAAGGACCTGAATACATTTGTGGACAAAGTTGACAACAACTAGGAACCAAACATTTTTGGACATGTAACATGGGATGTGAAGTTGTCAACAATACAATATCGATATTAGATTACAATATTACTTAATGTAGTAGTGTAGCTTGTGATTAAAAGTAAAACAAATTCTTAAACTTACAAGTGTGGATTCATGTATCCTAAATCCTAGAATATCCAGATAGCTATCTTTGACGCCATTATGATTAAAGTAGTCTTCCATGAGTTTAGACTATAAAGAATAAAATGAATGAGATTGTAAGAACATTGGTGAACATTGAGTAAATAATAGCAGAACATCAATGGAAGTGAACACTATCGTAAGCAAAACAGTCCATAATACTTACAGAAACATTAGTGTCTATAAACTGAAGATACAGGTGCCTAGGAACTTGACGCATAAAGGATTGATTGCAATAAAGCATTTCAATAAAACTGTCAGGCCCCACTTTTAATGGGTCCTTAATCATACGCATTTGCGCCAGGATCACGCTACAAATACGTTTAATGATCCACAGTAGTTGGTAATCAGTTGTAAAGGAACAATACCGAGCAAGTCAATATGGTTGTGGGGGTTTTATTTTCTCTGGATCATCGTCGGGTATGGTTCCATTTGTAATAAGTGCGACATTTCGCTTGTTGAGTTGATTTCCTTACGTGTGCTCTGCTTAAGCTTTAGAAAATGTGTGCTACAACAACAAAGTGTTGCCATATATTTTTCTTGTTATCAGATTCAGGTATAAAAGTATTCTGGCCACCTCCTCGACCCACGCCACGCATGAATGAGTATAGCCATTCATTACAATTCAAAGACAGTTGGACCAAACACCACTAAACGAAACAGAATCAGGTTCAAACGATCAAAATCAAACAATGATCCACAACAAAAGATAAGGAGAAGTTTAGTTCTTTAATCTTCATTGGTGACTCCAACACATCGTCCCAACGACTTGAATCACCATAATTTTTAAGTTGTGTGTCCCATTGCAGCGTATGGGTATGTTTGCTAGTTAGTAATAAAATAAGATGATAAATTGTGGGTATAAATTGCATGATAGCCACTAATAAATACACACGAATTTAACAGAATGTGATCGAATTTAAAATTAAGCTACCACTGAGCTGAACCCATGACCTACATGTACTAATAACCAAGTTATATATACGGATGAAGTGTATGCTGTTTCCACCAATACCTCAGCATAAGGGGTTTTTTATACTGGTAGGGGGAAAAAGATCCAGCACTTGCTGATAAATGCGAAATTTCAGAAATTTTGGAGATTTAAACAGATTCAAACTAAAACAAAATGGCAGGATTTTAGTTGAAACTCTCTCTAATCCGTCTTGAACACATTTACATATAATATAATAACAAACGGCAACAAATGTAAAATATTGAGAGGGGGGATGTGGTTCGGGAGCATACCAGAACATGGCTTATGTGCCAGCGCCGAGCGGTAGGCAGTTGAAACAGAAATACAAATGAATGGTGCCCAAGAACAGCAAGCCGGTTAAGCTCAAACTGGCCGACTGGGGACCAGAACCCGCACCAAACCAACCGCCCGCTTGGCCTCTGCTCGACCGCGGCGGCGGCGCGACGATGGCAAGAGGCGGGTCAGGGTGGCCACGCGGCGCTGGCGGGAGGGGAGCCGGAGGCAGGCAGGCAGCTACGCGGAGGCGTTGTCGGGGAGGGAGAAATTATGAAATTTGACCCGATATTTGCGTGCCTCTCCAGAAATATGACCGAAATTCGCATGTCTTATGAAATATGACCCATGTCGTCGCGAATCATTATAAAATCTGGTCTTTTTGACGGGAACACCAACGCCGTGTGCTTACTGCCCTGCCCAGCTCTCTCCTCACTCTTTCATCCCATTGAGACGTGGGTCCCACTTGTCAACTTTGTCTACTACCTCACATCTGTCCCCAAAATAATCCCCATCTCCGCTGCTCCCCGTCGCCCGCCATGACCTGCACCTCAATCCTCTTCCAATCTTATGGACCAAGCTCGCCATGGTCGTGAGGGGCTGAGGTGGGGGCAGCCTGCATCATGGCCAAGCTCGCCATGGCGCAGGGGACGACCTTGCCATGGCTGCCGAGCACGACCACGCGAGCAGCCACCGCCCCGCCGCGACGCGGGCGCCAGCGTTCGAGCAATGTAGCGCGAGCAGGCACCGCGTGTCGCGGCGCGTGAGCAGCCGTCGCCACGGGTGCAAAGCGCCGCTGGCGAGCATGAGGGAGCGCGCAAAGCAAGCTGTAAGCTGCGTGCGTGCGCGGCGCCAGCGAAGCACACGAGCGAGGCGCCGCCACCGCTGGCGCGCGCGCGGCCTTGAGCAACCGCCGCTGCCGAGGGCACGGGCATGGGATTGAGCAACAGACAGCTCAAGTAGATTTGATGAAATGACATGGTCGACGGCGAGCTGCTCGAGGTCGCGAGCTGCTCAGCAACCATGTACGACAATGAGGCCCCTGATGCGTGAGGTAGGAGACGAGAGCTGGGCATGAGCAGTAAGCACACGGCGTTGATGTTCCCGTCAAAAAGACCAAATTTCATAATAATTCGCGTGACATGGGTCATATTTTATAAGGCACGCGAATTCCAGGTTATATTTCTGGGGGCATGCGAATACCGGGTCAAATTTCATTCTCGTCGGGAGGCGGGGTGGCGCCGGCGGCGGATTCGCTTGGGTCAGGTGTGAAGTGTATGTGGGCTGGCCAGCTGCTAAGTTTTCGCCCATTTTGGCGCGGAATTTGGGCATGGGCCAAATTCGACTGAAAAATAAATGACCGTTGTGTAGGCCGCCACGCTCTGCATCCTCATGCTGCTCTGTTCCATCGCCCAGGACCGTCATTCGTCGCGACGCTCTGCTTCTTCCGCTGCTGGCTCGGCTTGGGGTTGGGGCATCGGCGGCGACTACCCGCTGAGCGCCACATCATGTCCGAGTACGTACGCCAACAAGAAGACCGGCGGCGCCTTCAGAGCCACCGTGTTTTGCCATGCAGGGATTCGGCAATACCATGGTCGCGCTCGTCGTCTCCGATGCCAAATTTAGGATTCAGGATATCACATGGCACATTGACACTCACGGACCCCATAGAGAAGGGAGGAACAGAGCTGTCCACGTGTGCTTCTTTTCCCGCCAAAAAACAGCAACCACCAGACCTTAACGGGGGTCTCCGGCGCACGCGCGCCGCCGCTCGCTCGCTCGCTCGGCCATGACGTCCTCTCCTCGCCGCAGGCCTAGCTATATCTTGCCCCCATCCATATAGCAAGCCCTGCAAGGGTGGCTTCCCGCACTGCCCCCTTCCCCGCCAGCCAACAATGGAGGCCGCGGTGGTTCGCCTGCGCCACCGCCGCAGCCGCCGGAACCTCGACAGAAGCAGCCTCGCTCTCGTCGTCTACCTCGCCGCCATTACCCTGCTCGCGGCATCAGCGGGCACGGCGCTCTCGGACGCCGACATCGCGCGGCGGCAGCTGCTGTCCCTGCGGGAGGGCGACGGCGACCTCCCAGACGACTTTGAGTTCGACATCCACGTGGACGTCACCTTCGCCAACGACCGCCTGCGCCGCGCGTACGCCGCGCTCCAGGCCTGGCGCCGCGCCATCTACTCCGACCCCAAGAACTTCACCGGCGGATGGGTCGGAGCCGACGTGTCTCCTACTTCGGCGTCACGTGCGTCCCGGCCCTAGACGACGCCAAGACCACCGTCGTCGCGGGCGTCGACCTCAACGGCGGCGACATCGCGGGCTACCTCCCCGCCGAGCTCGGCATGCTCACCGACCTCGCCTTGTTCCACATCAACTCCAACCGCTTCTGCGGCATCATCCCCAAGAGCTTCAGCCGCCTCGCGCTCCTCCACGAGCTCGACGTCAGCAACAACCGCTTCGTCGGCGGCTTCCCCGACGTCGTGCTGCAGATCCCCGTGCTCAAGTACCTCGACCTCCGCTTCAACGACTTCGACGGCGCCCTGCCGCCGCACCTCTTCGACAAGGATCTCGACGCCATCTTCGTCAACAGCAACCGCTTCGTCGGCTTCATCCCGGACACCTTGGGCAACTCCACGGCCACCGTGGTGGTGCTCGCCAACAACGCCTTCGTCGGATGCATCCCTCGCAGCGTCAGCCGCATGGCCGACACGCTCGACCAGCTCGTGCTCCTCAACAACCGCCTCGACGGCTGCATCCCGCCGGAGCTCGCCGACCTCGTCAACTCCACGGTGGTGGACGTCAGCGGGAACGCGCTCGTCGGCACGCTGCCGGAGGGGCTCGTCAACATGGCCAGGCTGGAGCACCTCGACGTGTCGCGGAACCAGCTCGCCGGCGCCGTGGCGGAGCGCGTCTGCAAGCTCCCCGGCCCTCGCCAACTTCAGCTTCGCCCACAACTTCTTCAGCGTCGAGGCGGCGGCGTGCGTGCCGTCCGAGGACTCGCCGGTGGCGCTCGACGACAGCGGCAACTGCCTCAGTGGCGGACGCCCACAGCAGAAGCCGGCGCCGGAGTGCGCGCCTGTGCTCGCGCACCCCGTCGACTGCCGCACCAATGTCTGTTCCAAGGGGCCTGCACCACCAGCGAAAAAGGTTGTTGAAACGCCACCAGAAGCTAGTCCAGATGAGCCGTTGTTGCCGCCAGCACCATCACCGGAGAAACAACCACCAAAGAAGTCCATACCACCACCGGTGAAATCCCCCCCCCACCGGCGCCCATTAGCTCGCCTCCCCACCTATCAAATCCCTCCACCACCGCCGGTTCCGGCAAGCTCACCGCCACCACCAGTAAAATCACCTCCACCTCCGGCACCCATAATTAGATCTCCGCCACCACCAGCGCCGGTGAGATCACCTCCACCGCCAATGAAATCACCACCTCCTCCAACACCGGTAAGCTCGCCGCCGCCACCTGTAAACTCACCTCCCCACCGGCTCCCATAAGCTCACCACCACCTCCGGTCAAATCCCCTCCACCACCTATAAAATCGCCGCCTCCACCGGCTCCAGTGAGCTCGCCGCCGCCTCCAGTGAAATCCCCTCCACCACCTACCCCAATCAGCTCACCACCACCGCCTGTAAAATCGCCTCCTCCACCGGCTCCAGTGAGCTCGCCACCACCTCCGGTGACATCCCCTCCACCACCTGCTCCAGTCCACTCACCACCACCACCACCTGTAAAATCACCTCCTCCACCGGCTCCGGTGAGCTCGCCACCACCTCCGGTGAAATCCCCTCCACCACCTGCTCCGGTCCACTCGCCACCACCACCTCCATTAAAATCACCTCCTCCACCAGCTCCGGTGAGCTCGCCACCACCACCTGCTCCGGTCCACTCACCACCACCACCTGTAAAATCACCTCCTCCACCAGCTCCAGTGAGCTCGCCACCACCTCCAGTGAGATCTCCACCTCCGCCGGTGATATCACCTCCACCGCCAACTCCCGTAAGATCTCCACCTCCACCATCGGTGGCTTCCCCACCTCCACCAAACACCTATAAGCTCACCGCCTCCTCCAGTGAAGTCTCCTCCTCCACCAGCACCGGTCCATTCTCCACCACCACCTGCTCTGGTGAGCTCGCCACCTCCACCGGTTGTCCCATCACCACCACCAGCAGCACCATCATTACCACCACCGCCGGCTTTTGAGGAAGTCATCTTGCCACCGATCATGGCTCAGCAGTACGCGTCGCCACCGCCACCTCAGTTCCAAGGATACTAAGCGGCCGGTGATCATCACAGCATGCTCTACCGACGATGAGATCGAGAGCAATCGTGACGACGAGGAGACCAGGAGAAGCAGTAATCAGTTGATGGCACCATGCATGCTCTAGCGACGTGGATTGAAAGCTCAGATGACCGCATGATGGTACGTGCGTGCGTATGTGTATAAGAGCATAGGTAACGTACGCATGTACTCGTGCGTGAACGTGTAACATGATGACCAAGAAGAGAGAAATGTGCAAACGGAGAAGGAATGATTTTTGCACATAACAAAAGTAATTTCCAAGATATTGACTAATATCTGAAAAACATGAGGCCATCTAAACAACGCGAAGAACAATATGCCTCGACTCAAACTGCTCCTTTTTAAACTTATCCAAAACCTGCAAACCGGACTCAATATGTCCTTCTTAAATGAACCTGGATTTTTTTTTTCAAATGACAATTATATAAAACTGAATCATTCCTTGAGGAGCGAAATTGCAACTTGTTGCACTGCACAGGTCAATAAGTCCTTGAACATTGCCCCCATAGTTGAGCCTTTTTATATCTAGCTGATTTAAACTAAAGTCCTTGAACATTGCCCCCAGGTCCTCTTTTGATGATGTCCCAGAAATGTTTGAAGAAAACAACCCCATACCCATTGGGACTAGGGCCTGAATTTTCTCTCATGCCTGTCACTACTCCTTTGATCTCTTCCATGATAAAAGGTTTAATCAGATCTACTTTATCCTCATCAACTAAAAAGTGAGTTCATTAGGCCAGAAGTCCTGTTTTAGAGAATAGAGCAAGGTTCATTTTCCCCAAATAAACCATTATAGAACTTGACAATATGATCAAATATGGCACCTTGCCCCCGATCTCTCCTAGATCACCCTAGTAATAGTCTTTTTCCTCCATCTACCATTCACAAATTGGTGAAAGAATTGGGTATTTGCATCTCCCGTAAAATCCAATTCCTACCAACTCTTTGTTTCCATTGAAGCTCCTCAATTCTACTTACATGTTCAAATTCCATTTCAAAACAGCAGTCTTTCCTCCCACTCGTTGTAACTCAACACTATTCTACCATAGAGTCAATATTTTCAATTCTTTTTTGTAATGTCATCCAAAACCTTTTTCTCTTGGCCAATCCTTTGTAGATTCCAACCACTAAGGAACTTTCTAAGGAGTTGCAGGCATCCATGCCAAATATCCATAGAATATGTCCAAGGATCATACCTATCTTTTATGTTCTCCCCACCTAGATTTAACTATGTCATAAAACCCCTCTCGGTGGATCCATTTTTCTTCAAAGAAGAAGTATTTGGACTTAGGAGCTCCTTGCTCCCCAGTATCAGTGGTGTATGATATGATCCAATTCTAGCTTTATACCAAGAAGAACAGTTAGAATATTTCAAATCCCAGCTAGCAGAATCCAGAATTCTATTTAGTTTGACCATGGTTGGGTCCTTCTAGTTATTGGACCATGTGAATTTGGCACCACTAACAAAGGTTTCTCTCAAGAGAAAATTACCAATGAAGTCATTGAAGAGATCCATTAGTTTAGAGTCACCCAAACTTTGATTCCTGTCTTTCTTACTCCTAATCAAGTTGAAGACACCTCCCAAATGGATAGGTATGCTTTCATTTGTGCAAAAGTTAGACAGGTCTAGGATAAAACTAATAGAAAGATTATGTTGTGCAGGACCATAAAAGCTGTCAAAAAGCCAAAACCTATGGTCAGATAGCATATTTCTAAGAAGAACACCTAGGAAAAAGTTAGACATATGAATCCGCTCCATCTCAAAGTTGTTTGTCTTAATTCCCATCAAAATTCAGAATGACCTTTTGCAGGAGTCCATCTCCATGCAAAATCTAAAGGCCCAGACATCTCTTTCAACTCTTGGTCAGAAAAGTCTTGTTTGATGGTTTCCTAGATTCCAATAATATCTAAGTTTTCTTGAAGGATATGCTTTAAGATGATGCCTCTTTTATATGATTTATCTAGATCCCTAACATTCCAAAACATGATCCTCATTGGAAACAATATTATCCGGATGCTCCATTTCAAAGCATTGTGGTCACTATTGTCCATTCCCCATTGATGGGTCGTGAGACCATCTCTCTAAGTCACATTTGTCAATGATGTCCATGGCCATTAAGTCGATTGATCATATTCGGACTAACCCCAATACATCTTTACATTTTTCTAAGTAAGCTTTATATCTTGCTTTAGCAATGGCTACCCTAGCAACTTCCTCAACCCTAAAGATATTAATTGGTTCCTCTTGGTTTTCTACTTCTAGGTTTAGATCATTGATAACACTAATAAACTAGCAATATCTACATTGTTGAGAACACAAGAATGGGTTAGAAGAAGATGTAGTACCCGACGTAAGATCTCTTGCCTTAGCCTTGTTAGTGTGACTTTAGTAGCAATGGGGACCCCATCCCTAGGGACCCTATTGCTTTGCTTGTTCTTGTAGCGCTACCACCACCTTTTTTCTTCCTCCTCTTCTTAGAGTTCTTGCTCTTAGGAGATTGCCATCCTTGGCTCAGTTATCTTGTTCGGACATGTCATCCAAAACCCATCTTCCATTATCTGCTCATTCCCGAACTCAGTCATCATACTACCATTAGGCACATCCACCTCCTTGAGTATCCTGTCATCCGTACCTAGTAAAGCTTGATCCCCAAAATTTCCAGGACTTATACTGAACATGATATATTTCAGTTGTTGTTGCATTGCACGGACATCATTGAAAAACTTGTTTCAAGGAGGACAACTTCATTATGGAGACTACATCTAGAAACTTTGTTTTATGGGCGGTTGTTATAAAGCGCAGCTGCCCACGAAAAATATAGTTTGTTTGTCGTAAACCAACCACTCCTAAAAACTTCTTTTTAGGGCCGATTTCTTAACTAAACCACCCCTAAAGTGCCTTTTTCAAGGAAGGTTAAATGGTTGGCCAATTGGTCAACACTATACCATCTGGCACCTCATGCCAGTCTTCATCACGCCACCGCCCCACGACCACTTCATGTTCCTAGAGAGTCTGTAACATCCCCGATTTCCACGAAGGGAAATCCACAGAATGAAGTATAACACGATGGTCCCCGAGGATCATTCCATCACATTATCCGAATTACGGTCGATTCAGAGTCAAACTTCGAATAAAAAAGAATACAAATAGAAGGGTTTATAAAGGTACATCGCCTCTTGGCGGAAACAATCGAGTCACACAATTATCGAGCAGCCGAAGACTGGAAGCTAGTTGCGGAAGCATCATCATCATCATCTCGAGAGCGTAGGCACGAGACCACCTAATCCTTCTAGTTACCACGAGACGCAATCTGCACACCGCCCGGATATGTGCGGGCCATGGTCAGCACCCGAATGAGCTTTAGTGGAAAATAGAAAATAAGGGATCTGGCGATCCTAATATTTAGGTCGTGGTTTGCATCCTTAGCGCATGCGGGCAACAAGTAATAATAATAAAATAATAATAATCACATTTTAAACTCATTCCCAACATCTTCCCAAAATCCATCCCAAGCATATCACACATCTCACAACTCACAACTCACAACTGACACAAGGCGACAAGACAGCCCTTCATCTTCTTCTGCCTTGCCTAACCGGCTCTCAGCCTCCAGGCTCTCAGCCGTAAATCCCCACACTCAACTACACCCTAGGTAAGAAGAGAAAACACCCTCTCTACTCGCTGAAAGCAGTAACCCATGGGGTAAACCCAACAAGTAAGCCGGCGCACACCTTTAGGGTCGTCCAGCTCGAAGGCAGGCGCACACCTTTAGGCAGTCCAGGCCCAAAGTCGGATCCATGCCCGAAGGCAGGACAATACGTATTGGTTTTAAACTCTGCAGAGCGTGTACACAAGATCTCTCGATCACCATCATCGATGCCCTAGGAGCACCTAGAAAGATTCACGGCTGCCTTCCAACTAGTACGATGCCATCCTACCATTCAGCCCTCAGGAAGCCCCGAGTACCACCCGGCACGCCGAGACTGAAAGACAACACCGGCCCTACAAGTGGTGCTGCCTACTAGAACGGAACAGGCTCGGCCTTCGTCTCCGTTGACCCTAATCACCTTACAAACCTAGCAGTAATGGCACCGTCCTAGCTAGTCGGACTACCCGTCCCCTACCCACTTTGGGGCGAGCGATGTGTACCAGGTTCCCATATGATTCCGTCCCAACGATCTGTAAGTCCTTAGGTTGACCAGACAAGACATCTTCTCATCTTCTATGCTCGACAAAGACCCTGGGGGCTTCGGCTCCACAAAGGCTCTCCACCCGAACTCCGGGAAAAATCACCATGTACCCGCCCGCGGGTACCTAACACCTGGGGTGCCCAGGCCACACCTCCTGGGCTAGACTTCGTCCCCTGCGACTCGTCGTAGATCCCGCCCATCGACTCAACCCTCACCACCACACACCCAAGACACACGCAAATCACACTCCCGCACGACACAACTCAACCGTCCGGCTCATATACTCCGGCTCTCATATATATACACGTAAGTGAAGGTAAAGCCACATAGTGGCAAGTGCAAGCAAGCAGGCAGGAGTATATAAGTGCGAGCGCAAAGCTGGGTAATTTGGTGGATGGGTTTCAATCAAGGCATATCAGGCTCAGGCAAAAGCATGCATCCATATATACTAGCAAATGAGTAAAGTAAAAGCGCTAGCATATCTATTTGCAATGTCTAAATAGGATTCTCTAAAACAAAGTGCTGCCATGACACCTGCGATGTCGAGGAAGTAGTGGTACTAGTCTCCGTCACTTGGCGTAGTCGTACGCCGGGGTCTCCTCCTCCTGGGTCGACTCCACTCCGGGACTGAAACGTAACGTAGAGTCGCGATAAGCGACTCCTATAGAGGTCCACAAAGAAGCAACAATATCCAAAAAGATCCAAATGCACTCATAGATAACCCTATGACGTAGAGCTCGATTTTAGAAAAATTTGGACTCTTGTTTCATAATTTTCTGAGCTAGTATGAATATTCTATGAATTTCCTAAGATCAAATTATATTCTGAAAATGGAAAAAGGTCGGGTTTAACCGCACGACACGCGGCAGCTTCGTTACGGCCGACGACGACAGCATGACGCCAGACGGGTCCGCCGCAATTGGTATCGACAGTGGGTCCGCGATGACGTCACGAGTGATGTCACGATGACGCCATCGCCGACGCAGGTGGCACCCGATGGTGGCAACCAATGACGTGGGTCCCGTGGGCTACTTGGATCGACACGTGGGGCCGTGGGACCGGGTCATCAGGGCCGCTGACCGTCAACGACTATTAGGTCAATGGGCCGATAACGGGCCCGGTTGGGCCGGATATGGGCCGGGTTGGGCCGCCGCCGGACACGTGTCGCCGCGGAGGTCGCCCACGTATCCGAACTTGGGGCTTATCGGGCCGGCCTCACAAAGGTGGCTTCATGGACCGGTGTACCGTGGACCATAGGCTTCGGGTCCATAGACCAACACAGTTCTATCGTGGACCGCGTCCCACCTTCGCCCCTTGCTCACTCGCTCACGGTGGACCAGGTCCATGCCGCTGTCGCCGCTCTCTCCTCGCTTCCCTTCCCTCCGCTCTACGTGGTGACGACGCATTGCGCGGGCGAAGCCGCGACAAATCCGCGCAGCCCGGTGCCTCCGTCTCCGCACAAGAGCACCTAAGGCTTCGAGGTACTATGGAGGGCTCGGCGTGGTCGGTCGGCGGCACAAGAGTGCTCCAGCCAGCCGGGCGGGTGGTGCCGTGGCGCTAGTGAGGCGTGGAGGTCAAGCATACCGTCAGGGCTCCCAGCGCCTTTTTTCCTTGATATGTATCCAAGCGTGGTCCGCGACATGGATGACGGCGTCCCTAGGGCGCCCGTGGAAGGCCGGGCGTGCCTTTGTGGCGGCGGCGCAGCCTCCACTGGCCGGGGGTGGCGGCGCACCGAGGCGGTTTGGCGAAAGCAACGACGGCTCGCTTGTCGATGCGGCTACGTAAAAGGATGGGGTTTCCCTCGACAGGCTCACTAGATGGCTACCTAACCTACGGCGGGGCGACCAAACGGATCGGCGGAGTCCCCCGCACTCCGCCAGCCGCCGCCGGACATCCAAGCGCGGGGCGGCACGGCCACGCGGAGTGAGGCAAGGCGAAGGCCTTTCTCCTTTCCAAGGTGGCAGCCACGCGTGGCATGATGAGGCGGAGCTCATCGGGTCAACAAGGTCCCCCGAGGTGGCCCCGAGTCCCTCTGAACGCACGCGCTCAAGGCGGCGCCATGGATCACGGCGCCGGGCGTGGTCTAGGCAGTCATGCGTTCTAGGACGTAAACACGGCAAAGGGGGTGCCTTTCTACTCACCACTAAGAGGTAGACACGGCGGTGGAGGTCCGGTGTCCTATACCGGTCGGGCTTACGCTCTAACGGGCGGTTGCAAGGTGGATTATGGCCATGGTGGTTCGCGTCCATGGCTTTCATGGCGGCCGGTGTTGGCATCGCCTTCCCGAGCCGCGGAGAGTTTCGGCAAGGCAAGCCTTTGGCTTGCGCGTGAGTGCACGGCGTGGGGTGTTTGGTTAACGGCGCAAAAGCGGCGCCTTGGCTCCTCTAGGCCGGAGAACGGGCGGCGGGCGCGGCGGGACATCACCACGGAGGTGATGAGCACGGAACGGGTGCTCACCTCGGTGTTCTGGCGCCGGGTGCCGCGGGTGCCGAGGTCGTGACGGGGCGCAGCAGCGGGCGAGGCGAGGTCCGGCAAGGCCGAGCAACTACGCTGGCGTAGCCGATCGGGCGCGCCCCGCCCGGTGAGCTCGCATGGACGGCTCCTGGTGGCGCCTTGTCCGCATGTGCGGTTCCGCGGTGCGCAGCCTCTTCTTGGGCTTGCAAATTCGGGGTTCCCCACCAAAGAAGTTTGACAAATTCCATTGACGGCGACACAAGGCCCGGCTCGTGGTCCCCTTGTTGGTAAAAGTTATCCTACATAATTATTTATAAATTTGTATAGTCCGCAGCGAACGTAAATGATGAGCACTTCACCCAGGGGGTTTAAATATCGAATCCACGGGGAGAATGGTGTGGGAATACCGAGGCAAGAAACTAATCCCTGAGATAATAGAAAGGAACGGGAGTTCGGATAAAAGGTGAGAAGAATTCTATGGTCGTCTAGCTTATACTCTTGTAAGGCTTATAGATATTCTTTAATGGGGATCGTACTCAAGAGAAGGTAAGGGCTTAAACTTACTATCTCCCAAAGACTCAGATCCTACTGAATCCTATCTACGGGATGTGGAATACAAAGGACTCAATGGTACTTGTCACTACCACGATCTACCACTATCCGGCGCAGTAGGGAGCAATTATGAGTTATCTAGTATAGACACCACGTCTACACTAGAGGTAACAACTTCAATTCAAGAGCGACAAGAATCAAAGTACTCTAATGAGTCATAAACCAAAAGAAATATAAATAAGTTAACTTACTCAACTATAAGGTTGATCCACCAAAGAAGTCTCAAGATCAAGTGCAATGAAGCCTTTGATCCCGGAGGTACAAGCGTAGAGAGTCACCGATGCATCCGGTACTTCTCCCTTACTTCTCCTCAACTCTTCTAATTATCTCTCAAGAACAGATCTAGAACTCTAATCAAGTTCTTTGATCTATCTCTCAACTTTCTACTAATCTCTCTCAACTTGATCTAGCTCTTCTAATTAGAGAGGTATGGCTCTAGCTATGATCGAGCCGAGTCCGATGAATAATGATTTTCATGCCTAAGGCCGAGGTAGGACCCTCCTTATATAGTCCTGGCGGATGAATGTTACGGCCCTTGGATCAAAACCGACTTCAATAACGGCGTAGATGCAACCATAAGGTCGGTGGTGAACCGACATAAGAGGGAGAGGCCGGCGGGTGGGACCCACCCGGCGGCCGCCGCAGGGCCTCGGCGGCCCGGCCGGGTGGGCCCCCGCCTTGTCGCTTTTCCCGTGTCTTCTAGAATGTTTTAGTTCACTTTTTTCGGTCGAAAGTCTTCTCTGGGTAAATCTTCTTATTATATGGGGGTTTTCTCTCAATTTCCCGGGTATTTTCCTCGTTAAGTCCCCGAAAAGATATAAATCACCAAAACTCGTGGAACTTTATCAAGATAACACCTATTCTATGTCTTCTATTCTTTTTATACCTTTATTATGTATTTAATTGACACATAAAAACATGGCTTAAGAGGTGTCAACAAGCTCCCCACACTTAGGCTTTTACTGCCCTCGATAAAAGGATGGTTAAAAACAAAACAAAGAGACAAGCAAGCAAGTATAGAAAAATTATAATCACATTTTATTTTATTATGCCAAGAACTTTAAGTGATTGAGAAACAAGACAGTCAATATCGAGTACATTATTCTTTCAATCAATTCAGCTGGAGCTTTTTGCAATGATTTTTAAAAAGAAAACATAGCTTACTTTCTTTCTTTCGTGATACTCTCAAATCACTCAATGATGTATATATATGTAGTATTTTTTTGGATCCTCACACAAAGATATGTAAAAAATATATATATTTCTAATAAAGTCAGTATCTGGGGTTTCGAGGATTGAATAATATATAGCATATTTACTTTGCATGTATCTCGCAATATCAAAGATTGTAATCAAGGAAAAACATTATCTAAGATCAAGATGTGCATTGTGTATGCTAATTCTACTATGCTCTTTCTTTTATTTCTCTCTTTTTTAGAATAAATATTTTTGTAAACAAGAGCATGGGCTATCTTTATTTTTTCTTTCTTTTTTTAGAGAGGTGGACTCTGTGGCCCCCGACACTTTTGTCTATTATTTCCTCTCTTATAAAGATGTGGGTTCTATCGACCCTCGGACACTTGTCCATTATTCATCTTTATTTTTTTTAGAGATGTGGGCTCTTCTCGCCCTCGAACACTTGTTCATTTTTCATCTCTTTTAGGGAGGTAGGCTCTACTCACCCGTAGGACTTTTGTCCATTTTTCATCTCCCTTTCTTTTCTCTTTTTTTTTTTATAAATACTATTTTTGCATAGCCCATGCCTTGCTGTACAAAAACTATTTATTATTTGTAGAGAGATCAACAACTCGAGCATATAAATAAATAAAAACAAGTGTACGTGTTTCTTAACCTTAAGACAAGTTTGTCAACTTAGTCACAAAATCTTGACAAAGCTCAACACAAAGCAAGCAACTTACTGCTGGTTTAACATAGTATGGCTGTAATAGGATATAAAATTGATCACGAGATAAAAGTAAGGCTATTAATTTTAATATTTTGAAATAAATTTCTCCAGTTAAAAAAGATATCAAGAATTAAGCTCTCATCAAACTTCTATCTCAAATTTCACAACAACTTAAACAACTTGGATCTTATAGCATCTTATTATTTTAGCAAAAACTTATTCTAATTATGTAAAAACATTATGTAAACTTATCTCTAGAACAAAGCATATCAATTTATTTTATTCTTCTTCATTTATTTAGCAAAACAGTAAGAGCTTCGAAACTGACAGAACAGAAATCAAAACACGAACTAAAGCAGAGATCGAGATCAAACCGAGGGGTGAAGAAATCTGAAGACGAGGGGAGGAGATGGTCCGGCGGTCGCCGCTGATGTCCCTCGGCGGCCGCCGCAGCTTTGCGTACTCAGGCTCGATCTTTGTCGTGTTGGATCATCATTCTGTCTTTGTTGTTTTGCTTCGCTTTTTTCAAGCCAGTTTCGTTGTTCTCGTTATTCGTCTTTGTCTCCCCACACTTGTCTTTTTTATTATCCTTTATTCAAAAACATGGTGGAGACAAGAAAAACATATACAATAATAGAAAATAATAACCGAGAGAATCAAATTTAAAACTTATGATAAATAAGAGCACTTCTTTATTCATTTAATCATAACAAAGACTCAAAACAAACTTGACTTGATAAACCGACTCAACTAGTGCTCTAATAAACTTGAGCGTATTACATATCCTTAGCAAATTTATTTACGATACGCTCAAGAACTCCCATCTTTGTTACTGGCTTTGTGTGCTTCCTTTCTAAAGTTGTATTTTTTCTGCTAAGTCATCTACACGTCCTGGCCAGTACATCGTGGTCTCGTCTTTGAGTGTTCATAAAGCTCTTTAAGTGGAAGTGTTCTGCACGGAGCTCTGCCATAGTCATTCTTCCTGGCTTAGGCATCAGTTCAGCAGCCTCCCTTGGCTCAACAAAGAGAACTTGGTTTGGGTTAGCGCGAACTCCATTGAGGACAAGACGGGCATCAGTGTATGTATTCTTACGAATATTCCCGAACTTATCAAACTCAACGCCCGGAGTTGCTTTCGTTCGGTCTTGGAGCGCTTAACTTGGTGCCTTCAGGATTGGAATCTTCTTCTTCATAGCAATATCGGCGGTAGCGGCTAGCAATTTTGAGCATATAATCGACGGATGTAGGCTTTGGCTTTGAAGGTGGTGGAGGGATCATGGCTAAAGGTTTTGGTTCATAGGGAACTAAAGCTTTTGAATTGGATGCTTGAGCTGAATTAGCCGCTTGCCTTTCTTGGGATCATAAACCACCATGCGAGCCTCATTGTTCTTCATGTTGGGAATAGGAGGTTTTAGTCTTCGGTCTTGGAGAAGAATGAATTTAGATGAGATGAGATATTCGAGAAAAGGACTTGTTTATATAGGTAAGAGGTATAGGATAGGAGGATTAGGCTCACGGTATGGTCCTATTAAATAACTCCGCAATGTACGTCATTACAACAGGCTTAGTTTCTAGAGTATTCGGAAAAAGAATGAGGAAGAGGGAGGATAGGGATCGCGGTCGCCGGCTCAATGGAGCCTACGCCGGTGCCCTTATGCACCGTGTGTCGTGTCCCTTTTTCGTAGCCTATTATCTCTATTCTAATTGTAATACTTATATTTTTGGCCCATAAAAACAAATTCTACGAAAATCAAAAATCTTGAAACGGATCATTAAAGTATATCTCATCTAATTCATTTAATTTATTTATTTCATCAATCAGGCTTATCAAAGTTCATAGAAAATTTTAAGACGTTGACCATTTACCTTGAATAACTTACCTTCGGAGTCTTGTAGAGTGATTGCTCCATGTGATGATGAATTTACTACCTTGAAAGGTCCTTCCTATTTACTCCGAAGTTTTCCATGCCCGAATAATCTTACTCCGAATTAAAGAGTAATACCCGATCTCCCGGAGTGAAAGTTTTTATCTTTATCTTCTTGTCATGCCATCTCTTGGTTCTTTCTTTATAAATCTTGGCATTATGATAAGCTTTCTCTCTCCATTCCTCCAATTCGATAATTGCATTTTTCTTTGAATTCACGAAGCATCGAGATTCATATTCCATCTCTTGATTGCCCAAAGGAGCTTTAAACTCAAGCTCTGAGGCAAATGACAGTCTTTCCATAAACAAGTTGATAAGGTGTCATTCCAATTGGTGTCTTGTACGCTGTCCTGTATGCTCATAGTGCTTCGGAAGTCTATCCTTCCATTTAGTTCCCATTTCTTCAAATGTTTTTACGCAAAATATTCTTGATCTGTTTATTTGAAGTCTACCTTGACCACTTGTTTGAGGGTGGTAAGTCAGTAGCAATATTGTGACGAACTCCATGCTTCAATAAATATTGTCGAAACTTTTTATCAATGAAGTGGCTTCCTCCATCACTAATTACCATTCGAGGTACTCCAAACCTTGGGAATATAGTTTCTTCAAACATCTTGATTGAACTTCTACCATCTCGCATTCTTGCATGGCAAAGCTTCTACCCATTTTGAAACATAGTCCACTTTGCTACTAAGATATATTCATAGTTTCCGGATTTTGGAAATGGTCCCATGTAATCAATTCCTCGGACATCAAAGAGCTCAATCTGGAGATTGGTTGTTAGAGGCATAGCATCTCTTGTATTTATATTCCCGTGCCTCCGACAAGCTCCACATCTTCGGATGAAATCTTTTGTGTCTTGATACATGGTAGGCCGAAAAAATCCTCGCTTGCCAAATCTTTGCATGTGTTCGAATGCCCCATAATGACCTCCATATGGTGATGAGTGACATCTTTCAATAATTTGCAATCCTTCTTCTGTTGACACACATCTTCTGAGTAGTCCATCAATACATACTCTGAAGAGGTATGGATCATCCCATAAGTGGTGACGACTTTCATAAATAAGCTTCTTCTTATCGCCCCTTGGTGCTACATATCCCGCAACCATAAAATTAACAAGATCGCATACCAGGGATTGGTATGGGTTATCTGATAAAACATATCGTCCCCGAAAGTGAGTCATTAATAGGCAATTCATTTGGTTTCTCAAATTGCATTCTAGATAAATGATCAGCAACAGAATTTTCTACTCCTTTCTTATCTTTAATTTCTAAATCAAACTCTTGGAGTAACAAAATCCATCTTATCAAACGTGGTTTAGCATCTTTCTTGGTGAGCAAATATTTTAAAGCAAAGATGATCGTTGTAAACAATCACTTTAGCTCCTACCAAGTAAGATCTAAACTTATCTATAGCATAAACAACTGCTAGCAACTCTTTTTCTGTAGTAGCATAATTAAGTTGTGGTCCAAATAAAGTTTTACTAGCATAAGCAATAGCATGATGTTTCTTGTCTTTAGTTTGTCCTAACACTGCCCCACAAAGATAATCACTTGCATCACACATAATTTCAAAAGGCAAAGACCAATCAGGGGGTTGAATAATTGGTGTAGAAATAAGAGCCTTTTTCAATCTTTCAAAAGCTTTAAGACAAGCATCATCAAAAACAAAGGGAACATCTTTGGCTAACAAGCTGGTAAGTGGTCTAGCAATATGTGAAAAATCTTTTATAAATCTACGATAAAAACCAGCATGGCCTAGAAAACTTCTTATCCCTTTAACATTCACAGGGGGAGGTAACTGTTCTATAACTTCTATTTTTGCTTTATCAACCTCTATTCCCCTTTCTCGAATAAGATGACCAAGCACTATTCCTTCTCTAACCATAAAATGACATTTTTCCCAATTAAGGACTAAGTGCTTTTCCTCACATCTTTGCAAAACTCTATCTAAGTTTTCTAGACAATCATCAAAAGTTTTTCCATATACAGAAAAAATCATCCATGAAAACTTCCATAATCTCTTCAATCATTTCAGAAAATATAGACATCATACATCTTTGAAAAGACGCAGTGCATTACATAACCCAAAAGACATTCTTCTATAAGCATAGGTTCCATATGGGCATGTAAAAGTGGTTTTGCTTTTGATCACTAGGGTGGATTGGAATTTGGTGATATCCGAATATCCATCAAGGAAACAAAAGTAAGAATGCTTTGCCAATCGTTCTAACATTTCATCAATGAAAGGCAAAGGAAAATGATCTTTCCTTGTGGCTTTATTTAATTTTCTATAATCTAAGCACATTCTCCATCCCGTAATGCTTCTTTGAGGAATCAATTCATTCTTATCATTCTTAACAACTGTCATGCCTCCCTTCTTAGGCACAACTTGAACAGGGCTTACCCACTCACTATGTGGCACAGATAGATAATCCCTACGTGTAATAACTTAAGAACTTCCTTCTAACTACATCTCTCATCGTATTATTCAGTCTTCTTTGGGGTTCTATAGATGGGGGTATATCTCGATCTGTAGGAATACGATGAGTGCAGAGCAGGACTAATTCCTTTTAAATCATCGAGTCGTAGCCTAAAGGCCGAGCAATGTTTTTCTAAGACGCTTATCACCCGAGAGTCCGATCCGTGTAAGTTTATCATTTATGATCACGGAGACTCTGAATCTTGATTTAGGAAAGCATAAGTGAGGCCTGGTGGTAAAGGTTTAAGTTCAATAGGAGGTCTCGGTGGATTCTCAAATTCATCTAAAGGTTCTGAAGTAGTATGATTTTCATCCTCTTCTTCAATAAAAATTCTAATCATCTTCTTGATTGGATTCCACGAAATATTCTACGGTGGCCTCTTTAACTTCCTCCATAGGATCCAGTTACGGACAAGACTCGGATTTAGCATGAATAGCTTGGATGATAGGTAATGAGATTTGAAGATCTTTGTCTATTTGAAAATCTAAATCTCGGGTTGTCCTTTAAAAGTAAGCTTTTCTATTGGTTGTCCTATCAGCAGGACAAACTCCATGATATCAAAGATATAGAAACTAAGATGTACCATGATGTTATTCACCTTGATTGGTAAAACATAAAGAATTCCCCGAACTCTTGAATAACTTGTCCTGAAGGTGTTAAAAGTAATTTTGTAGTGGGACTCAATGGCATATTTTTTGAGAAGATCTTGAACAAAGGATAATGCCATGATGTTTATCCCCACTATAGGATTATAAAGAGCATCAAATGGATCTTTATCAATTTGGCAAAGAAATAGGTACAAAAGGTGAATCTAAATGGATCACATCGGAGGAAAGCTCGATTCTTCTGTCCATTCACTACTAATGATTGAGACAAGTTCTTCTCAGTAGTTCCTTTCGAATGTGTTAAATCGGAAGAATCTATAGGATAAGATTGTGATGATCTATTCTTCTCGAGATTTAAATCGATATTTCGAGGTATTTCCATAATCTGTAAAGAGATCATCCTCGATATCATTTAAGAAATCGAGATTGAAGTAACCTCTGGTTCTTCTAAAGGTTCTGGATTAACTGGATGTGGTAAAGGATTTGGAATAGAATTGGATTCAGCTAATCTCTCATCTTCTATTATTTTTTCTATTTGTAAAGATTTTCCTGCAGCTTGGATCATCCTCCTTGTTCTCCACTATTTTGATTAGGATAGCAATGCATTCAGGGGTGAAAGGTGAATGAAAGATCCATTCGCAGAAGTATTAAGATATTTTCTTGATTTTCTATTCAGACCAATATAAAAGTGTTGAATTAGAACATGGTCCGGTATGGCGAGATTTGGTCCCGATTTGGAAAGAAGATCATATTGTTCCCAATAGGCACTCGAGATTCATCATGATTTTGTTTTGAGGATAGGATTGAGAGCCTAAAGTTAACTAGTTTTGACATGGGAAAGAAATCAAGACAAAATTCGCTTAAACAAGCTTCCCAATTGCCAGCCATTCTTTCTCTATTTCTATTGTACCATTGGCGAGCTTTTCCTTTCAAAGAGAATGGAAAGAGCGTCCAAAGGATTGTTTTAGGGACATGCCTTCAATATGTAGACATTTACATGTCTCCTCAAAAGTTTGGAGATGAATAAAAGGATTTTCGTCTAATTCTCCGGAGAAAGTATGGTTTTGGACCATCTCTATCAACCTTGGGGGCGAACTCATAGGATCTAGCTTGAATAGGTTCGGATGATAGCACAGGTCTACAAGCTTGCCCATTGGGTGCTAAATTTTTGTAAAGAGGGGTAGTATCCATTTGGATAATGATTTTAGAATAAGATAAGATAAAATAAAAGGAAAATCTAAACTAATGATATGATACAACATTTAGTTTAGCTCGATAATCAAGAAACCGTTCTCCCGGCAGAACGCGCCTTAAAATGCTTGTTGGTAAAAGTTATCCTACGTAATTATTTATAAATTTGTATAGTCTGCAAGCGAACGTAAACGATGAGCACTTCACCCGGGGGTTTAAATATCGAATCCACGGGGAGAATGGTGTGGGAATACGAGGCAAGAAACTAATACCTGAGATAATAGAAAGGAACGGAGTTCGAGATAAAAGGTGAGAAGAATTCTATGGTCGTCTAGCTTATACTCTTGTAAGGCTTATAGATATTCTTTAATGGGGATCGTACTCAAGAGATGGTAAGGGCGAAACTTACTATCTCCCAAAGACTCGATCCTACGAATCCTATCTACGGGATGTGGAATACAAAGGACTCAATGGTACTGTCACTACCACGATCTACCACTATCCGGCGGGTAGGGAGCAATTATGAGTTATCTAGTATAGACACCACGTCTACACTAGAGGTAACAACTTCAATTCAAGAGCGACAAGAATCAAAGTACTCTAATGAGTCATAAACCAAAAGAAATATAAATAAGTGAACTTACTCAACTATAAGGTTGATCCACCAAAGAAGTCTCAAGATCAAGTGCAATGAAGCCTTTGATCCCGTAGGTACAAGCGTAGAGAGTCACCGAAACATCCGGTACTTCTCCTTACTTCTCCTCAACTCTTCTAATTATCTCTCAAGAATGTATCTAGAACTCTAATCAAGTTCTTTGATCTATCTCTCAACTTTCTACTAATCTCTCTCAACTTGATCTAGCTCTTCTAATTAGAGAGGTATGGCTCTAGCTATGATCGGAAATGAGTCGATGAATAATGATTTTCATGCCTAAGGCCGGAGGTAGGACCCTCCTTATATAGTCCTAGCGGATGAATGCGGCCCTTGGATCAAACCGACTTCAATAACGGCGTAGATGCAACCATAAGGTCGGTGGTGAACCGACATAAGAGGGAGAGGCCGGCGATTGGGACCCACCCGGCGGCCGCCGATGGGGCTCGCGGGCGCCAAAGCCGTGGTGGGCCCCGCTTGTCGTCTTTTCCCGTGTCTTTTGGTGTCTTCTAGAATGTTTTAGTTCACTTTTCGGATCGAAAGTCTTCTCTCGGTAAATCTTCTTATTATATGGGGGTTTTCTCTCAATTTCCGGTATTTTCCTCGTTAAGTCCCCGAAAAGATATAAATCACCAAAACTCGTGGAACTTTATCAAGATAACACCTATTCTATGCCTTCTATTCTTTTTATACCTTTATTATGTATTTAATTGTCACATAAAAACATGGCTTAAGAGGTGTCAACACCCTAAAGCGGGTGGCGGGCGCGGCGGCTCCTCCTTCCTCCTCCTTTCTCTTCCTTTCACCTCCTTTCCTCTTCTCTCGGTTCTTGGTTTGGGCAAGCAAGGCCCCACAGGTGGTGGCGGCGTTGCACTTTTCGAACCCTAGGGTGCCCAAGGCACCTCTATATAGGGCGGCGGCCGGCCGTGGCTTGAGGGGGAACGGCCGATCGGGGCGGAGCCCGATCGAGGCGGTGCACGGCGCGGAAGGGACGCGCGGCTAGGGATATGGACGCGCGGAAGGGACAAAGATCGAATGAGCTTTAGTGGAAAATAGAAAATAAGGGATCTCGCGATCCTAATATTTGGTCGTGGTTTGCATCCTTAGCGCATGCAACAACAAGTAATAATAATAAAATAATAATAATCACATTTTAAACTCATTCCCAACATCTTCCCAAAAACCATCCGAAGCACATCACACATCTCACAACTCACAACTCACAACTGACACAAGGCGACAAGACAGCCCTTCATCTTCTTCTCGCTTGCCTAACCGGCTCTCAAATCCAGTGGCTCTCAGCCGTAAATCCCCACACTCAACTACACCCTAGGTAAGAAGAGAAAACACCCTCTCTACTCGCCGAAAGCAAGAACCCATGGGGTAAACCCAACAAGTAAGCCGGCGCACACCATTAGGTCGTCCAGGCTCGAAGGCCGGCGACACCTTTAGGCGATCCAGGGCCCAAAGTCGGATCCATGCCCGAAGGCAGGACAATACGTATTGGTTTAAACTCTGCAGAGCGTGTACACAAGATCTCTCGATCACCATCATCGATGCCCTAGGAGCACCTAGGAAGATTCCGGCTGCCTTCCAACTAGTACGATGCCATCCTACCACTCAGCCCTGGGAAGCCCCGGAGTACCACCGCACGCCGAGACCGAAAGACAACACCGGCCCTACAAGTGGTGCTTTTCGCCTACTAGAACGAACAAAGCTCGGCCTTCGTCTCCATTGACCCTAATCACCTTACAAACCTAGCAAAGTAATGGCACCGCCCTAGCTAGTCGGACTACCCGTCCCCCTACCCACTTTGGGGCGAGCGATGTGTATCAGGTTCCCATATGATTCCGTCCCAACGACCGTAAGTCCTTAGGTTGACCAGACAAGACATCTTCTCATCTTCTGTTGCTCTCGACAAAGACCTTGGGGCTTCGCTCCACAAAGGCTCTCCACCCCAAACTCCGGAAAAATCACCATGTACCCGCCACAGGTACCTAACACCTGGGTGCCCAGCCGCACCTCCTCGGCTAGACTCGTCCCCTCGCGACTCGTCAGATCCCCGCCCGATCGACTCAACCCTCACCACCACACACCCAAGACACACGCAGAATCACACTCCCCGTGCACGACACAACTCAACCGTCCCGGCTCATATACTCCGGCTCTCATATATATACACGTAAGTGAAGGTAAAGCCACATAGTGGCAAGTGCAAGCAAAGCAGTGCAGAGTATATAAGTGCGAGCGCAAAGTCGGGTAATTTGGTGGATGGGTTTCAATCAAGGCATATCAAAGCTCAGTAAAAAAGCATGCATCCATATATACTAGCAAATGAGTAAAGTAAAAGCGCTAGCATATCTTTTTGCAATGTCTAAATAGGATTCTCTAAAAACAAAGTGCGCCATGACACCCGCGATGTCGAGGAAGTAGTGGTACTAGTCTCCGCCACTTGGCGTGAGTCGGCACGGTCTCCTCCTCCTCCCGGGTCGACTCCACCCGGATCGAAACATAACGTAGAGTCGCGATAGCGACTATAGAGGTCCACAAAGAAGCAACAATATCCAAAAAGATCCAAATGCACTCATAGATAACCCTATGACGTAGAGCTCGATTTTAGAAAAATTTGGACTCTTGTTTCATAATTTTCTCGAGCTAGTATGAATATTCTATGAATTTCCTAAGATCAAATTATATTCTAATAATGGAAAAAGGCTGGTTTAACCGTGACGGCGACACGTGGCGCCTTCCGGGTTGGGCGGCGACGTCAGCATGACGCCATACGGTCCGGCAAAGAATTGGTGGTCGACAGGTGGGTCCGCGATGACGTCACGAGTGATGTCACGATGACGCCATCGCCGACGCAGGGCACCCGATGGTGGCAACCAATGACAGTGGGTCCCGTGGGCTACGGTGGATCGACACGTGGGGCCGTGGGGACCGGTCAACATCGGCGTTGACCGGTCAACGACTATCGGGCCGAATGGGCCGATAACGGGCCCGGTTGGGCCGGATATGGGCTGGGTTGGGCCGCCCGGCCCGGACACGTGTCGCTCGCGGAGGCTGTCCACGTGGCCGAACTTGGGCTCTAACTGGGCCGGTTCACAGGCGGTGGCTTCATGGACCGGTGTACTGTGGACCATAGGCTCCGGTCCATAGACCAACACAGGGTCTATCGTGGACCGCGTCCACCTTTGCCCCCTTGCTCACGGCTCACGGTGGACCAGGTCCATGCTCGTTCTTCGCCGCTCTCTCGCTTTTCCTTCCCTCTCGCTCTACTCACGGCGGACGATCGGCCGGCGCGAGCTTGCACAAATCCGGCAGCCCGGTGCCTCCAGACTCCGTGACAAGAGCACCTACGGCTTCGAGGTACTATGGCGGGCTCCGGGGCGGGTGGCCTGGGTCAGCGCAGGGGTGCTCCAAAGAAGTCGGCGGGCGTGGTGTCGCCGCGTTGCGAGGCGGGGAGGTCGCATACGCTGCTTTCGGGCCCCCCAACGCCCCTTTTCCCTTGATATGTATCGGGCGTGGTCCGCGACATGGATGACGGCGTCCTAGGGCGTCTCAGGAAGGTCGGGCGTGCTCCTTGCGGCGGCGGCGCAGCTCCAGCTGGCTGGCAAGGGTGGCGGCACACCGAGGCGGTTTGGCGAGCAACGACGAGCTCGTTGTCGATGCGGCTATGCTAAAGGATGGGGTTTCCCCGATTAGGCTCACTAGATGGCTACCTAACCTACCGGCGGCGACCAAACGGGACGGCGGAGTCCCTGCGCACCAGCAGCGCTCGCCGGACATCCAGTGGCGGCACGGTCACGCGGGAGTGAGGCAAGGCGAAGGCCTTTCTCCTTTCCAAGGTGGCAGCTACGCGTGGCATGATGAGGCGGAGCTCATCGGTCAACAAGGTCCCCCGGAGGTGGCCTGAGTCCCTCGGAACGCACGCGCTCACGGCGGCGCCATGGATCACGGCCGCGCCGGCGTGGTCTAGGCGGCCGGGCGTTCTAGGACGTAAACACGGGCAAAGGGGGTGCCTTTCTACTCGCCACTAAGAGGTAGACACGAAGGTGGAGGTCCGGTGTCCTATATTGGTCGGGCTTGGCCGGAACGGCGGTTGCAAGGTGGATTATGGCCATGGTGGTTCGCGGCCATGGCTTTCATGGCGGCCGGGTGTTGGCATCGGCGTTCCCGAGCCGTGAGAGCTCGGCAAGGCAAGCCTTTGGCTTGCGCGTGAGTGCACGGGCGTGGGGTGTTTGGTTAATGGCGAAAAGCGGCGCCTTGGCTCCTCTAGGCCGGAGAACGCGGCGGCGGTGCGGTGGACATCACCACGGAGGTGATGAGCACGGAACGGGGTGCTCACCTCGGTGTTCTTGGCGGTTGCGGTGCTGCGGGGTGCCGAGGCCGTGACGGGGCGTAGCGCTGGCGAGGCGAGGTCGTGCAAAGGCCGAGCGCCACGCTGGCGTGGCCGACGGGGCGCGCCTCCGTCCGGTGAGCTCTCGTGGACGGCTCGGCCTGGCGGGCGGCGCCTTGTGCTCCGCGGTGCGGTTCGCGGGTGCGCAGCTCTTTCCCGGGCTTGCGCCTTTGCGGGTTCCCTCACCAGCCAGGTTTGACGCCTCGTTGGTGACGGCGACGGCGCTCCGGCCGTGGTCCCGGCAGCGGTGGGCGCCCCGGCGCGGCGGCCCCTCCTTCCTCCTCCTTTCTCTTCCTTTCACCCTCCTTTCCTCTTCTTCTCTCGGTTCTTGGGCAGCAGGGCAAGGCCACAGTGGTGGCGGCGTTGCACCGAACCCTAGGGTGCCCAAGGCACCTCTATATAGGCGGCGGCGGCCGTGGCTTGAGGGGGAACGGCCGACCCGGCGAGCCCGACGGGCCTGTGCACGGCGTGGAAGGGACGCGCGGGCTAGGGATATGGGGCGACGTGGGCTCTTCCGGGCCATGGTACGTCCGGACTCCAAGCCGGCGAGGCGCGGCGGGCGGCGACAAAGGTGTCACGGCGCGGCCAGCCGAGGCGCCCACTTTACCTCGACACCTGGAGGGATTTTGGGCGTTAGTGCTATACTCGGCGACTTGGGCGGGCAAGGCAATCGCAGGGGGAAGCGCCTCCCCTTGGCGCGACGCGGGTAGGGCGGAAGTGGATGCGCGTGGCGTGGGCTCGGCGCTCCCCGTCCTCCTCTCGGACCCAGCAGCGGGTTGGGAGGAGGCATATGACAGATGGGGCCGAGGGCCCGCATGCCCGGCGACGGTGTGAGAGAGGGGCGAGGTGAAAAGACGGGACCGCCCTCCGTTATGTGCGGCGCGGGCGGGCGACGCGACGTTCGGGCCGGCCCAACGCTGGTGCGTCTTGCGGATCGGCCACGCCCGTCGGCCGGGCCTCGGCCTTCTTGGGCTGGTTGGGCCATCGGGCCGAATTGGCCTCCTCTTCTCTCTCCTTTTCTAATTCTTTTTCCTAATTTCTTTCTTCCACTCTATCTACAACTTGGGCACCTATGTGTATCTACATGTGTTGCCATCATGTAAATACTCTTAGGAGGTCTACTAATGGTCATTAGGGTATAAAGGGTAGCCATGTCCAATGGTTGGCAACAAAGGAAGATTATTTAAAAATTGAGGGTTTGATTTTATTAGCATCACATAAAATCAATAAACTCCAACTCAAGCATGGTTGATTAAAATGCAAAATGCCCAACAAAAATTAAATAAGTGCTACTTGTGCAACTAGGGAATGTTTCCCTACATGACAAGTCATCGGTCATGGGCTATTTAAGAAAAAAATTTGTTGGTTGCGATTTTTAGGTTTTGAAATTTCCGGGTTGTTACAGAGTCCCCTTGCGACATGCTTGATCAGAACCTTGAAGCTAGGGTTCCAAGGGGAGCCGCTTCGGCCGCCCACCGAGAGACTACAACACCGCGGGGCGTGCGGTGCATCGGTACTACCACGGCTACATCGGCAACCTTCACTACCTCATGGGGTTGGCGTGGGACTAGGGAGAACATGATCCTCGCCAACCCGCCGCACGAGAGGTCAGTCCTAAGTGTTGAGCTAATCATGCCAGTACTCCGGACCTTACTCCAGGTGTTAAAGAGTGGATTTTCATCCAAATAGGAGGACGCGCTTAGTCGGAGTAGGGGGAGAAGTCACGCCTCAAAGGATGGGGCCTAGGCGACCCGATCCAAGGGGCTCGTGGCTAGCAAGGGGCGCCCCCTGGCCCGCGCGTGTGCGCCGCCGCCATCGCCGTCCCTCTACGACTTCTTCGGTAATTAAAGTAAGAGTTCAGTTAGGATAAGATTAGGACTTTATGGTGTGAAGGGGATATTTCACTCTATAAGGAAATCTCATATTAGGAAAAGAATAAGGATTTGCTTGTAAAAGTTATTACAATCTATAATGAAACCTTTAGAGATTGCTTCAGATACAAATCTCATAGGAGGTCTATATAAACAAAGAGGATGTAATCTCTTAGGGACAAGCAATAAAGAATTATTTTCCCGCTCTTTGCCGCCGCCGCCTCCCTACCTTCGACTTTAACACCCACAACAACTACTGCCTCTCTACCACCTTCTCCTCAAACTTCTCTGAACATTCTTTCTCGGTTATAAACATTTATGCTCCGTCGACCACCGAGAATGCCCCTAGCGTGCCTAGATTGAGTCTTTCACAACCATGCTTTTCGGCAGCCACTTCCCTCCTCTTCCTCCTTTACTTGCTAGCTAATAATTGCCAAGATTCTAAAACTTGATGATGGGTCATGTGAAACGAAGCCAGCGAAAAAATTGTTGCACTATACTTGCAAAAGAAAAAGATCCATGCAAGTTACAAGCTTGATCCTAAAAAAGATCATTACTCGTACCTTTCGCGCTTCCTCGAGCCCAATTGTTGGTCCTCTCGCGCGGCAAGAACGTTGGCATTCTCCTCTTCCTCTCCCTCGCCGTCGTCGGTCGGCTCAAGACGGCCCGGCCGCCACCTCGGCAGTGGTAGCAAGCATCCGTCACCGGGCGGAAGTAGTCTTCGACGATCTTTTTAAAGGTCCTCCGCCACTTGTTCGCCGCACGGTGCGTCGTCGTCGTTCAGGAGGAATTGCTCCACGCCGGCCACGTGATGCCGACATGGCCGGGACGGAGGCGTCGTCGTCCCCCACCGCCGGTGCCAGGGACCGTCGTCCGTGACGCCAAAGTCAGCCCGGCAACAACGACCTCTGCTTCATCCTCTTCCGCCCCGTCGATGTAGGCGTCGTTGTCGCCATCATCTTCGCAATGCCTGTGGTGGCTAACAATATCCGCAATGGAAAAGTTGGCGGAGAGCCGCAAGCGGTGTTGTGCCATGGTGTCGGGGACCAAAATATTGGGCCTCGAGACATTCTCAAACTATGAGAATTTGTCGGCCCGCCAAGGCCCGGTGAAACCTAAGCCTCGCTATCATCCCGCACGGAGGGACGGCCCGACGAATCGATGGACCAGTGCCATTGAGCCATGACGCTTTACGACGACGGAGCAGCCCCACCTAACGGCCCACAAGCGGCCCGAATGGAGTCACCGCGACGTAAAAGAGCTTATTACGCTCACGAAGGACAAGGTCAAGGACCTCTACCGAACAACGAACCACGACGTTCCACGCCGACCGCGAGCAAACCATGGCTCGGGCTCAACCTCACGTCTCCGATTCGCCCGAGGCCGGCCTAGCTCACCCCCCCGGGAAATCTCCGATTCGTCCGAGGGTGGCCTAGCTCACCACCCTAGGGCGCAAAAACTCCGTCTCGCCCGAGGGAGACCAGCTCTCCATCCTCTGCAAGGCAGCCCAACTAGCCTTGTCTCGGGTCGCCGACCCTCCGGCGTGGAGGTTCCGTCCGGGAGGAAGGGAAACCACCGCATTCAATGCGGTCGCGTGACAGGCAAGGCGCCAGTGCCATCGATTACGCCCAGTCAAATCGACCTGCCGAATCGCCTCCCCAATCCGACTGATGGGACGCAATGCTGAACCAGTGACTTGTTTTCGCCACCCGCACGGAGCCAAGATGACACTGTTCACTTCCCAGAGCACCGCCAAAGCGCCACGATAGGCCGACCCCTGGGCACTTGACACGCAAGGCAGCAACCGCTGACCGCCCCGCCATGCGGATCGTGAGGGACGCCTCACAGACCCTCGGGGGCCACGCCAGGAATGGCACGCCCGCCATCGGATCTGACGCGTGTCTTCGCCGAGCAACGCCCAAACCAGCCAGCGCCCCTCGGCAGCCGCACATGCAACCAAAGGCAGCCTCGAATTAGCCACCTAGGCAACCACCAATGTAAACATTATCTCTCCTTCTCCTATAAAAGGGGGAGTAATGTCTCATTAGAAGGGGTTCGATTCGGTGAGATTCGACTCAATCCCATTTTCAACTCCGGTTCACACGAGAAAACCGCTCACCACAACCACCGCAACCACGATCGTGGGGCTTGAGACCGCTTCTCTCCCACACGACCGCCCTCACCCCCCTGCGCAGCTCACCTTTGAGCGAGAGTAACACGAGCGTGACGCACCCCCCGCCGGGCGAGGGCCCCGCTTGCCCCGAACCAGGGGATAAACCGCCACGTCCCGTGTCCACCTTGTGCTACGCCATTGAGGGAGGAGGCACGCAGCCTACAAATTTTTATTGCCGGCACCGGGGCGCCCGCCGCTCCCGAACCGCCGGCAGCTTGCGCGCTGTAGGGCACGCCAGGTGCAATCCGCATCTCCACCAACCCTCATGGCGGCTCGCTTCGCTTTCCACCCCGCCGCGGGAGCAGGGCTCCCGCCGGACTCCACCGTTCTTGTAACGCCAGCATTCGTGACGCCGGCCACGACTATGAGATGATCCTTCCGCCGGATCTACCGGCCGGAGGAAAGAGCAAAGATCGCCACCACGGCGTGCCCACCATCACGGTCGTCGCGTGAGGCGGGCAAGGCGAGACCACCAACGCGCAAGGCGCTTACCAGCAACGGATACGGAATCCGGGCGACATCTCCCCTCGGCGCCGACTCGCAGGTAAGGGCTCCCAGAACCCTAGGCCTCGGGAAGATCCATACCCGGCCCCACTCGTGGAAGGATGCCCCAAACCCTAATCATCGGAAAACGCCTCCGCCTAGTCATACCGAGGAGTCCCTGAATCCACGCAGCGCCGAAACCTCGCCGAAGCCTCGCTAGGAGAGCACGGGCCGAGCCTCCCGTCGTTCCACGGGAACGCTACCCCATGGATATGCACTTTCGAGGAGCGCATCCCTCGAGGATGCGGGACGACCCCTCGATAGGCCGCCTCCTCCGGGTTCGATTGGGGCCTCGCCCTGAGAGCCGAGGGACTCGCTCTACCGCCCAGAACAGAACTTCATCCAAGCATTCGCGCTCCTTGCACCGACGATGAAGACAAGTACTATGACCCCACGAGGGAATGCTTCAACGTTGAAGTCCCACCGCAAGACGGCCAGTTCACCGACGTGTCCAGCGAGGACGATGCGGACGTGCCGCCACGGCGAGCCCCGGCACCAGCGCTTCCGCCCCGTCCAGCCCGTAGCGGCGCGCCACAGCCCTTCGGCCGTAACTCACAACCGCAAGACTCTGCGTAACCGATTCGGGCGGAATCCGCGACTTCGACGACCGGAGCGAACATTCAACGGGAATAGGCCTGGGCCAGGCCAGCCCCGAGCACCTCAGCCCCCGGAGGCGGCGATCGTTACGCCAATGGAGCGCCACACCTTCCGACATTGCAGCCCCATTCAACCGAGCAAGCCTCAACGTGGCGGCAAAGCAGCCCATGTTGGTACGCGAGATGCCCGAGCCCTCACCGCCGAGGAAGACGATTTGGGAAGGCTCTCGCGCATCTCCTTGATAGGGCAGCCATACAACAAGCGGAGAGCTCGCCTCCGAGATCGGGGCCGTGACATCACGGGCGACAAGGAGAGTCCGGACGGCCGGCAAGGCTCAGCCTCAAAGCAAAGCCGAAGCCTCGGCAAGGCCACCCGAGCGCCCGAACGATACCGCAAAGAACCGTCCCTGCCTCGGGATCAGATAGAAGACCCCCGCCAAGACCGCCACCGAGGTGCACCCGACCTCGTGGACGAGATCGAGCGACAACGAGCACGCGGGCGGAGGCAGCCCACCTCGTGGGCGACCGACGGACGAGACGCCCATGCACGCCGGGAAGACCGAGGGTACTCCCCAGAACCTCCCGGCCACAGTGCCTTCACAAGGGACATCGAGAACACCACTCCCCGCTGTTTCAAAGCCACCTAGCCACCTCGAAAATATACGGGAGAAACCCGTCCCGAGGTATAGCCGACGATTATCGGCCGGCCTCGCGCCAGGTGCAGGGGCACATGATGACAAGGTGATAATCGTGAATCTGCCCTCGTACCTCTCCGAAGTCCGCCCGAGCTTGGCTGAACACCTTCCGCCCAACCTCATATCCAACTGGACGGATTTGGTGAGGACCTTCAAAGGCAACTTCCAAGGCACGTATCCGCGCCCGAAATTCCCGACCTTCGGAACTGCCGACAAAGTCTGATGAATCCTTGCCGACTACATCCGGCGTTTCTCCAAGCGGACCCGAGCTCCCCAATGTGACGGATTCGACGTCATAGGGGCCTTCTTGGCCGGCACCTCGTGCCGAGACCCGTGAAGAAGCTAGGGCGCCGGACTCCAACCGAGGCAAATGAACCGATGGACATCGCCACTAAGTTCGCCAGCGGTGAGGAGGCCGTCGGGGCTCGCTCGCTACCGTGGCTCGGGCAAGGGGAAGCGCAAGGAAGAGGAGCCCGAGGGATCTCAACCTCGGGAGAACAAAAGAAGAAGAAGAAGGATAAGAGCCGCAAGGGCAAGGGCCATGCCGCCCAAGCAGACAACGAAGACATGGTGGCTGCAGTCGACCGCAAGGCCCCCCTGCCCCGCCACAAGAAACCTTCGACGACATGCTCAAGAAGCCGTGCCAGAACCATAGCTACCCGGTCAAGCATACCCTCGGGGAGTGCAAGAAGGTACGCCAACATTTCGCTAAGCTCAAAGCCATCCCCGAGGGTGATGAGGAAGAGGCTCCCGAGGGTGGCGCCAAGGGCAACGAGGAGTTCCCCGAAGGTGAACAACCGCTTCATGATCTTCGGCGGCAAAGACCAAAGAACATGTCCGTGCGACAACACAAGAAGGAGCGTCGGGGAGGTCTACGCCACGGAGCTAGCAACCCCGAGGTCGCGCAAGTGGTCGACCAGTGCCATCACCTTCGACCAGTCCGGATCACCCTCAAAGACATCCCGAACCCGGGGGCTTATCCACCGGGTGGTGGATCCCATCATCGCCAACACTCGGCTCACCAAGGTCCTTATGGACGGAGGGAGCAGCCTCAACCTCATCTACGAAGAAACCCTCGACCTCCTCGGGTAGACAAAGTCCAAGATCCGCCCGAGGGCCGGCATTTAATGGCGTCGTCCCCCGGCAAGCAGCTTAAGCCCCTCGGGCGGTTGACTTGCCTGTGTGCTTGGAGACCCCTCGAACTTCAAAAGTGAGACTCTCACATTTGAGATTCTTGGGGTCCGCGGTACTTACCACGCACTTCTGGACGGCCTTGTTACGCTAAGTTCATGGTCGTCCCGAACTACACGTACCTCAAGCTCAAGATGCCGGGGCCAAAGGGTGTCATCACCACTGGCCCTTCTCACACCATCACGCATATGAGTGCGACGTGAGAGCATGGAGTACGCCGAGGCACTCGCCATTGCCGAGGCACTCATTGCCGACGCGAAAAGAAGCTTTGACGAAATCACGATCGAGCACGAGGCCAAGCGCCGCGCCGAGCTTCAGCCCTCCTGGCACAAAGAAGATCCCACTCGATCCCAAGAACCCGAAGGAGAAGCCGCTGACCATCGCCTCGACCTGGATCCAAAATAGGAAGCGTGCTCGTCGACTTCCTCCGTGCGAACGCCCCGCACGTTCGCATGGGGACCCCGGACATGCCGGGCATACCGAGGGATGTCGCCGAGCACTCCCTAGACATCCGGCCGGGCTCAAAGCCACCATATGCAGCGCTTGCGTGCGTTTCGACGACGCTAAGCCGAAAGATCATCGGCGAGGAGATCCACAAGCTGCCGGAGGCCGGATTTATAAAAGAAGTATTTCACCCCGAGTGGTTAGCTAATCCTCGTATTAGTAGAGAAAAAGAATAGGAAATGGCGGATGTGTGTGGACTACACTAGTCTCAACAAAGCATGTCCGAAAGTTCCTTTTCCTTTGCCTCGAATCGACCAAATTGTCGACTCCACCGCGGGATGTGAAACGTTGTCCTTTCTTGACGCGTATTCCGGTTATCACCAGATCAAAATGAAAGAGTCCGACCAGCTCGCGACCTCGTTCATAACGCCCTTCGGGATGTATTGCTACCTCACCATGCCCTTCTCGGCCGAGGAACGCCGGGCGCAACATACCAGCGATGCATGCAAATCATCTTCGGGGAACTCATCGGACGGATCGTGGAAGCCTACGTCGATGACATTGTGGTCAAATCCAAGAAAACATCGGACCTCGTGGGAGACCTCGGGGAAACCTTCGAGTGCCTAAACAAGAAGGGAGTCAAGCTCAACCCCAAGAAGTGCGTATTCAGGGTTCCCCGAGGGATGTTGTTGGGCTTTATTGTCTCTCAACGAGGCATCGAAGCAAACCCGACCAAGGTGGACGCAATCACCAAGAAGGGTCCGATCCAAGATCTCAAGGGAGTACAGAAGGTCATGGGCTGCCTAGCTTCATTAAGCAGGTTCATCTCACGCCTCGGGGAGAAGGGCCTGCCCCTCTACCGACTCCTTCGCAAGTCCGAGCGCTTTGCTTGGACCCCCGAGGCCGAAGAGGCCCCTCGGCAACCTCAAGAAGCTCCCGACAAACCCACCGATCCCGTACCGCCAAATCCGGAGAAACCTTGCTCTTATACGCCACCGCCACTACCTGTGGTCAGCGCGGTGATCGTAGTAGAGCGCGTCGGGAAGAAGGACACACGCTGCCGCATAACGCCCGCTTACTTCATCGGTGAAGTGCTTTCCGACACCAAGACGAGGTATTCGCAGATGCGTAAAACTACCGTATGCCATCATACTAACGCAAAGGAAACTTCGTCACTACTTCCTCGCACACCCCGTTGCCGTGGTGTCCTCGTTCCCCCTCGGGGAGATTCTCCAAAACCGAGAGGCCACGGGAAGAGTGGCGAAGTGGGCGGTGGAGCTCATGGGCGAAACCATATTGTTCCTGCCCGCAAGGCGATCAAGTCCCGTGTCCTAGCCGACTTTGTGGCTGAATGGACCGATACACGCCTACCCCCGCACCCATCCAGGCCGAGTGGCGGACCATGTTCTTCGATGGATCCATGATGGAGGCAGCGCGGGGGCCGGTTTTGCTTTTCATCTCACCCCTCGGGTTTCACACGAGGTATGCCATCCGGCCGCATTTTCCCCGCCTCCAACAACGCCGCCAGAATACGAGGCACCGGTCAACGGTCTCCTGATCGCGGCGGACCTCGATGATCCGACGGTTGGAAACCAGGGGGGATTCGCAGCTGGTCATCGACCAAGTCATGAAAGCCTCGGCATGCCACGACCCGAAGATGGAGGCGTATTGCCGAGAAGTGCGCAAGCTGGAGAAAAAATTCCATGGACCCGAGCACAAGCACACACCCCAAAGCGTTACAATGAGGCCGCGGATGAACTCGCCAAAGGTCGCAAAGAACCCGAGGTACCGTTCCGAACGCATTTACCCGAGATCTCAACAAACCCCTGGTCAAGTATGCACCCTTGGAACTACCCTCAGGGGCTCAAGAAGGCGCCCCAGGGCAGGCCACGCCCGAAGCAATGGCGGTTGACCCAGTCCCCGACTGGAGGAAGCCGCTGTTGGAGTACCTCATCCGAGGTGAGCTGCCCGAGGACAAGACCGAAGCCCGCCAGTTGGCCCGAAGGGCCAAGTCCCTTGCGCTAATTGGAGAAAAAAAGGGAACTCTACAAGAGAGGAGCCTCGGGAGTGTACATGCGATGCATACCCTCGGCTGAAGGCAAAGAATTGCTCGAAGACACACACCGAGGGGAATGCGGTCACCACGCTGCCCCGAGGACTCTAGTCGGTAAAGTCTTCAGGCAAGGCTTCTACTGGCCCTCGGCGGTACAGGACGCAAATCTAGTCGTGCGTACCTGCAAGGAATGTCAATTCTACGCGCGCAGGACACATCTCCCAGCTCAAGCACTGCAAACCATACCACTTACGTGGCCATTTGCGGTGTGGGGACTTGACATGATTGGACCCCTAAAAAGGGCGCCCGGAGGACACACTCACGTCCTAGTCGCCATCGACAAGTTCTCCAAATGGATTGAAGCCCGACCCGTGGTGAACCCTCACACAGGGGAAACGGTGAAATTCTTTACGGATATCATCTCCCGTTTCGGAGTCCCGAACTCCATCATCATGGACAACGGAACCAACTTCGTGGGGAAGAAATTCCTTGACTTTTGTGACGACTATGGCATCCGGGTCAATACCTCGGCCATAGCTCACCCGAAGACCAACGGTCAAGTGGAGTGTGCCAACGGCATGATCCTACAAGGGCTCAAGCCCAGAATTTTCAATCAGCTGAACCAGTACGGCAAAAGGTGGTACTAGGAGCTGCCATCGGTCCTATGGAGCCTTTGAACGACGAAAAGCCGAGCCACGGATTCACCCCGTTCTTTCTAGTCTATGGAGCCGAGGCAATCCTCCCAACGGACATAGAATACGGGTCCCCGAGGCCGCAAGCCTACACCGAGCAAGGCAACCAAAGAGGCCGTGGCAAGACTCCATAGACCAAGTTGACGGCCCGAGACGTTGCGCTCCTACACTCAGCAAGATATCGCAAGCTCGCAAGAAATATCACGCCAAGCGGCTGAAACCTCGGAGCTCCAAGTCAACGACCTCGTGCTTAGGCCGAAAAACGACAACAAAGGGCGTCACAAACTCACGCCACCCCTAGGAAGGGCCTTACTTCATCCCCGAAGTACTAAGGCCCGGACCTACAACCGAAGAACGAAGGGCGAAGTCTACTCCAATGCTTGGAACATAGAACAGCCTACGCCGCTTCTACCCTTAAAATTCCGCACTAGAAGTCAAACACACGTTTTTTTTTCGCTCAATAAAAGATCTCGCATCTTTTATGAAAAAAAAAAGTACTTCTCGTGCAAACCTTAAGGGAGTCTTAGCCTTGTCCAAGTACAAGACTAAAAACTCCCCTCGGGGCTACATGGGCCCCTGGGACCCCACCCCCTGAGGACCCCTCCTTCTCCTTTTTCAAAACTTTTTTTCAGAAAGTTTTCGCGCATGCTCGAATTAATCGCTTAAGTTGCGAAGGTCGCAAGACGCACAAATCCAAAGCAAGATAACCGAGGCAAACGGATCGCCCCTAGCAGCACCCGTATGGACTGCCCCAGTGGCGTCCACGGTTACTATCTTGCGAACGGAGAAAGCAAGCGACCCGGCCACACAATAAACGAGAGATTCGGGGAACGCAACCTTGAAACATAAGTGCACCCGTCAAGGCCTCAGACCTCGGGCGGCGCCATTGTTTATACATATCCATCTCACAAACTCCAATCTTTTCATGCAAGGAAGGATCAGGGGGCAAGGGAGGCCTCATCTACTTGCGCCTCACGGCCGGCCAACGAGGAAGCTTCGGTACGAGCAACGCCCTCGGCGGCTGCTTCTCCCGAGGGTGGCGTCGGACCCATCGGGCGCATCCTCGACATGGCGCCCACCATCTCTCGTGTCGCCTCAGGTGGACTCTATGGGGAGTATGGAGGACACACCTCGCCTTCAAAACGCGAGGACACAGTCGTGGCGCCATCCACAAAGTTATATAGACTTTGGGTTTTGGCGGCGTCGGCAAAGATCCCTCTCGGCGGGATCAACCTCCTCCTCGTCATCGGAGCCGAGGAAGAAGCCCGCCGCGACACCGTCCAGCCGCGGGGACTCCATTGGAAAGTGGGAGCGGAGACCCACCGCTGTGCATGTGTGAATGCCGCTTCGGAAGGCGTTCCGGAGCTCGGACCTAAGGGGATCCACCGACGGCGCGCCAGCGATCAAGCGAGCCGAGGGCCCAACCTCCGGGTTGTCCGTCCCCGGCGACGGCAGTAAGTCCGACAGGGCCTCTTCCAACTCCCCCGGCGCGACTTCGCTCCCCGCCTCCAGCCCCTTGGGCGTGGCGGCCGCGTATTCACGGCCTCGGTCCGACGTTCTCCGCCTCTGCAAAGAACCACCAAAACAATGTCGAGAGACGACGAAATCGAAGGTGACAAAGCCCACCAGGATAAGACGTACCTTGGCACTTCGCCTTGCCGGCCTAGCATGACGCCGTGCTCATTCGCAGTTTTGCCCGGGAGCTGGTCCTTCTCCTTCCCGAGGGTTTCCCCTTGACGCCCGCCTCCTCGATGTGGGGTGCTTAGGCATTGCACATATCCGCCGCTTCGCCCTCCTCCCCCACCTGTCCCGCTCGTCATGGGCCTCCCCAAGGGCCCCGGAGAGACTGCTCCCAAGGCGTCCTCGAAGTCTTGGCTCATCCGAGCCATCTCGGCAGCCAGCCCTGTCGGCCTCCGGACTGCCTTGACAAGCTCTCGCCGCTAGGGCCTGCCCGCTGAGACTCCCTCTCCCGGCAAGAGCGGTGAGCCGGTCGTCCCGCTCCGGGCCGGACCAACTTCACCCGAGTCCCCGCCCAAGGGCTGCCCAGCTCAGGACGTTCGGCCAAGGAGCTCGGACTTCTCCCGCGGCGCGACCTAAGAGTCTCGCAACGACAATACTACTCGTCAAGACGCAAGCACAAACGACATGCAGCGGCGGGACGGCCATCAAGATGCTTACCGCGTCGACTTCCGCGAGACGAACGGTGATGGTCTCCCAATCCTCGCTAAGCCCCTCGGCCCACCGACGGATCTGCTCATGGGTCCTCCACTCCAAGACCTCGGAACGATCATCAACAACCACGGCAGGGACCCCGGGCACGCCCAGTGGTCGAGGCGGACCGCCCAAATAGTCGGCTCGGGGATACATCTCCCCACCGGCGGCCTCCCGCGGCTCTGGGAACCCAAACCAAGGAAGTCCGGGGGCCCTCGAAGGTGATCACGAGGCACCGCCCTCGTCATGGCCGAAGATGACGTTCGCCGAGGACCGCCCCTCGAACCCGGACACGTGGAGCAGCGGGAAGTCGGGTTGTACGGCCCGCGGCACCCCTCGGGTCGGGCCGAGCGCCAGCAAGCGGAGACTTGCACGTGTCTCCGCCGCGTCGAAAGCTCCTCTGCGAGAACTCCCGAACAAAGGGGACCGCCTCCTGGGGTGGGCAGCGTCACGGGCCTCCTTCGGGCGGGCGCCGCTTTCTGGCGCGCCGAGCTGGTGTCCCGTGGCGCGACCAAGCTCCGTGTCGATCGCCGTCGGCTGGGCAGCCAACCCACCATCGCCACCATGGGCTGTGCCACCTCGGCGCCCACGGCGATCGGGATCCGGGACCGACCCCACCGGGGCTCGGGGGCAAGGCGCCAGAGGACTCGACGCAGCCATGAGGCATCCTGCCATTTACCCCCGGCTCCGCACGCCGCCGGAGGATTGTGCACTAGCCTTCGTGGCCTTCTTGGGGTGCGGAAGCAACGGCGGCCCCCGCTTCCTAAAGACCAGCGCATGTCAAAACAAGGCAACCATACGCCAGAAAAAAAATCAAGATTGCAAAGACGAAAGGAAACTCACGGCCCGGGATCGCCCTCGGCCCGACGAGGCTCGGGATGGCTGCGACCTCGGCGTCGCACTCGACGACGCCGCCTCCCCGCTACGCCGTACGCGGGGCCGGATCGGGACGGGGTCGCCGGCTCGTCCCCCGAACCGCATTCGCGACGCCGAGGTACCCGTGGCGGGAGGCGTTGGATCTTCCCTTTGGGCCTCACTCCCGCAACGCCGAGGTGCCGACATGGCCAACACCAATAGTCCTCGGGACTCGGCCGTAAGAACCCTTCGGGCGTTTGGGTGCTAGCAGCCCCGACGCCCCCGCTCGGGCTCAGGCTCGTAATGAAGCCCCGACCGGGTCTGAGCCCCATGGCTCGGTCTATCCGAGCCGCCGCCGTCATCGACGAGTTCACACGAACTCATCCTCCGGGTTGTCGTCCTCCCGGTAGTCGAGGTATCGGGAGACTTCGCCCGCCGCGCGTTACCGACCCGGCTTCGCGAGCCACATTCCTCTTCTTCCTCTCCTCCTTCTTCAATGCCGGGCCCTCTGCAGCTCGTTCCGAGCACGGTTCGCAGCCCCGGCGGCCGGCCCAAACCTGTACGGAGGAGGGGGAGTCCCGGTTGATACGACCCCTCGTGAGGTGGAAAAAGTGAGAACCGCCATGATAACAATGCACCGAAGCAACGCAAGGACACTGAAGCCGAGAAGTACATACCGGGGAGATATACCCCTGGTCGGGCGCATGGGGATCTCGGGGATATGTGCCGGGGTGTTGGACCCCACCGCGTCCCTCACCCTCTTGGCCAAAGCATCGTGGAGCGTAAGGCCCGACATCCCAAGACGCGTCAAGACCCTATGTCGGCGCCATCTTGCACATGAGCAAGGGGGCGAGCCATCAACGGCAAAGAACCGACGCCGGTGAAGGCGGCAACCACGGCGGCAAAGATTCACATCCTTCCCCGGGCCGCGACCGGGCCGCTCAGCCTTCCAACCAATGGTGATCCTCCGAGGGGGACCCCGCCCACTTCATGGGCGATGCTTGAGGACCCGCCTCTGTACGCGGGGAGCGCATTCCCCATCGCTGCGGAGGTAGAACCACCGATCCCGCCACCCTTGTTCGAGGAGGTGAGCTTGGATAGGATGTACCCATCGCCCGGTTCGGCCGTGCGCCCACGCCGACTTGGAGCGCACAACCTCCAACGCGCAATGCCCTCCGTGGCCGGCCCCGCGCCCACCGATGCGAGTAAGGTCCGCCTTGAAGAACCACAAACTGTAGGTCCCAATGCGGCTCGATCCCCGGGAATCCCTCACGCAGGGGTGACGAAGATGGCGTACCGGGAGATCGAGTTCGAGGCGGTGGTGAAGCTCGACTTCATAGTAGTTGAGGGATCGCCCGGATGAACCGACCCAGCCGGGGCATCCCAAAGCCACGCCGGTGAAGATCCATCGGAGCTCACCACGTAGCCGCCACGAGGGCTAGGCTCCTCCTCGGTCCAATGCCGGAGCAATCCACTCCGGCCGCTCTTCGTGGTGCGAGGACGGGGAGGAGCCCTTCCTCGACCGGCGCTGAAGTTTCTCCTCCGTCGCCGTCGACCTCGGCCACGGCTCGGTCGAGCACCTCCCCTCGGCTGTCACACCACTACCCGACGCGCCATGGATTAAGGGGAGATGAAGGGTGGCAACCGCTAGCGACCTTCGATCACACGAGCGCAAGGCAAGTGAATCTCTCCCTTAATCTCTCCCACACTATCTCTCTATCTCCCGATTGCGCAGCAAAAGAAGGCAAGAAGGCGATGGCGAAGAGCAAGGGAGCAACTATCGCCCTGTGGCGACCCATATTTATAGGGAAGGGAAGGCAAACCGCCCGGCACGGGCAATCGAACCGACTCACGGAATGGGCGGCCCATGATGGAACGAGCTGCTCATCCAACGGCCGGCCCATGGGTGGAACCGTCAAGGGCATTAATGCACCTTGACGGCGCCCTCGATCTCCGCCCTCGACAGAGAAGCCCGGGGCCACGTCCCATCGGACTTGAATAACACGCCGCCGCCTCGGCCCTTGCGGCGGACGCTCGCCTCCCGGTCGGGGGTAAAACCGTCCGGCCATCCATACCCGGCAGCGCCCGACCCTAAGGGGCAAAAAGTCGGTCCCGATGACGGTTCCCCGCCGGCGAAACCAAACGGGCCTCGGGCGACACACCCTACGTTCCAGAGGTTGCGGTGGGCCCACAAGGGGCTTTACAGTCGCCTCGGGATAACCCGAGCCCAGGGACGGGGAGGGAAATGCACAACCCAGCTATACCCGGGCCCCCGGGGCTCGGATTTCCGAACATGTTTAAGGCCCGCGGTGTCGCTTTATAGAGATGTCCCATCCGTCTGGAGGATTACAGGCCCTCGGGGTTGGTCCGCCCAAACCCCGGGATCTCGCTAAGCGGTCCGTGAGGTTCTCATGGGGTGAATCACGGATCACATAGCCGACCCTTGCTCCGGCAAGGGCACGGGCACCCGCTTAAACGGACCCCGCTATAACGCTCACCGAGCACGACACATTCGGCTTACGGGGCATTGTGACGTGTCTCCCTCCCTCCTCCCTCTCGGGAGGGCGACGAGGAGCGTATGATCAAAGTCGAGGAGGCCCAGGTCGACCTTTGCGCACATAAGCGCGGGCCTCGGAGCTGCCCACGCAAAACAAACACGCTCCGCACAAACAAGCGCAATTTAAGAGCTGTTTTGATCCTTGCCATCTTGCGGCGAGACATAAAAGACCTCGAAGGAATCCGCCATTCCATTCGAGGCCTCGGGCTACACCCAACGGAAGCGCTCGCGCCACCCCTTGTAGACGAACCACCCCCGAGAAACAACAAGGCGACGGGAACCCGGCAGAACCCCCGGCGAGTCCTCACCGCCGGGGGGCTCGGCCACTGTCGGGGACCAAAATATTGGGCCTCGAGACATTCTCAAACTATGAGAATTTGTCGGCCCGCCAAGGCCCGCTGAAACCTAAGCCCCGCTATCATCCCGCACGGAGGGACGGCCCGACGAACGATGGACCAGGCCATTGAGCCACGACGTTTACCCGACGACGGAGCAGTACGAACGGCCCACAAGCGGCCCGAATGGAGTCACCGCGACGCATAAGAGCTTATTACGCCACGAAGGACAAGGTCAAGGACCTCTACCGAACAACGAACCACGACGCTCCACGCCGACCGCAGTCAAACCATGGCTCGGGCTCAACCTCACGTCTCCGATTCGCCCCGAGGCTAGCCTAGCTCACCCTGCCAAACGGGAAATCTCCGATTCGGTCCGAGGGTGGCCTAGCTCACCACCCTCGGGCAAAAACTCCGTCTCGCCCGAGGGAGACCAGCTCTCCATCCTCGGGTGCGGCGGTAACTAGCCTGTCTTGGGTCGCGACCCTCGGGGCGTGGGAGGTTCCGTCGGAGGAAGGGAAACCACCGCATTCAATGCGGTCGCGTGGCCGAGCAAGGCGCTGTGCCATCGATTACGCCCGATCAAATCGACCCGCCGAATCGCCTCCCAATCCGACCGATGGGACGCAATGCTGAACCAGTGGCGTGTTTTCGCCACCGGCCGACGGGAGCCAAGATGACACCGCTTCACTTCCCCCGAGCACCGTCAAAGCGCCCGCGATAGGCCGGACCACCGGGCACTTGACACGCAAAGGCGCCAACCGCCGGGACCGCCCCTCGCCATGCGGATCGTGAGGGACGCCTCACAGGAACCCTCGGGGCCACGCCCAGAACGGCACGTCCGCCATCGGATCCGGGCCAGCGTGTCTTCGTCGGCAACGCCCAAACCCGCCAGCGCCCTCGGCAAGACATGCAACAGTGGTGCGGCCTCGGGAATTAGCCACCTAGGCAACCACCAATGTAAACATTATCTCTCTCCTTCTCCTATAAAAGGGGGAGTAATGTCTCATTAGAAAGGGGTTCGATTCGGTGAGATTCGACTCAATCCCATTTTCAACTCCGGTTCACACGAGAAAACTGCTCACCACAACCACCGCAACCACGATCGTGGGGCTTGAGACCGCTTCTCTCCCCACACGACCGCCTCAGAAACCCCTACCGCGGGCTCACCTTTGAGCGAGAGTAACACGAGCGTGACGCACTCCCCCGGGGCGTAGGGCCCCGTTGGCCTGAACCAGGATAAACCGCCGCGTCCGTGTCCACCTTTGCGCTACGCCATTGAGGGAGGAGGCACACAGCCTACAAATTTTTATTGCCGGCACCGGCGCCCGCTCCTCGAACCGCCGACACATGGAACTGCGTCGTCGGCCGACGACAAAGAACTCGAAACCCAAGGCTTGGATGATGTCGCGGTCGAGGTCGTCCAAATCATCCAAGGCTTCGATGACGTCAAAGTCGTCGAAGATGTCGTAGTCGAGGTCGTCCACCAAATCCGAGGCTTGGATGACGTCGAAGTCGAAGACGCCGCAGCTGAGGTCGTCGACTCCTTCCGTGGATGCCGCCATGTGAGTCGCCGTCGGTGAGAACCGACGATCGAGGAAAGCGTGCACAGCTCGATCGAGTCATCGGTGGAGTACGTGCTTCCAAGCAAGCTTGATCGGATCGATCGGGGCCGCCGTTGTGGTGGTGGTGCTGGACGTGGATGGGAGGCGGGCATTTTTATAGGGGACGGGGTCAAAATTTGAATTCGTCGAAACAGAACAAGAATCATCTCAAAAAAACTCCCGATAACTACATATATATTGTACACAAATGATACACCAAACTCAAAATAAATATTTGATCCCATCGGTTCTGATATGGGCCCATCTAATCCAAACACATACAAAAAGGTAAGCAAAACTAGTGCTTAGAAGTAAGAAATAACAAATGCTACACATACTAATGCATGCACAAATATATTCATTAGATTGCATTGAACTGAACTATATTTACATTGCAGGGATTCTTCATTGAACTAATGATGGACCAGATTAAGAACTCGTAGGAAGGCAGTTAGAGTGAAAGGGGTTAAGAGAGAAAAGAGAGCAGCCGACCTCCTCTTCCTTCTCCTCCTCCTCCCTTCTCCCCTTTTATAGAGAAGGTAAAAGGGGTTGTTCTCTTGTTACCCACGGCAAGGCTGGTATTTCAAAATGTCACTATGGGCTACAAATGGACCTAACATCATATGGATAATTCCCAAGGTGTATAATTGGGACTAAAACACATCAATGGGGGATCACCAACACACAACACACCCCCAACAGTAGACCCTCAACTAATCAGTTTTGAATGAAGGTTCAAAACCCAATAGCTGAATACAACAAGGTGTAGTGGTCCCAATTGCAGCTAAGATTCCTAGTACATGTTTTTGTCTACACATGAATAGCTTCAGGGTTGTTTTATGCCTCGATATTCTTCAACTTCTCTTTGATAGTCTTCAATGGATCCCTTTGCTCACACCTCCTAGTCACATCCTTGGTAGCTTGCTCCTCGCAAGACAATGAAGGTAGGCAAAGTGGTTGGCGTTGGCGGCGAAGCTGTAGATGATCATGGGTGTCTTGAGACCCTCGTTCACGGGCGCTAGGCAAAGCCTCTTTCATTGGGTGGATTGCTTATCTAATGTGCTTTGCAGCAACTTCCCCTGGTTGTGCTTTGCATGTCAAAGATACCAACGGCAGCTTAACGACGTCGAATCAATGGCGAAAGTTTTAAAGGTGATGATGGGCCTGTTGGATTGTTGATTTTCATTTTATTATTATTTATTTATTTTTATTATTAATATTCAAGTCATTGGCTAACTTTTTTAAAATGGTGTGGACAAAGGCGAAATGAGCCCTCATTGCCTTTATACTATCATGGCACCAACTCTCCCCAAACTTTTTGAGGCGTGGGGCGAATAAAGGCGGCGAACCCCCTCGGTGCTTTTATATAATTTCGCGCTAAATCCCCAAACTTTTGAAGGTGAGGGGCAAATAAAGTTAAAATGGACCCCTCAACACTTATATGTTATTTCGGCTCCAACTTCCTCAAATTTTTGAGGTGATGGGTGGATAGAGACGAAATTAGCCCCTCAGCGCTTTTCGTTTTCTGTTGGCCTGGCCGAGTCAGATTTTGATCTTTTGCCTGTTTTTCTTCCTTTGTCGTTTCGCACCCGAAGCACCTTGTGAGCCTAACTCATCACATATCATTCCGTCGTACTGAAAAGCAAGAGGAGATTAGCTCGTGAAATGTCAGACAGCCACAACGTATGGCAGAAGCTTTGTAGGTTGACTTGTGGGGGTTATGATTTTTCATGCAGGGGCTGGGCTGCGTCTCGTATTTGTGCACAAGCAGTGAAGGGCATTTGCCCTATAGAAATCTTCGAAGATAGAGAAGGAGTATTCATGCACCCAGGCGTTGCTTGTAAATAGCGAAGGTGCATTAGCTCATGGTCTCTAGGGTCATCCGGCCTCGTTTCTCCAAAGACAATTCTCTAAAATTTTAGAGACCTGTAGCGGGTTCTGAAAGGAATTTCGGATTCTCTGCTCGAGCCTAGATAAGTCGTATACACAACATTTCGTTGATTGCGCTATTTTATATTTCGTATAGCACAACCTTTTGGCAAGACTCAGTGCATTACACTAATTGTCATCATTTCCTGCTTTCACAAAATTCAATTTTGCCACAGATGAATTCTCTGTCATCTCCCAAAGGAGGTTTTATACTCTCCCCCGCTACACCCTTGCTATTCGCACAGGCGAAATAATTTTTTGTGCCTCATCTCAAAAATCCTGAGCACAACACTTCCACACCACGTGCTGCTACGTGGGAAAAAAAAGTGAGATGCTACTACTTTACTCAGCACTCCGTCTTCAAAAGATCAAGATAAACATAGTCTACTTCTAACATTTCAAAGAATATTACTCGCCTAAATATTTCTGGAAGCACCAGATATTATCATCATCGGGAGGGCTCCCTGTTATTGTTCTATTTTGGGAGATTACGAATGGCGAAAGGAGCTTCTCCGCTATATTATTATTTATTTAGATCTAGTAACAGTCAAGCGCTGTTATGACTTGCTAATTATTGTTCGAGCACTTAATTTGATCCAACTTGATGACAAATGAGCACCACTGGTTACTCATGCTCACATTGTTTTGTCAGAGCTTGTGTGGAATTGGAAGGATGCCAAAAGAGAGACTCCCTGAAGGAGACTTCAATCAAACACCGTATGGTGCCAATTGATGGCCAACCTGCTAACAAATCTACACGCCTGAGCCACCGTACTTGCAATGGAAGGACTGGAACTGCAAGAGTGAATGCAGATTTTTTTTTTTTTTTGAGAATTACACAGTACAATGCAGACGCTCACAATGCACGCACACTCACCCCTATGAACACACGTGTCGCAAAACCCTACCTCTATGAGCACCTCCGAAGGATCTGGCGGCGGCCGGCGGATCCGGGAGATTCTCGAAGTCACCATAGACACCTCGTCCGTCGACGGAACGTCGCTACCACTTAATGCATAACACCTGGTAAATCTAAAAATCTCAAGAAAAGGTCGCGGCACCCAATTTGAACTACGGTAGGTAGCGTCCCCACCTGACCGCTTACGGACTACAAGCCAATTCGCAAGAGTGAATGCAAATACCACGGTAAATGATGGAAAGAGAGAATGGGCAAAGCTTGGCCTTTGTCGTACTGGTAGCAGCAGGCTGGGCCTTCAACTTTCTCTCTCCAGATGGGCCTCGCACAGTCCAGCCCATTGTCACCCGGCGACAGCCAGCTCATAGTGTAAAAATGAGCTGGGGCCAATGAAGATGATGATTCAAGGCCCATCTTCGTTATAGGCCAATATGGCCGGTGAGTGAACCAGGCTAAGCCCAGCCGCCCAGGCCGCCTCACGATCCACTAAAAAACACATCACGATCCACGAGCCAAAACAAAAATAAATCTACCACCAATTGAATTGAAAAAAAAAAAAAACGTTTCTAAAAAATCCAGTGAAAAAAGAAATAGAACTAAAAATATCGAAAACCAAAATATTTGAACAAAGAGCACATAATCAAAGTGCTACTTTTTCTCTATCTCAGATGTAGCTGTATACATTTTTGAGAACAAATAACTACTAGGCTAAATAAAACGCAAACAGAGCATTTCACAACCTTCAGATGAAAAGAATAAACTATTTGTGGGACGGGTCGTTCCGATTCCGAGACAGCAGCAGTCATTATCAAGTGTGTGTGTGTGTGTGTGTGTGTGTGTTTTTTTTACAGCTATAGCTACTCTGCTGCCAAAACAATAAACAGGTCATTTATTCCCTCGATATTATATAAACAAATAAATCCACATGGCGCGCAGAACGATGAAGATGCCGCGTCATGAAGAACACGGCGGCACTTATTCCTCCCAACCACCGTCCTCCAGACGATGCCTAGCTAAATGCATATAAATTATTACATAATAAAAAATTTATAAAAATGCACACCCAGTGTAGGAAATATTTTTTTTTTTCCTGGGAAATATAATGGTTTCATGCTTTCATATCAATCTTCTTGTAGTAGTGGAGACGACGCCTAGCACTGAGCAGAATGCACAGAAATCGCAAGGGTTGTTGAGACACAGCCATGGCAGATGATGATGCTTAAGATTTCTTCTTCTTTTTTTTTTCCTAAACAAAATCTGCTGTGATTTCACAATCTGAGAATGTATACTCTACTATGCATGAGTTGGAGTAGCTGACGATACTGTCAACAACGATGCGCTTCAATTTGAATGGTCAAAACGCAACCAGCTGTGCCAATCACTCAATCAGATAGCAAACACGCAACGTGGGTATCACTATCATCTGATCCCAGCCAACCTGCAAGAACTAGTATTAAATTCAACGAACAAGGCAGACGCCCTAGTGCCGTACATGTTTAGCTAATAAAGATTATTATAGATAGATTGAGAACAAGGACGCATGTTCTTCCATGTTCCTGGTGGTGCTTGTGTGCTCTCCATTACAAGCAATGCAGGTGAGATTGAAACAGAAGAAAAAAGAGCAGGCAGGCAGTAACACACACACACACACAGATCTGCTTGCATTCATCTGCAGGTCAGGAGTGGAGTGGCACTCCAGGGTTTGGTATATGCTGCTGTAGATCTATCTGTAGGATGAAACCCAGCTGAGCCAAATCACAGCATTCCTATGTGTATTCCATCAAACAGCAAGGGAAACACTGAATCTGTCTCTTGGTTTTTACATTAATATAACAATCACTGCATACAAAGAACACTTGGGAGGCAGGAAAGGAAAGCAAGGAAGGAAGCAAGCAATCAAATCAAAAGCAATGGAAAGAATAAGAAGAGTATATATATGTTCATACAGTAAGTATTAAGCCGACATAGGGGAAGCTAGGCATGAATCCATCCATCCCCGTCTCCTTACTTTACAACACCACAAAGATCTGAGAAACAAATCCATACAACACTTGAATGGAATCCATACATATCTCTAGTACTTGTAAACAGCAGCAGCAGCAGCGGTAGCAGCAGCGGTAGCAGCAGAAAGAACTTATTCTTGGCCTGGACGGCGGGGAGGAGGAGCGTCGAAAGGCCGGACCTTTACTCGGCATCAGCAGATCCGGCCGGCCGGCGGCGCCTCATCTCCTCAGCCGCGGCATCGGGTGATGCGGGCAGCAGCCGCGGTGGTAGGGGTTGGCCTGTCCACCGGGTCGGCAGTTGTAGTAGCTGGCGCCGCGGCGGGAGCACGGCACGTTGTCCCGACGCAGCGCGCCGTAGCTGATGTACCCGCCGCCGTAGAGCGCGCGGCGGTGGGACTCCGCGGACCCGGTGGCGAAGTCCAGGCCGTCCTCTTCCTCCTCGGAGTCCTCGGTGGCGAGGCACTCGGCCACCGTGCCGCGGCACTCCTTCCGCCGGCCCGAGGAAGAGGAGGAGAGGAAGCTTCCCAGGTCCAGATCGATGCTGGCAGCAGACGCCGACGCTGTCACAGCCAGCAGGAGAAGGAGAGCCAGCGCTAGCCTAGCCATGGCGCCCGGCCGACGGACGGACGGAGTGTGCAGGTGGCGGCGGCGAAGGGGGTGTGGGGAAAGCGCGTTGGGGGAACCGGGGAGAGGACGGGAAGCAGACAGAGAGAGAGAGCTCGTGAGCTGTCTTGGGGTGAGCTCGTGAGTGGAGAGAGAGTGTGGGCGAGGGAGGCTTGGCGCAGAGATAAAGGAGAGAGAAGCGTGTGGAGGTGGCGAACGGAAGGGAACGCGGCGCCGAGGGGGAGGAACGCGGTGGGCGGCGCACAACTGGGCAGAGCTGCTGCAGGCTGCAGCTGCCAAAAGAGGCGACGCCACGACGGGTGGGAAGGTGATGGTGCGAGTCAAGGACAGCGACATGTGCGTGGCATCATGGATGGGTTAATGGCGGTGGCCACCGGAGTAATCACGGGAGGCCACGGCCCAGGGGGTGCGGCGGAGCCTGGCCGACGCTAATCATGTCCAGGTGGCGAGCATGATTGATTGTGATTGGGTAGGTCCGGCCCTGATTCCCCAAGACAACAGAATTGTGGATGGACGCCAAAGGCTGTGGTTTTTTTTTTTGACAACAGGGCGGTGGACTGGTTGATGCCATGTTTTTTTTTTTTTTTTTGAGCAAACCATATCTGTATTACATGGTAAGGAGAACGTTTACATACGCGTACAACACCAGATACAGAAAGAAAGGATACGAGGCCAACTGTCCCAGCCGTCTTGCACAAAGGCCCCTGGAAAAATTAGATAAAGCACTAAACACCCTGAGCCTTGAGCTTCCCGTACTTTCGCCCGGGCGCCTCAGCGCCCACCGCCGTCAGCCGTCGCCCCGCCGCCGTCGACGAAGAAGGCACCATTGGCACCGCAGATCCGGAGACACCCCATCGCTGAAGGTTTTGAAGAAAGCCGCAAGAGCAACCCGGCCCGATGGCCGGGATTCCGTCATGGTGAGGACATCGGCCGAGGCACCGCCCTCGAGCACCTCCGAATCCGGCCCAAAGCTCGCCGTCGACGCGCCGCCGAAAAACGAGCTCGAACCACCCCCCCTTGCCGAAACACCCACAAACGCCACCGAAACCTTCGTAACAAAGGAGCCACCATGTCCACCGCCTGCGTGGAGACGACGGATCACGTATGAGCTCCGACTCCTACACATACCTCCACAAGCTCGTCGACGACACCGTAGGAGAGAACGCCGCCGAGACGGGGTCGAGCTCGGGGAGACCTTTTATTCCTGGCGCCGGCCGCCGCCGCCCGCCCAAGCCGCCGCCCGAAACAAAACCCTAGATAATCTAGACCCTAGACTACACCGCCGGGCGGAAAGCCACCATCCCCCCATCCGGAGGGAGGCGCAGCCGGAGGCGGAGGGGAACGGCAGCCCCGCCGGGCGGGAGCACGAAATCGCCGCCCTTGTCGCCGCTCTCTACTGTAGCCCTAGCAGAGAGGGGAAAGGGATCGGACTGTTACGTCTTCCTGGTTGATGCCATGTGAACTCGTAGCAGTCTAGCTTGCGTACCTGCCCGTTCTGCCCCAGCACCCGCTCTCGCGCTTTCAGCCCACCTCTTGTTCTGCCCGTTCTGGCCTACCTCCCGATCCCTCGCTTTTGTCCCAGATCATCATTCCCCGAAACGGCTCGTGCTTCTGGCCCAACTTCGATTAGGCCCAGCGGTCAGCGTCGGCCCATCCGATGATTGAACCCATCCGGTCAGAGATTGAGCGGCCAAGCCTCCAGCGCCGGCAGGAGGCGTCGAGCTTACTTTTTTTAAAAAAGAAAACAAACCATTTCATTCAGATTGGACACGAATACATGCCGGTGTTTCATACATCCAAAGTATCATCTAGGCCTAAAAACAAAGTCATGCTTATTAATATCAATATCATGGGCTACTGTATTTGCCTCTCTCTCTTGACATGATCTGATTGGAAAATCATACGTCTCCCAGTATGCTCTTGAATTTCATTTAGAACTATTGGCCTGCTATTATTATCTTTGTTTCTCCATAAGACTGCAACTCTAAATTATCAGTTTCCATCATTACCTCTCCCCGGTCCAACAGGTTCATTAGAAGTGCACCATCACGTGCTGCATAGGCTTCAGCAGTGAGACCATTTGGGATGAAATCATAACACCCTACTGCTGCCAAGCGAACGGTGGAGTAGCACACTGGGAAGGAGGAAGGGGCTTGGGTCAGCGCAGCTGGGCAGGAGGAGGCGTGGAGCTGTTACGCAGAGAGTATATGGGTTGCGGCGAAAGCGTCGGCACGTGGGGAAGCGGAGGCGTCCGCAGTCCGCGTCTCCGAGAGGAATGCGGCCCCGGCGGATAAAGACGAACCCAATCCGAGCAACTAGGAGAGAAAAAGATACGGAATATATTACTCCATACCTTCTTTTGATGGTAATAGACCGAGGGAAGAAAATCTATACCTATTAATAAAGCGAGGAAATTTCTACCAATTTTTTTTTTACCATTTTTCCTTTTACCTTTTTCCTTCCCCTCTTTCCTTTCACCTTTTCCCTTTCCCCTACAAGTCCGACATGCCTCCAAATTCGTATCGGTCAGCAACTACGACAGGGAGGGACGAGCTGGACTGGACTCTTCTCTATTGTGGCGGATGAACCAGGACTGCGGTGCAGCTTAGGCCAGCAGCCAGCCCAGTTATCTTGTGTTGGACCGGGCCTTTTTTAACGTCATTCAAACTTTTTTTTTTACGGTAACTGTTCTGTGCAGACTTCTGTCCGTGACTTTTTGACCCTGTTTGGAAGATGGAGCACCGGCTCCGGCTCCTCCTTGCTGGGTACTGTTGCATCACCGCTCACAGGAGCCATTTTTCTTTCTTTGCTCTCTCACGACACAATTGAAGCACCGGGGCGCCAGAAAAATCGAGGTTCACCGGCTCCAGCTCCTTGGCGTGCTCTGATGCAGCTACAAGACAGAGCCGGAGGTGCGAAGCCCTCCCAAAGAGGCCCTTTATCCGGACGCTGCAGGTGCGGCCCACCGGCCTATCAAAAATGAAGAAATCCCAACAACTAGCTTGCTACGTCCCAGTATGCACGAGCATTTTTTAGCCCGGCCCGGCCCGAGCGGCCCGAACCCGGCCCGTCCACGAACCTTCTTGGGCGGGCCTGGATAGAGATCTTGCAGCAGAAAAAAAAATCTTGGCCCGAACCCGATCTAAAAATGCTATTTTTAGCTATTTTACACTATAAAAACGCATGGGTGGCCTTGCCCAAGCCCAAGCCTGGCCCGAGCCCGGCCCGAAAATTGAGGCCCGACATGTCCAATGGGACGGTCATGGGCAGGATTTTCTCGGCCCGAAATAAACCCGGACTTTTTTCAGCCCGGCACGAACCCGGCCCGGCCCGAAAAATGCTCGCCAGTATACGTCCCCAAAGACTGTGCATCTCGTAGGCGACACCCGCGGGCCTGGGTGCTCGCGGACCTCGCGGAGGTAGAGGCAGATGGCGCACGCCGTGAAGGGGTCGGACTCGAGCGGCCTCCGCTCTCCTCGAAGGCGTCAGCGGAGGCGGCGCACCAGCCTTTGTCGAGGCTGCCCCCACGCCCCACGACACCAACAAGACAACGAGGACCTAAAGAAGTTCCGAAAGATGGCGTTGGGCAGCAGCCTTTGTTGATGGCTGTTATAGCATAATATTAATAGTCAACTAAACATGAATTAAGGGCATAAAAGGAATATCAACATAGTCTAGGGGCCTGACTAACATAATTCCACGAGTTTTGATGATTTATTTAAACAGGAAAAGGCAAGAGTTTGCATCACATACGATGAGGAGACTTGACCGTGACGTAACTCAACCCAAAACCCGAACTAAAATATTCTAGAAGACACCAGAAGGCAGGCCCCCGAAGATAAAGTCCCATTCCTGGCGCCCGCCAGGTGGGTCCCACATGTCGGCCTCTCCTTTCTAGGTAGGTTTCATACCGCCTTTGAGGAGAGATCTACACCGTTGCCAAGGTCGGTTTGATCCAAGGGTTGTGGTTCATCGCCTAGGGCTATATAAGAAGACCCCCTGACCCCTGGGTGAAACCCTAATTCATTCCATTCATTATCTCTCGACTTGTTGGTCATCGAGGTGTCCCAATGTGAGGACAACCTCTCCACTAGAGAATTAGGGCTAGACTCTCCAATGTAGTAGATTAGCAGCTAGAGAGTTAGGGAGAGCGGAGCTGCGCTCCGGTTCTGGAGATGTCTATAGAGTTTGGTATGTCTTGTATCCTTTCTTTGTAAGACTTATGATTCATATATTTATCTTCTCTATTTACTTCCATGTGTTTCATATATGGTTAGTATAGTTGTTATGCCATTGCATGGGATCTCCGCTCGTATTGAGGGCTCTAGTTATTCATGGTAGCTAGAGTAGTAATCGATAGTATAGACATGGTGTCTAGGCTATAGGTTACCTGAGGTTGCGCCCAATCCCACGGTTAGTTGTGGTAGCCCCAGGGGGACAGCCCCGATAGGCCGATGTAATCCACCACGTTTAGGGTTGGTGTTTCAGTAGAGCTTTTGGCAGCCTTCTCCCAACTACCTTCTTCCCAGTCTTTCTCGAGAGTTGGAAAGGATCTGTTGCTCCAAAGTGCTTTAGCGTGATTGCTACCATAGAACCTAAGTAATAGAGAAGTACATAGGAACCTTGATCTCTCCAGTTGTCCTCTCAACTTGCTAGCTATACATTCATCATGGGATTCTCTAGTGTGTGATATTATCCATATCTCATATCAATTACCCCCTCACTTTAGTCTAGTGGTTTGCTAAGTTAGTAGATGCATGATTGTGAGTTGTTAGATTCTTTAGCCAAAGCTTCCCTGTGGATACGATACTCTAGAATACTCTCCTAGAGAAAAGTTACAATGGTATTCTGTGTGCTTGCGGAACCTTCATATTCTTTTTAGCACTTAACAAATATCAACACGCGCAGACGCTGACGAGCGAGTACGGGCAGAACCCGTCGATGTCGAGCAGTGACAGGCACCAGACGACGATGACGACGACGACGCAGGAGGCGGAGGAGCCGCCGCCGGCGAGGAGCGTGAAGACAGACAGTGACAGCGCGGCCGCGGTGTCGTGAGTCGTATGGCGTGGCGTGCCAGCCCACCGCGCATCTATAAATCCACCTCCTTGACTGGTGGGGCCTCCTAGCTACGTAATAGTTGATTGTGCTGCCGGGAGAACCGAGATTCATGATGATTTGTTTGGTTGAGATAGTAGTTTTTTTTTTTTTTTTTACCGGTCCTTTTGTGTAGATTCAGTTCAGTGGGCTGGCTTAGCCCCAGGCGTCGTCGGACGCGCGCGGTTTTCGGACGTCCGGGCGCTGTTTTTAAAATCAATCAAATTCAAGATCGGACATCTTAGGTATGTCAAAAAGCTCCATAAAATTATCACTCTTTTTTCTAATCTATCTACATATGTCTATTAATAAAGAGCAAGGAAATTTCTGCTAAATATGTTTTCACACTTTTTCCTTTCACCCCTTTTCGTTCCACCTCCTCTTTTTTTGGTAAGTCGGATACACATTGGAATTTAGAAAATTCCAGTGTCTATGACTTGCACATGATAGCAGTGGCCCGGAAGGCCCAGCCCAGCTAGCACGGGGGCGTGTGTATGTCTAATTCAAAAAGCAATGCAGATCAATCCTAATTTGATTTCCCTTAAAGTTAGGCTGATATATTAGGTAGAAACAATGACCCTCTTTCCTAATGTGAAGAAACATACAACGCAGCCACCATGACAACGATCATGAGTTGCGCTGCCAATATCAAACAACAACATGTTGACAAGATTGTTAGATAAGCTGAGCAGATACGCCTGTGGATTCTCGCCATCGGCGATAATGGCGCTGCCGCCCTACGACGTTGAGCTTGCAGAGACAACGAGAACGAATCACTATCATCATCATACGCGTCATCAAGCTCACGTCATATCATTGCTGCCTTCGACAAGGTGTTGGATGATCCTCTGGTGGAGGACAAAGAGACGACCCTCCCTTGCATCGCAGCATGGGTACATGCTCTTCTCCCTCGCCGAGCACTGCATGCGCGACGACGCCTGGCTACGCCCGGTCACAAGGCGGCAGATCGTGCCGTCCCGGCCCGTACGGCGAGCATCAACGGCGGCTTCGAGTGGGACCGGTCGCTGCGCGGGTGACACGGTGTTTTTGCTGCAAGCGAGTTTGCCGCGAGTGGATCACACTGTAACGGTCGACAACCTCGTCGGCCATGACCGTGAACTACCACGGCGACTTTTCTTTGTCCTCGAACAACGCATTCTGGCCACTGCTGCCGTCAACGCGAGGACGCTCAACAAGGTCGCGGATATCTAGCTACCACCTGGCAACGACGACAATGACATCGATTACTTCCACTTGATCGCCTCTACAGACGATGCTAGGATAATAAATTGTAGGTACGTCCCGGTGCAACACACGGCATGTTTTACCAAAGAAATTAAATACATGAATATGAAAAAAACTAGGTAATGGTTTTATGGATTTTTATGGGTGATCAAATAAATTCACGGAGCTTGATATTTGACTATATAAACATATAAATAATTCAAAAAAGAAAATTATGACATATTGTTTACTAAATATTTTGGTGCTTTTAAAACAATATATATAAATAATTAAGATTGCATTTTAATTCTATATATAATCTTACACGTTGTTTGGTTCTACGATGGTGAGGCAACGAGAGGTATTATGTTTTGGTTCCAGCAAGACAATTGATCAAAAGGCAGTTTTATTCCCATATTGATACAATCATGAACGTTTATCACCTCATCGTGGACGTAATCAGCACTCTGAACGGCCATATTTATTCCCATGACATCTAATTACATAATACCTGAATGAAACAAACAATAACATATGCAATCTGTTGGTGAATGGATGACGCTACAAAATGAGCGAACCAAACATCTTATTAGGTCATTGTGTTATATTATTAAATATGTCATGGTTTCCATAAAATAAATTCTAAATTTCAAATTTTATCAAAAAATATCTTTCCCGTTGCAATACACTGACATATTTGCTACTCCCTCCGTTCCAAATTATAAGTAGCTTTGACTTTTTTTAGTTATGTATAAAGACATATTATTGTATCTAGATGTAATCCCACAGCCTTCCAAAGGGGGAAGGACCTTTACTTTCTCCCTGAGGGTAGGAAAATCATGATCGGAATAGCGGACGTAAAGCTATTGAACTTGGGTATGCTCTTTCCTTTTGTCGAAGTGGAATCATAGAACAGAATGTGATACAATGAGATAGAATGCAATAGAAACAGTGATAGCAAACGGGTTACCTACTCCTAAGGGTCAAAGCAAGCATTTTAATTCAATTCTTTATTCTTACATTAAAGAATGAATCAAATCTCCGCAAGTAGGATTCGAACCTATGACCAGTCGGTTAACGATCGACCGCTCTACCATGAGCTCTTGAAGAACAAGGGGAGATTCGACCTCCTAGAGTTCAACTCCCGCTCTCAACCCGTGAACAATATGAGTCTCTCTTCATTCGTGTCTTACTGGTCAAAGGTAAGTAAGAACCTCTTAATATCGAGAAGTGCAAATAAATAATAGGTGAGTCTCGCTGTCTCAAATAGGGATTGAGTGCCTGTGGAGAAGAGATGGCCTGGCTTGAATGGCGGGGGAAGAAAAGGAAGGAGGTACGAATAGAAGAAGGCCTAGAATAGCCAAGCCAAAGGGGTCCTCTTAAGTTGTCCAATCAGTCTAATGGGTAATGTCCCATGACATCTAATTACATAATACCTGAATGAAACAAACAATAACATATGCAATCTGTTGGCGGTGAATGGATGGCGCTACAAAATGAGCGAACCAAACATCTTATTAGGTCATTGTGTTATATTATTAAATATGTCATGGTTTCCATAAAATAAATTCTAGATTTCAAATTTTATCAAAAAAAATATCTTTCCCGTTACAACGCACTAACATATTTGCTACTCCCTCCGTTTCAAATTATAAGTAGTTTTGACATTTTTAGTTGTGTATCTAGACATATTATTGTATCTTGATACATAACTAAATGAATGAACCCAAAAATCAAAGCGACTTATAATTTGGAATAGAGGAGTAGTAATTAATAATAATCAATGGAGAAATTTTCTTCCTTGCAAATTTTGTGGTCATAATTTATTGGGTTGTCCCTTCCAAGACTAGTCCTTGTCGGTTAGTAGTCCATGATGAACTAGAGGAGTCTTTAACGATTTTGTATCACACGTTTGTGGCCCGAACTGATGATCCGTGCTCATATGACGCAAGCTATATGTTTTGTTGAAACTCATGAGCATTTTGACTTGTGAAGGGAAAATATGAAAACAAATTAATATCGGATATAGCAATATGGGTCTGACGTACCTCATCGATCTGTTTATACTACAGACCTATAAATAAGCAAAGATTATATTCCAAAAACAAAACATGAAATAGAGGGAGGGACATACAAAACACATAATAAAAGGACTCTAAGCTGTTGAATAATAGGATATGCTGGCGTGCCTTGCCATAAGCCAGACGATGGTGACGAGTTCGCCTCCGCTGCTGAGCTGCCGGGCATGTGATTCTCTGCTGCAATGGTCCGCTACAAAGCAGAGCATCTCGACCCAGACCCCAAAGATGACTTCCAGCTTGCTGCCCCGGTCATACAGGTCATCGCCAAGCCTTACTCCGTTGTCGTAGTCCGCCGGGGCGTCGAAGGAGGTAACAAGTGAATGTAAGCCCGTGGTGAGCGCCCACTCGACTCGCTTCTCAGGCGCCGCCGTGCGATGGTGATGCATGGCTCCCTCTGCATCAGCTCGCATCATTTCGCACAAGTCATCGTGGACCTGGATGTAACGGCTGCGCCGTATGGGCCCGGGCAACATGTAAGGGCGTTCGACGAGGAGAAACATCATGTAGTTTGATAGCACCTTGATTGCCTCCAGTAGCACCCCTTTCTTGCTGCGGTCTTTGAACATGCAGATCTCACTGGCGATGTGCCAGGCGATTATGCTGTCCTCAAAGTCAATGTCTTTGATGCTCCAGCCGACGTGGTCCTCCAGATTGTAACGTTGTAGCGTGAGCAGACCAGGGAAGGGGCCGATTTCCTTGCCCTGTCCAACAATCAGCAGCAGCTCCCTCAGCACCAACTCCCTGGTAGAGCCTGAGACCTTGGCAGACCGTGAGTGGTGGCGCAGTTTGCGGCAGCACCACCAGTCACCGATAAGGCGGCCCAACCCCGGTGTCGTCGTCTTCTTCTTCTCCTTCTTCGCCGTTTTTCCTTTCCGGCTACTGCTGGGCTCATCATCATCCCGGCCGCGGATGGCGCGGGCACAGGACAATAACAAGTTGTGCTGCCCAACGTAGCCGGACCACCTCCTATGCTTGGAAGCCCTGAATACCAGGCGGAGGGCTACAAGCTGATCGTGGAGCCAGGTCCAGTTGTTGTTGTACAACCAGGCCCGTGTCCATGTCGACCCAACCGCCCTTACAAGGGATGTCATCTCCAGGACCAACGCCCCGACCAGCAAGACGTAGGATATGGTTACATCATGCCGGCTGTGCCCCTGCTTGCTGCTGGCTTGGAACAGCATGAACGCGGCCACTGTGGCAAGCGGCGCGATGACACGGATGCAGCATCCGTACCAGGTGTGGATCACCATGGCCTTGGTGTACATGATGTCGTACATCAGGGACAGCTCCAGCTCCATCAGCTTGTCCAGATAGCCGCACACGCTGAACGACTCCATGACCTCTTGCATGCACGCACGTTCCACTCTCCTCAACCCGACGAACAGCCCCTTGCAGACATCTAGCAGGCCGTGAGCTGCCATAAGGACTTGCTCGGCATCCAACCAGTCCCTTTTCTCCAGCAGCTCGCGGAGAAGCTTGTCGTCCTTCTCCCTGTCACGCTTGTTGCTGGCATCCGACTTGTCCAGAGAGCTCCAGATGCTGTCCAGGCTAGCGCATTTCAGCGCCCATATCCTCTCGCCGTACTTGAGAATTCCGACGACGAAGATGAGGACGGCGGCCACTATGACCAAGGTCTCGCTGCCTGGGATGTACTTGTACAGGACATAGGCAGCGCCCAGGACCTGCACGATGAGAGTCTGGAGGTGGCGCAGCCAGATCCCATTGTCCTCCAGAGAGTAGGCGGTGATGGTGTCCTGCCCACCTAGATGCACCAAAAGGAGCGGCGCCCAGAACGCCACCAGCTGGTGCTCCTGCAGCCTGCTGCTGATGGAGAGGTGGCCCAGGGTGAAGAGCGCCGTGGAGTCAGCCAGCTGGTACGCCATCCAAAGCAGCAGCCTTGGCACAGGTGCAACCTTGTGGCGTCGGATCCATGCAAACAAGAGCAGGAAAACTTGTAGCCCGAAGCTGAAGAGGACCAGGCTCTGGACGGCCCACTCGTTCACGACTGCTACCATGAAACCGTAGTACTCCATTTTAATCCTCTGATGATGAATTTACGTTCGCCGATCCTACATACATATACATACATATTAGCACCAGTAAGTGTTCTAAGTCCGTATATCTATATCTATATCTATATCTATATCTATACCTACTAATAAAGCGAGAAAATTTCTGGTTCACCTTTTTTTCTATCTGCCCTCACCTATTTTTCAGCCTGCCACCCCGCCTCCCGTGTGCGTTTAGGATTCATTACCGTTATATGGGCCTTAATTGTGCTTATTATTAGTCCCCTGTACGTCAAGAGCTTGGAAGAACGCGGCCGATATGAAATCCAGCCCCTCCATGACTCAGCATCCTATAAACAGCCTACTCCGCTCACAGATCATCTTGGGGCAGCGATCGGGAGGCGTCGAGTCGTGAGCTCGGCCTGCGACGACGAGATGAGATTGGCGAACACGCGACGACGAGCCGGCGTGGAGGCGTGTAGGCAGTGTAGCCATCAACGCGGGCCGTGACAATGAGGCGCCGTCGAGTTGCAGACGCAGGCCGGCCTTCCGTGGCTCCTCACTGCGACGTGCAGGCTTCACCGTGGCTTTTCCCGAGGCGAGCTTGGACGTGCGGTGAGTCCAAGAGGGCTCGCGACATGGTCTGTGTCGGGCTCGGCGAGGAGCTCGGACCGGGCGGCGACGATGCTGGGAGAGGTGGCATGGTTGGGGCTGGCAGCGAGACGGGGCGACAATGCCGGCAGCTACCAGAGGACCTCTGACAGGCGGCGGTGAAGCTTTTCTTGTAGGTTGGACCATCTATTGTTCCGGGTGCCGGCTATCCTCGATCTCTGTTCGTGTGCCCGCATTGGGACACACGCGTGCATCCACAGGCAGGGACAGGTGGTGTACTCGGAAACTACTAGAGGAAGCCGAGGGATCACGGGTGCGCGGTGCTTGCGGCTGCTCGCGACGTTCGGTCTTCACGAGCAGGCAAAGGAGACGAAAAGAGCAGGAAGAAGACGGGGAGACTACATCGATGAACTGTTGTTCGGTCTCTGCCGATTCGCCCAATGACAGGTGGTTCCTAACGCGACAGTTTTTCACTGGACCCGCTGGGCACAACGACATGCATCAGCGGTGGGATTTGAGTAAATACTAAAGTTATGATATATTTACGAGTAAATACTATTGTGCCTTACAAAAGAAGAAAAATGTGGGCCTGTATTTCCGTTTGAATGAATGGAAATGGGCATGCCTCGCGTTGAAAAAAAAATAGAACAATGTGGTACTAGGGATGTCATAGTTATCGTAAGATAAATTATAGCTTAAATTCATTGCCCATTAATGTGTGCATTTGTGATTGCAGCAGAAATCACAACAATAAAAAGTAAGTAACACCTATCAAACTTAACATGTGTAAATGACCTGTCAAGCAAGCTAGAGAAAATATATCAAGCATTTGATAATATTTTTCCCGCTGCAACGCACGGGCATGTTTGGTAGTCTATTAATAAAGAGCCAAAATTTCTGTCATCCATCCATTCTTTTTTATCCGTCTCCCTCTGACTACCGAATAATGAAGAGTTTCTTCCATACGGATTTATATATAAATCCGTGCTCGATCATACGAGTTAGAATAGCTCTCCTCTAATTAACTCGATATGAAGTCCAATTCCAAAACGTATTGGCTCGTGTATGTAACCTGGACTTAAGCCGTGTGTATTGGGTCGTGTACGCGACCAGGACTCATGAACTGTCTTCATAAAATTGGATGTCAGATGAGTAAAGTTTGTAACTCGAGACGAAAATTCAGATCTTACGGCCCACGACAGCATTTTGCCAATTCGCCAGCCAGTGGACTAGTAGCTGCAACCTCACACCGATGATCTCCTGCGCTGCCCGCCGATGAGGATGATTGGTGGTCCTGCTGGGATGCGCTAGGCCCAGCAGCGCTCGCCGGCGTGGGCTTCGCGGACGCCACCACCATGGGTGGCGATGGTGCGGCGCCCAAAGGTGGATGAAGCGCCACTCCCGTGTTCCATCGTCCTGCCCTGAAGGTGTGATCTCACCATGTCTCCCCCCAATCCCCCTCCCCTGGGTACCTCCACCTAGGCCCTGATCCTTCAACGCTTTAAGTCGTCAGTTACTCACCCGTGCTAGACCGGGCCTCCTTCTTCCTTGTTGCTGCTTTAGGTCGCTTGCAAATGCCGGCTCTCTCTTGACTCGGTCGGTCTTCTTCTCCAAACCGCCATTGGTGGCTCGGGAACATTTCTTTGTGTCGCATTTGCGGGACAGAACGCACAAATTTGCTTGTCTCCTCTAAACCTGTGGGGCTTTTCATTGCCAACCTCAAATCGTTTGAATGTGCTGACTTTAAGGTCTTCTTCTTCTCCTGGGGTAATGGGGGGCCAAACTGGCAAGCTGAGTACAAGCTTTTTCTGGCGGAAGAGGAGCGGTCTTGGACCTCTGCGGGTCGACAAATCAACCTCTCGCTGAGACGCTCCTTTGCCGATGTACTCAAATCCGCGGTTCTTACCGGAGCTAACGCCATCCCCGTTGGATCGGTGGCGAGTTCCTCCGCATGGCGGTGCTTTCGGCGCCAATGTGGTCCCGCTTGGCAAGCCGCCTCAAAAGGCAGAGTGTCAGTCCACCATCGCCTTGTCTTCCCGAGTGCCTCTCGCCTCTCATCCTTGGTCGTCGAGTTCTCGCAGTAAACAGAGCAGGTTTTGCAGCAGATGCCTTTCTAACACGCATTGGCGAGTCAACTGCTCTGCACCTATCAAATGCCGCGCATGCCACTCGTCTGACACATTGCTGCTTACGCACCCGCGAAAATTTTGAACGGGACAACCAAATCTTGCTCAGCCCAATCCAGCTCCTACAAATCCCGTGAATTCGGGCATGCGACCTCCGAATCGCGCTCACCCATCCGGCCGCCCGCCATGCCCACGAAATCAGGTCGTTCAACAAAGGGTATGTGACCCAATTGACCCCCCCTGTTTTTACGCCTCGTTCCAAGATTTTGCCGGGGTGCAACGGCCCGAGGTCCCCATCCCTCCGCCTGTGACGATTACTTGGGTCACCCGGCCCAACAGCTCAGCCCAGCCCAACTCCTCCCGGCCGGTGCGGCATGTGGATGACATTTATGAGGCGGCCGACCCGAGAAGCCGGCTCCCCGGACTCTTCCACTTCCCTTCGTCTCCCCCACTCACTCCCTTCCCGCTCACGTAGCCAAAGAAAAAACCCCGGCATTGCCGGACCTCAACCTCCCGCTGCAAGCTCCGCGGTCGATTCCATGGCGTTCCGGCCGGGCGAACCCGGCTCCCTTCATCCCGCCCGCTTTGGTGCATGTCGACATCCCCAATAGGAGGTTCATGTCCGGTAGCGGTGGCGCCGTGCCGTCCGTCGGCAAGAAACGAGGATCTTGCAATCGCCATCTTTGACCCACTCCCCGGTAATCCAATGCACTTCCCCACCGTTCGCGCTGTGCTTAGAGATTTCTTCAGAGATGAAGTGAGACTTCAGTACACAAGCATTCAGCAAACCAGCTTAGGGCAAGCAAAAGTTAGACTCAGAGATGCTTTGGCCAGGGATTGGTTAGTGGATCACAGCCCGCATGTATTTGATAATATCACGCCTCTTTTGTAAAGCATGATGAGGGTAGAAATTGGAGATTTGCTGAATTTAATCATGAGTGTTGGCTGCTTCTTATGGACTTCCCCAATGACTATCTCGTGCGAGCGTCACATCCAAAGATGCAATCGGTGATTTCGCGAGTTCTTCTTTTTCGATTAGATCTAGAGTGTGATGCGAAAGCCGCCGGTTAGGGTTAGGGTCATGGATGTGGAGCACGTCCCCGCAAGATGTCATCATCTACAAAGACCCCGACACGAGGGGGGTGAATCCTGGGGCGATTCATTGTGAAGTTCTTGCTCACAGGGAACCTGGTAACCTGCCTCCACCTGAAGACCCAATCCCTCAGGACAACCGCATTGAGGAAGCACTGCCTTTTGATTTCTTTGGCCTGGGGCAGCTAGTGAATCCAGAGTAGCAGGATCAGGTGGAAGAACAAGAGGAGTGGAACCTTGTTGATGTTCCAGTTCAACAAAGAAAGAATCGTAGCAAGGTGCCCGGGATCCTTGGCGATGGAAGTGCCGATCCAAAGAACGGCGGCTAGGAGAGGGAAGATATAGAGCTCCAGCAATGGCTCAACCTCAACCTCGAATGAATACCAAGGGTGGACCAAGCTCGGTGGGGCTAGACCTTAATCAACCCCCCCGAATCTTGATCCGGACCCACTTATCATCAACCCCATTGAAGAAAAAACCCCGGGGGACGGATAGAGCAAGTGCGATATCTCCTCCAATTGGAGAATGAGGTTTTTTGATGAACCCTAAAGTCCCCGAGGTGCAACAGTTAGAGCCGAGTGAGCGAGATTGAGCAAGAGCGGGGAGGTGCGGCAGTAACATAATCCGTACAAAGAAAAGATGCTCGCCAGGTGCAAGACATTCCCCCTCCTCCCCGGGTCTCCTATCAATTTTCTCGATGGATGATGTCCCCCGGATCAACCGGTGGAGTTTGGGGAAGATGTGGGCAACGAGCGAGGAAGACCAAGCAGATTTGGGTGATCACCTTCTGGCGGGCGAGATGGTGGGCCCTCAAGAGTTTGAATTTTTAGAAGCAGCCCATCACACAGTCCAACAACTTCCAGCTCAGTCCAATGAAATTCTGCACCCTCTGGCCCAGCAAGATGCCCAAAAAATTGAAGCCCAGGAAGATTTACTGAGCCCAAAGAAGCACTTGTGGCTATTCAAGAGGCTCCAGTGCTTCCTGAAGATGGAGACTTACTCAGTGCCATGGTGGCTGATAACTTCGAAAAGAGCCCAATGATCTAGTTGAACAATTTGCACCTTGGTCTGAACCTAGGCGAACAGGAGGACCTTGAATCGCTTGGTCCCCAGTGCTGTGAATGCGAAGCAACTCATCCGCCGCACACCTTCTTTTCCTCAAGTAACCCATCCAACCTTCACATTGCTGTCCCCAGCAGCTGGGTCAATTTTTTTACTATACAACTTATGAAAAGTGAAAGCTTTGGATGGGTCAGACAATTGTTGAACTCTGGTTTAGTATCCTACCTTGGAAATGATAACAATGGGTGCACTGTTCTTTCCATTCCTTCTGAAAGGCCAGATTTTAACTTTCACTATGTGACAGAGATTGGAGATGCAGGTCAGGGATCTAGTAAGCAGCTGCCACCTAAGAAGAGGGGAGCCAAAAGGATGGCTTCTATAGTTGAGTTAGAGGTAAGAAGAAGCCCCAGAATAAAACTGAATAATAATGGCTTTAAGCATCAGAGTTGTGTAGACAAAACCTGTCCCGGTTGCAACCTCAAACCGCCAACTCTAAAAAAGAAAAATATCAAGAAAATAGCCATTGATTTTTATAAGATGGATGAATCGAGGCCGTTGATGATGTTTTGCGTGGCCAAGAGGCCAAGGGGCCATCTAGTGGCTAGAGCCCGCATTGTCCCAGTGAACCAGCCTGCTTCTAAATAGGAAGAATCTGCTGCTGAACCTGTTGGTGATCAGGAGGAGGTGGAAGCCCCAAGCAATTAGTTTAAAATGTTAAGTACACCACAAGGGGAACAGAGAAAGGGATGGGGTCGCTTACATGCCAGCTTTGCTTCGATGGTTTTACGTACTAGGAACCAAGATTGTAAATTGATTGGGCCTTGAAACTTATGTCAGTGCATGGTGGCCTGGTTATGCTCGGGCTCTTTTGTAAAAGACAACCTGGTGTTGGTCTTAAGACTAGATCTGAACTCCTTTCTTAGTTTTATCAATGAATCGAATGTCTACTAGAAAGTGGAATGTCTTGTGCTGGAATGTGAGAGGCATCAATGCTATGAGAAAATGGGATGCAGTCAAAAACAAAGTGACACAGGAAAACTGTGATGTTATCTGTCTCCAGGAGACCAAGAAGGATCACTTTGACCATCTTATTTTGAGAAACATACTACCCCCTCTTTCAATGAGTTTTTATTTGTGCCCTCTTTGGGTGCATCCGAGGGGATTCTAGTGGCTTGGAAAGGGCACTAGTTCAGTGGGATCCTGAAAGAATCCATGGGGTTCTCCTTAAAAGTTCAGTTCACTTCAAAACATGATAGGGCTTGCTGGACCATAGTGAATGTCTATGGCCCTTGCACACCTGAGGAAAGACCCCTGTTCACCAACTGGTTGCAAAACTTAGAAATCCCCCGACGGTGAAGATTGGATTTTGATGGGGGACTTCAACGTGTATAGATACCCTCGAAAATAGAAACAAGGAGGGAGCCGATACTAACATCATGTTTCTCTTTAACAGATCTCATAAGTCAGCTGGGTCTCTCAAAAATTGGCTTGCAAGGGAAAAAGTTCACTTGGACAAATAAACAGATTAATCCTCTCTTGGTGAAACTTGATTGGGTGTTCACCAACAACAGTTGGACCTTATCATACCCTGAAACTCTATGCAGTGCTCTTTCAATGGAAATCTCTGACCATACCCCTATGCTCATCACTATTTCCACAGCTGTCCCCAAATCTCACATTTTCAGGTTTGAAAATTATTGGTTGCTGAGAGATGAATTCAACCAGGTCTTCCTAGACAACCGGTATGCTTCGATCACATTAATGATAACGCCAAGAAGCTCACTAACAAATTCAAAAACTTAAGAGCAGCCCTAAGACCGGTGGAGCGAGAATCTCTCAAACCTGAAAGTGGCAATCACTAATATCTCAGTCACCATCTAGTTCCCTGATAATCTTGAAGAGCACAGGGACCTGAGCCTGGAGGAATGGAACTTCAGATCCATCATCAAAGAAAAATTGTTGTCTTTGTTGGAACAATAGAGAATTTACTGGAAACAAAGAGGATCAATCAAGTGGGCCACCTTAGGGGATGCAGGAACTCATTTTTTCATGCAAATGCTACCATCAGAAATAGAAGAAACACCATTGCCACCCTTACTGACAGTAATGGCAATATTGTTTCAGCTCACAGTGACAAAGAGAAGTTGATTTGGGAATCTTTCAAAGAAAGACTTGGGCAAACCTCCAATAGGGACATGGTCTTTGATCTTTCTGGGCTCATTCAGCAAAGTGACAATTTAGCTCACCCGGAGGAACCTTTTTCTAAGGAGGAAATTAATGCTGTGGTAAAAAATCTGCCTGACGACAAATCTCCGAGGGGATGGATTCAACAATGAATTCATCAAGAAATGTTGGAGCCATATCAAGCAAGACTTCTACAACCTTTGCCGGGACTTTCAAAACAAAAACATCCGGCTCAATGCGGCAAAGATCAACTCCTCCCTCATCACTCGATTCCAAAGGTTCGAACCCCTCCGCCATGTCTGACTTCAGACCAATATCGCTGCTAAACAGTTCTATGAAAATTATCACCAAACTGCTTGCAAATAGGCTCCAGCAAGTTATCATCCTCCTCATTCACAAGAATCAGTATGGACTCATCAAAAGTAGAACAATTCAGGATTGCCTTGCACGGGCCTTTGAATATTTACATCTCTACCACCATTCAAAGAAGGAAATCATTGTCTTGAAACCGGATTTTGAAAAAGCCTTTGACAAAATAGAGCATAATGCTATTATAAAGCTCCTTCAAGCTAGAGGCTTTGGAAATGTCCAGGTTGATTGGGTCAAAATTATTCTTGATTACGGTACCTCCAAAGTTCTACTCAATGGCAGTCCGGAAAGACAGCTTCATTGCAAAAGAGGTGTTAGGCGGGGGACCCCCTCTCCCCCTCCATTTTGTCCCAAGCTCTTGACCTCCTACAATCAATCATTAATAGTGCCAAGAACAGTGGGCTTCTGAACCTTCCTATTCCCCTCAATTCTTCAAGTGACTTCCCCATTATTCAGTATGTAGATGACACCCTCATAATCATGGAAGGTGAGGCTAACTAGCTCTTTCTCCTCAAGGGTTTGCTTTAGTCCTTCTCTGACTCCACAGGCCTTCTAGTGAATTACAGCAAGTCCTTCTTGGTGCCCATTAATATACCACGGAAAGAGCCTTGCATCCGCAAACACCTTTGGATGCTCAGAGCTAACTTTTCCTTCACTTACTTGGGTCTCCCTCTTGGAACAACTAGGCCCAAAGTTGAGGATTACCTTCCCCTGATCACTAAGTGTGAAAGAAGACTGGTCAGCACATCATCCTTCCTCTCCCAGGCTGGAAGGCTTGAATTGACAAATGCAGTATTCACAGCTTTACCCACCTTTCATATGTGTGCCCTGGCTCTTTCAAAAGGTGTCATTAAGCAAATAGATAAATACAGAAAACACAATTTCTGGAGAGGCTCGATATCAACTCAAAAAAACCACCCAAAGCGGCATGGAAAATGGTATGTGTGGATAAATAGGAGGGTGGATTAGGAGTGATTGACCTACAAAAAACATAATGAGGCCCTTCTCCTCAAGAATTTGAACAAGTTCTTCAACAAGAAAGACATCCCTTGGGTAAACTTAATCTGGGAAAAGCACTACCAAAATGGAAAACCGCCCAACCATATCAAAAAGGGTTCATTCCGGTGGAGGGATATTCGAAGTTGCTAGAAAGTTACAAAGATTTTGCTACAGTCCAAGTCTCCAATGGCACAACCCATTTGTTTTACGGTCCGACAAGTGGAGAGTTCAGCCACCTATGATTGAATTCCCTAACTCTACTCTTTCACCAAAAACAAGACTATAACTGTGCAAAATGGGCACAACTATTGCAGCCCACTCAACCTCTTCGTTTGCCTCTTTTCTCGTTGAGGCTCATCGGCAGCTTCTTGGCTGGAAGAAATAAGAGATGACATTCAGCTATCTCCTGGACTCGCCTCTGGGCCACTCAATCTGAAACTTTTCGCAAAAAAAGCATACAAATTCCTAAAAGGGCATGCAATGATTCCCCAAGCTTTTAAGTGGTTGTGGAAAAATTGCTTTACCAACCAAAGCATAAAGTCTTCTTTTCTCGCTCTTGTTGAAAGACAAGGTTAGGCACAAGGAATATTTTGAGAAGGAAATCCATGCACCTTCCTTCATATAAGCTGTGTTTTTATGCAATTGCAATGTGGAAGAAACGGCCCAAAGACCTCTTTCTAGAGTGTCGGTTTGTCTGCAGACCGTTGGCTAGCCATTGGCATAAATCTTGAACCGATCCGATATCCTTCAGCGATTGATCATATCGAGCACGAGCAAACTCGAGCTTCTTCATGGTAATGGCTATTCTAATGAGTCGGGCCATTTGGACTTCAAGAAATGACCTCATCTTCAAGGGCATCCCAAAATCTCCCCGAGGCGTGCAAAGGAGATCTTCATCAAGGAAATCGAGTTCTAACCCTCGCGGGTGAACACCGAACTTAAGCACATCTTTTGGTTTATGGATCCGAGTTTCTTGTAATCAGCCTTTCTTTCTTTTTTATCTTTTTGTCTCCTTCTTTGTTTCTTAATTTGGTTGTAATCTTGAACTTTTGAACTTTTGTTCTCCTATGTTTAATACTTTCAATAAAGTCCTCAGAGGGGCTCCCAGCCCCTCCGGTTTCATCAAAAAAAGTTTGTAACTTCGGTAGCATATTTTGCCTCTGCTAAAACATCTTTTAAGGGCAACTAGCAAGGCTGCCTTTGAATTGTTGCTTTTGTCGAGTTAAGTGTCGCTTTTGTCCGTGATAGTTATGCGCCTCCCACAACTTAGTAGGGTGTTTGAGCTTTCATTGTTGGTTATGGGGTTGATGTATATGGAACTCAAACAGCTTAGTCGTGTTGGCAAAGTGAGCTCCATCGGTTGGGCACAATGGCTACAAAACCAACGATATAATTTTTGAACTATACATTGGCTATACAAACCATTAAATAAGGGATGTCCTCAGCCCCTCAACAGCTCTCACTACATGTAAAATGTACGCTGAATAACATCCATAAGTTGGGGGTATTTGGTTCCCCTCCTAAAGTTTAGTTCTGTCATATCGAATGTTTGATACTAATTTGGAGTATTAAACATAGACTAATTACAAAACTAATTGCACACAAATTGAGACAGATTTGCTAGACGACTCTATTAAGCCTAATTAGTCCATGATTTAACAATGTAGTGCTGCAGTAAGCAAATGCTAATGATGAATTGATTAGGCTGAATAGATTCTTCTCGCAATTAGTCACGACTTCTATAATTAGTTTTATAATCAGCTCATATTTTGTCCTAATTAGTAATGGAACACTCGATGTGACACCTTCTAAACTTTAGTCTATGGATCTAAACAACCCCCTTACTCCTTATGAAGAATGAGCAAAATTTGCTGAAGTTCTTACTCGTCCGTAGAACGAGCCCCGTATATGTATTATCATTACTTCATTAAAATTATTAACTAGGAGGTGCTAGACCTACAAGGATAATAAGATGGCACTAACTCTCCTAAACTTTGAAGTTGGTAGTCCCAATGACTACAACGTCATGACACAAATTATGTTTTGACCGACGAAAAAATTCAGATAAGATGCAAAGATATTTATGCTATTTTCTAGACTTCTTGTGCCAAATTTCATAATACGAAAAGTAGTAGATAAATGAATGTTCTAAGATCTGGTAGATTTTGAGAATTTATTATAGTATGGTTATGTGTCTATGAAAAAGATAAGGATCGGTGGTGCTTTTTACGATCGGTAGCGAGACGTAGATGTCTAAATAGCGGGTTTAGGGCGCTTTATGGTGTATCTTGCTTTATTGATTTGCTTGTATGATGGCATTGGTACTGAGATATGCTTGTGGTCAGGTGGTGTACCTTTGGATCATTCTTAGCTCTCTCTATTGATCTTCGATGAAGGCAAGTAAACGTGGCACCGTGGTCCACATGCTTTAGCTTTGTTGTTTGAATTGCCTCCACTAAATTTCAGTTTCTAACACTAAAGTTATATATTTACTTTGAAGTATGATATTTTTCATAGCTTGTGGTATTACTTTCTAAATTATGAATTGTGAGGTGTATATGAAGTATCGAAAGTGCATACATTGCAACATTTGCATTTACACTCTTTCCGTTGGTATGCATTGGAAGAAACCGTAGCCAAATTGGTGTGGTAAATATCGGTACAACAACGCACAATGATGAGCATTGTGGTTGCAGCCTTCACTCCCTCTTGTTGGGTTGTGTGGGTAGAAGTGAAGTCATGCATTGCATTGCATTGCCTTGCATCATTTGCATCACACTTGTAAGTATATTTATGTTTCTATGAAGCATCTTATATTACACTTGGAAGTATATTGATATTGATATAAAAGAATTGATGTCTCTATTACTATGCAATTTAAATCGATGCTTAATCAAATTGTGATTTGAATAACTTGGTTGAAGCAGTTTGCTTGCTTTGAGGTTTTTCATAAACCTCACACGCTTGTTTCCCCATCTCGGTACTTGAGCTTCGAGGACATTTGGCGGTATGGGAGTAGCATGCACATATGTTGTACACTTCAAACAATCACATTTTTACAGTAACATGTTAGTCGGATGTAGAGTCATTTTATATCTTGTAGAAAACATTTGAGGTTTTGTCGGTTAGCTTTGAGGACTATTCTCATGTCATCGTTAGAAGATTTATTTTTATGCTCAATCTAGATATCGTGTTTTTGCTTCCGCGTACTCCGTAGTAGTTATGTAGTGTGGTAACTCTCCAGCCGATTGTTTTGTTTTTTTTTTTAGGGGTGTTACACTATCACTGTTGGGTCTAAAACCCGCATTGCGAAAGTGGCAGTGATAACGTATGCCTCAGGTTCTAGAACTGATAGTGATGGATGATAAAAAGATGGAAAATATGTGTTTTTCACGTTTTGAACTCAAGAAATCAATGTTTGTGTTCCTGTGAGCACACATACCAACTATATAGCTAACACTATTCTTTTAACTATGGATTTTGAAACTTATATACAATTGATACTCAAAACAACTCAGATGAAAAAGTTATTAACCGCAAACTTGTAGATCTTTTCAAGTATCACAACTTTGGTGTTGACTTTGTTTCCATTTGATATTGTTAATCATGCTAAATCTGATCCGAGAACTTACATTGAATGTTTGGACTTGTAAACCATCTCAAATTCAAAAGTTGTCATCTATAAAGTTTATATCTCTTCAAACTCTACAACGACCACCTTTGTTAATGTATGACTTCCAAAGATGTCTTTGGACGTCTACCTTCAGAAATGAATACTTATATCAAAGACGTCTACCTTTTAAAAGACATGCATTTTCCAAACATTCAATGTAAGTCATACATTAACATTCCTGCTGTAAAGTTTATCTTAATGCGATGTCACATGAAGAAGTTATGAATTGTTTTGTGCAAACCAGCTATAACTGTCGGTTCACGCCATGAACTGGCAGTGATAGTACCATGCCTACCAGCCGGTTCAAGCCAAGAATCAGTACTCTGCCATTGCCACTTCCTAAATTACCAGCAATGAATGTGAATTCTGTAGCAGTGGTTGCTTGGCAATTTTAAATTTTAAATTTAAAAGCTATGAACTTTAAATAGTATTTTGGAACTCTACACAACTTCAAATAAAGAACTTCTCAACTACAAAATTGTAGATCACGTTAAGAGCTACAATTTCGATATAAAGTTGTGTCCATCCAAGTTCATATGAAAGGGTATGAATTATTTTTTGATACAAGTATTCATTTACGACAGGCATCTTAAGATGCCCACCTCTGAAAATTGAGTTTTAGAGTCGGTTGCCTTATTAGGACACTCAACTCTGTAAATAGCGATATTTAGAGATAGGCATCTTAAGATGCCCGCCTTTAAAATGATTTATAGAAATGGGTGACCTACAACAACCACCTTTGTTAATGTATGACTTCCAAAGGTGTCTTTGGACGTCTACCTTCAGAAATGAATACTTATATCAAAGACGTCTACCTTTTTAAAAGACATGCATTTTCCTGAAGGCCTTCTCACCATTTATGGAGACAGTTGCTATAGGTGTGTCGGCCTCCGCTAGAGAGCATGTCTTCTAAAATAATTTTTTTGAGGAGTGTTTTGTGATATTTTGTGTGATGTTTCTTGAGGAATAATATGATGTCTCTGTTGAGCCTCCAATTAGTAATATTATAAGATACATTATTAGGGCATTATATCAACTATATTTAGGGCATTATATCAACTATATTACCTTAAACAGTTCAAAGTAAAAACACAAGTTACATAAGGAGAATCAGAAGTTATTATCGAGTAGTAATCTGAAATGATCTAAGCAAAATACACCAAGCAAGCACCCAATTAAACGGCAATATGGATGTATGCGATTATAAGAGTCATAATTACGGCAATAAGGAAAAATTCAACGTCTTGATGAGTGAGAGTGTTGAAGAATATATCAATTCAATGGGTTTATCAGTAAGCATGTCCTATATAGAATATGTATGCCAATATGAGGCGACTATACTGAGGCTATATACCAAGTGCTAATCGATGCTGCAGCTTCGAGTAAATGATGAATCACAATGCAGAAGTATAAATAACAATTAAACTAATCATTTTGCAGCTATAATGTTTTGGGGAGAAATTGAGTTTCGCGACTTTTGATGAACTTGTGTAAAGGAAAATAAAATTTTGGTAACGAGGTTCTTGATATTGTTTTTCGAATTTTTAGTATTCACAATTTTCTTTCCAAAACTAAAATCTTACATTGTGGTCTACGATGCCATGAGGTAAAAAGAGAGAACGCACAACGCAGGGCATACCTTTATACTTGAGTAATTAGCCTGAAACACCGTGTAAACTGCGCCCAGTAGAACAGTACCTACGAGCTAGTTGATCGATCTGCATCTCGACCACAACGAAATGAACACCAGGACTTGTTAGGGTAGTGTTCCGATTGGCCGGCCGGCTCCAAGACAAGAATTATATATAGTATGACAGTCTAAACTACATAAAGAAATTTGCAGTTTCTAAATTTAGAAAATCCGATGACGGTGAGCTATAGATCATTGTGTTTGAAGAAAGATGCATTCGAAAAGTTTAGCACAAATATTTCAAAAAAAAAAAATAATGCATGTATGAGTATATATATGCAAATACCAAAAACTAACCTGTTGCAACACCACGCGGTGCAATCACAGACAGGGCTTCGAAAAAATTGACCGAGGCATTATATTTGTCAGGATTATTTGGATTGGCAAAAATGACGTGGGCTTTACTATAAGATCGGTGGCAGGAGGCGTGCAGGCTAGCTTGGCGGAAGGTCGCAAGCTCGCCAGGAAATCCACTGCCTCAAGCACAGCAATGATCAACCCGCCACATACTGCTCACGAAGCAGGATTGCCAGGAAAAGCCGTAGGGTGACAACTTTTCCTTTGGTCTGCTTTTCTTTACATCTTTAATCACTGGAGTACACGAAGTCTTTGTTTTGAATCCTGCTTTTCCTTTAGACTCTCTCTCTCTCTCTCTCTCTCTCTCTCTCTCTGCATTGGTTTCCCTTTTCTGCTTTATCGTGCTATGTCTTGTAACAAAGATATACAAATAACAGTGCCAGTGCCCCACGCAACAAGCGATCACGATCTAGATCACCATAAATGAAATCCATAATATAATGTCCATGGGATTATTGGTGTAATATATGCTGCATAACAGTAGTAATATGTTGTATTACAGACTTACAGTTGTAGGTAGAGTGGGTTGGATGTTGTATTAATTAAAGTAGTATAGGTACAGTGGGTTTGTAAACCTGTGTCAAAAAAATCATACATGTCCAAGACTAGGAGTTGTAGTAGGGATTATGTAAATAGGAGGGATTAATGTAATATGCCATCAACCTTGTGTTGACCGGAACAATGTTTGACTGACCGTCCAGAGTGTTGGACAATCGTTTCCAACACTCTACCAACCCGATCCCCTTTCCCTGTTTCTTTGGCGCTAGCTCTTGGGTATCACCTCTAAGTCCAATGGCCTGAAGAATTTCCTCCAAGTAATCACCTACATCTTCTTCCCTGGCATTTCATCCATTGTCATTGCCACCACTATCATCATTAGCATTCCCACCACCACCTTGTTAATGACCACGCATTTCTTCATCAAGCTGAGCTATAAATGCATTAGAGTAAGAGTGGTCTTTGATATTTTGTTCTTGTGGCTAAACTTTAACGAGTATTTCACGATGATGGACTATATGCATGCACTACTAACTATCACTAGTAATCACTAGTAGAGAACAAACTTAGGGCTTTAGTCCCTATCATTTTTGGGCCCGGGACTAAAGAATGGATTAGTTCGGTTGGACCCAACAACCGGGACTTACGTCCACTATCCAATGGCTAGAGGGGTAGCTTTTGCAGGAGGGGGACCTTTAGTCCCCGCCATTGGTTGTTCAAACCGGGACTAAACCCCCTACCAAACTGATAGGAGCACATGCTTTTGCAGTAGGGATTTTTAGTTACAGGCTGTGGCTACAACTGGGACTAAGATTCCATTATATATGTATTTCTAGCCGCAGTGGTCCTTGTTTGTGCCCAGGTGTTCATTCGTCGGTGTTCTTGCATGGGGAACAAGTTCTTCCTCTCTCTGCCGTCGGCTTCATCTTCAATCTTTTAAAGTTTAACAACTTCATCTTGTAATCTTTCAATGATAAATAATGTAGATCAGTGCATGCTTTATTATCTTGAGACATTTTTACCTATTATACATCATTTCTACATGAATGTGTGTTTCTCGACACATTTTATATATGTTTCTATAATATATTTATTATATTTGAATATTGCAATGGTAAAATATGTACATCATTCCTTGTTTTAAAAATAAACATAGAAATGTGTGGTTATTTAGATTATATACAAATAAGAATGTTGGATTTTTTTTTTTTATTATAGATCATTTCTACATGAATGTGTGTATCTTCACACATTTTATATATGTTCCTATAATATGTTTATATATGATTTTTGCAATGTATCTTGACACATTTTCTATTATTTGCTCATCTTCTATAAACACAGATATGGCCTCTCTGTGGGAGAAGGTCCTCCATGTACATATATTTGTTATACGTCGTAGTCCACTAAAATGGTGCACACAAGGTTGGAGACGCGGCAACATGGCATCTCCGGTCACATAGACATAGCATCCTACGGGCAGGGGAGAGAAGGAAGAGACATGGGCTCTCCGCAGCGGCAGGGCATGTCACCTAACAGATGGCTTTTATCTCTAGAAATGGCCCTGACATCCCTGTAAGCTCCAAATGTACCTCTTCAACCGACAACACTCATTTTGACTGCTTCGGCAATTATTTGACTCTCGGTGATACTTTGACGCTAGATGATAGAAGAGTCCTACAGTACTATTGAATTATTAGTGTCTATACAAATAATTAAAGTAGTACTGTTAAAGAAATGTTCTACAACACTACAAAATTGATTTTGCATGACACACCCCAAAAATTAACTGTGGCGTACACCCGTTTGTCCACCACGGTTAATATCCCGATTAACAGTGGTGGCCGTTTTTTATTTACCGTGGCAAAAATCATTGCCCGTCTCGAGAACAATTGATTAACCATGGTGGGAAACTTAAAAATGCCCACCTCGGTAAATATCTATTAACCGTGGCGGGCATCTAACTTTGCCCGCCACGGTTAATCGATTAACCGTGGCGGACCGTGTCGGGCGTCCTATAAGGCCGGTCACTCAAAATGCCTAGGTCTACGCCGACACCCAATAACGTCTTCATATACATAGATGGACCCAGGGTTTGGCACTCACTCACCCATTTCTTCTCTTCCTCACACGGACGCGCGCACCCCTTCCCTCTCTCCCCGGCGTACACCCCTCCCCTCCTTGGCGGTGCAAGGTGCGAGGCGGCGCCGGGCGAGGCACGGCGGTGCTTGGAGCTCGGCGTGGGGCGTGGGGATGATGGAGGCAGATCTAGGTGGGGCAAAGCTGTCGGCGGATCCGGGTAGCTTGGGAGCGATCCACATGAGAGAAGGCCCTTCGGTGGCGGATCCAAGCAAGGCAGGCCATCCGACAACAGATCTAGACGGGCCATGCTGATCCGGTGGTAGGCTCTCAGCGGCGCGTGGCGGCCAACTACCTCCTCCTAGCGGTGCTCATGTGCACGGATCGACAGCGACGACGTTGTGGTGAGCAGATCGACGGCGGCGGCGTCATGCCCAGGTCTAGGCTTGTTCGGCCCAGATCCGGACCTGTGCAGGCTTTTTTTGTATTTCCTAATTTATTAACCGTAGCGGGCAAAAGCGGACGCCACCATTAATATGCTATTAAACGGTGACCTCACCACAGTGACGGGCGCCTTTGCTCACCTCCGAAAATGAATCATGTCGTAGTGCTAAATATGTATTAGGTTGCCAATTGGGCATTGATACACGTCTTCCCTATAAGGGTACTCACAATGCAGACTCTATCGTATAGTCTAAGACTATCTATTACCTCAATGGTATCGTAGACTTGGATTAGTCCCGGTAAGACTTGGATCGAGTCTTGGTTTTTCTCCCTCTCTCTTCCATAAATATACTCACATCAAGAAAGTACAATATAAGGCTAGTCTCAATGAGGGTTTCATGTCACTGTTTCCAACGCATCCAGATTTTGGAAACAGTGCAGAAGAGTTTCATCCCCATGAAACTCTCTCTACTCTCATGAAACTCTTATCATCTCTCTCATCATTAATACGGTGCCACATCAGCCTAATTAATGTCCATGAAACTCTCATGAAACTCCATTGAGACTAGCCTAAATAGGAAGGTCTCTAGGAGTATCATGGAGAAGGAATCACCTTACCGACAGACCTGGAGCTTTTAAATATATGAAAAAAATAAATTGAAGAGTTATATATTCTTCTCCATGCTCTTTACTTGAATCTTTATCACTTTTCTAAAAGCGTGAAAATGAAGTCATCAATGCCCACGTCATTAAAGTTGGCGATGCTACCATTTTTGAGATTAACATTAATTGGAAGACTAGGAACCAACAAGCTGGCCTGTAGCACTTAACTGGAGACGCAAGAAAAGCATATATTCTCAGAAAAGGACAAAGGTAATAACCTGCCATGCACACACTACCTCGTTAGTAGGTATGGCTAGCGCTTCAAGCATTATTGGTTGGATCGCCGGTGCATATCACCCACATTGAGTTTCCATATACTTATTAGCCTGCGTTTGTTTTCAGGAGACGTACAAAATGGGGATACATGAGGTAAGTACACCTGTTAATTTTAAGTTGCAGTTTTGTTTACGATGGTGTATTGAAATTTGTAGTTGGCCTCGAGATGCACACAGATTTATATACCTGTATGCATGTAATGGTACTTGTGTAAGAGAATGTATATATGATGAACGAACATGTAACTTGGAATGCATGCATGCAGGGTGCACCTTCTGGGGGTAGCAGTAGCATAGGCGACGATGGCGGCAAGTTTGAGGTCCATGCCTACGCGAAAGTGGACGCTAGGCTCCCAGAGAAACACAGAGGCTGCACCCCCGTCATGGTGAGCATCACAGGGCCATCATCATCCGCAACCAAAAAGACGACGCAGCGCGCGCCGATCGACGTTGTTCTGGTGCTCCACGTCAATGTACGGTGCAAGACGCCGGCGAAATGGCATCGTCTCCTCAACCTGGCAAACCAAGGACCTGGTTGACATGCTTGGTGAGGATGACCGCCTCGCTATTGTCCCGGCTTTAGTGAAGGAAACAAGGATTATTTTCGAAGATGCCGTTGTTGTCCCCGTGAAGCCAAAATTGTTGGCGATGTCAGACGAGAACAAGACAGCTGCCTGTAGCTGGGTGGAGTCTTCTGAGGCCATGAGGGGAAACACGCAGTTGGCGAGAGATTTGGAATCGGCTGAGGAGGTATAGTTCGTCTTGGTAAAATGAACATAGTACATGCCTACATGCATGCTGTCATTATGATGTAGTGTAAGTGGTATTTTCATTCAATTATTCGTACATAACTAATGAATTGCGTGCACGTACTCGGTACAGATCTTGTTTGGTCGGGAATCCAACGTCAAGCAGAAGCGCGGCGGGCACATCATCGTCATCTCCAACAGCGATGAGGACATGAGTTCCATGCTTCGTTGGAGGTTCCGGTCCGTCCACGCCTTTGGCTTCTGCGACGCCGGCAATGCGAGGACAATGTCCACCATTGCCAGCGGCCGGGAGAGCACTTACGGCCTGTTGGACGACGTGGGTGGAAATGGTACTATCAGTCCAGTCTTCACTGAAACCATCGACAAGATCACTTCCGCCACCGTGCCGGTGGAGTTGAGACTCAAGTGCAAGCAAGAGGTGGTTCTGTCTGCCGTTTTAGCCCCTCGACTCAACTACTTCATCTCCCACAACAAGAAGGTTGGCATCATCTGGTTCCGGGCGAACGCCCACCGTGCTGCTGCTGGCCCGGTGACCAGCAACTGTGTCTTCTACCTGCACATCCCCCCTGATTATTACGAGAGTCAATATGGAGACCTGCTGGACATTCAAGTGAAGTACGGGTTGGGCAAGCAGCATGAGGGGCCACGGTTGGTCATTGTCCGCCAAGGCATGAGCGGATCCATGGAGGTGGTTGCAGAGATGGTGCGGGCGGAGGCTGTCAAGATCATCATTGACATCGCCGCGGAGGCCAGAAATGGCCATAAGGACCTCCATGAAGCCGCAGATGAGCTGCGTGCAAGGTGGAACCAACTTGTCGAGGAGTCCGGTGAGGAGGCTGCCAACGCAATTGTTGGCTTGCTGTCAAAGGTTGCTGCGGAGGTTCTAGAAATGGAGGAAAGACTGCGCAACAAAAGATTTTGGCTTGAACACATGCTTTCGTGGAGGTCGCACCAATGGTGGCCTCTGCCGTCACTAAAACAGGCAGCACTCCGGGACAGGGGTAAACGCTCGATTGTTGAAGGGGTGAATATTCGTAATACTCCAGAGGAAATGAAAACGCGTCCATCCATGGTTAGTTTCATAATATTCGTACATCTCTCTCTCTCTCTCTCTCTCACTAGTATATGCTTTGATATATATATATATAGGCTACCGCCAGCATTCTGCGGTTTAACATCTTGGCAAAGTTCGATACTGTGCCGGCACCAATCCGGAAGCCTGAACTCGGCCTCCCTGTGCTTGTTCACATCATGGTTCCATTATTGGAGGAGTTGGAGGAGAAGAAACGTCGTCTGCCACTCGATCTGGTTGCCGTGCTCGACGTCCGCTGCGGAGGCAATAAGATGATGGAGAAAAAAGCTAAAGGTGCTGAACAAGGCCATGGGATTCATATTGAGGAGGCTTAGCCACAAGGACCGCCTTGCAATCATACCTGTTCGATCCACCGGCACCGAACCTGCTGCTGCTGTAGCCGTCCTCCTACACAAGAACTCGGCGGAGAGAGAGTATACCAGGATTCGGTCCATCATAGCCTCGGCAAGTAACACCGCGCCAGCTGCACAAGAGGTACGCTTGCTGCTTTTTAGAAAAAGAAATTTTTTATTCCGGTCTTGCATAAGTTATACACTTAACCATTCTTCATTACAAGTCCAGCCTTGGGCTGAAAAAGCAAGCTCTCAAAGAGCAGGAAAAAATGAAGAAATAAACTCATGTACCAAATTAAGCCAAGAAGACAGCTACCAATGCTTGGCGAAGATATCCACTGATAGTCTCTAACATACGACATGCCCACTTTATATCCCGTGGTTGGGCGAAGACCTCCATTGATAGAGTTGGCTTGTCTTTCTCCTTCTGAAAGGATGGACCAAAAAGCGTGTCCAATATGTGGCACTAAAAACAATAACCTGCAAGTAAGAATAAATCATCTTTTTGTCAAAAATCATATAATTTCAGCTCAACCAAATAGACCAAATAATTGCACTTGCTCCCACACAAACATGCGGTTGCAATTTAGAGTCTACTTATCTTTGCCAAGGCCCAACAAAATTTTTTTGTGTTCTTGGCGTGGTTGTAAATTAAAAGCAACCTAAACCACTCTCCAAACAAAATGTGCCACACGACAGTAAAAAAACAAGTGTTGAATATATATATATATATATATATATATTCTTTTATTGTTGCAAAAAGCAACAAGCTTCAACACCTTTCCAATTCTTCTTGATAAGATTATATTTGGTTAAAATTACCTCCTTCATAAAGAACCAAATGAAAACCTTAATTTGCAGCACTTTTAACTTCCAAATGGCCTTATGAACAGGAAGCACACAATTTGGTTTACTAAATTTTTTTATTATACATTGATTGTACTGTTAAAGAACATTTTTATTGAGATTCCATATAATTGAATCATGTTGATCATCTAATTGCACAAATGCTAATTTTGCGACCAACGCATGCCATTTTGCTATGCTAGCTTATCACCAATGAGTGCTCCACGGAACATAAGATTAAGTGGTCTAGAACTGAAGACTTGGGCTCTACTTCCCCATCACTGCAAGTACGCTTGCTGCTTGCCGAGAGCACTACTTCGTTCTTCTGTTATTCGTTCAATCACTGCACAAGTAGTCTGTTTCAATAATAGAAGCTTTGCAAATTTCTATTAACAGCTTTTTGTACATAAATGGCGGATGTATATTGTATACACATGATGAGCGCATGCAGGTTTTCTCGTTGTTGTGTGTAGACCAAGCATTGGGACTGGGAGCATCTCAAGAAGACCATGTGCCTCCCAATAGCCACGGTTGGCAATTCACGTGCGACGGCTGTCTCTGGCAGAACCACTCTCCTTTCAAACTCGCTCAACGCTGCCGTTAAGGTATGCACGCAGACTACCTCTTTTTAATACTTCAGTTTTAAAATAATCTGCTCCCATGGTTCTGCAATAGTTGTCTATGGCCTTTTGATAGAGCGTTCGACTATACTTGTTCACTTGTTCATTGAGGATTTGTAGAGTAAGTACTATAGTTAATTGAGGATTACAAATACCAAATACAGGTAGTTTGATTCTTCCTGGGATTCTGAATCGGATACGGATGGTGTTTGTTGCGTTACATATATTGATATATATTATATATACATATGAGAAATCTAAGATTAGTATTCAAATTTTGATATGATTAAATGTCCGGATTCACATATGGATTATCCCATTTAGTATCTTAACCCTTTCGGAGTTAATGGATATAGGTAAATAGCTGTCCCATTTTTCATCACTAAATTATAGTGACTTTTGGTCGGTTGATTTAACAAAACTGTCCCTTTTTTAATCATAAAAGAATAATAAAAAAAAAAATTTTTAAGAATCATTTAAAATTTAGAAAAGTAACTTTTGGTGTGGGAGGTCGGTATAGCAGAATCACAGCTATTGCAACGTTCGATTGTCGGTACTCTTCGCAAGTCTGTTCGTCGAGATTTGAACATTATCGTACCATGACACCATATATTCATTTGTGACCAAGTATAAAATGCTATCCATTTGTGCTAGCATCTATGAACCCTTATACTGAAAAATATCAGCTCTTAAACGACCTCAAATGGAAAGATTTTCAAAACATAGTTTTAAACTCGTTGAGCACGTACAACCATCTTGATATAGGACGTGCCTTTATCCGAGGTCATTTGAAAAATATTTTAAATTTAAATTTCACAATTAAGGGCCCTAGCCAATATCAAGTAAAAAAAAATCATTTACTAGGAAGTTTACAACTCTGCAAGCTATGTAATTTTGATATAAATTTTGTCTTAATCTGACTTCATTAAAAAAATGTTAGGATTTCATTTTTTCAGCAACTATTTTCCACTCCTGGAAAATCAAAATTTCCTGTCAGGTTAAAACCAACACTGAAATAGCAAAAACCGACAGAAAAATTGAAAAACGACATGCATCTTCATGCCACTGATCTATTCTAATTTTTCAAGTCCAAATGGCAACAACAGTTAGAAATATCATCAGTACATTGGCACAAAACCAACTTTGCCTCAAAACAGTAATAATCTACTCTAATCTATTAAAAATATTGAATCTTCATGCCACTGATTTAGCCTGTCTTGTAAGCGTCTTTGCAAGGTTCATCCTTGTTTGAACAAAACCTGTAGAAGTATAAAGAAGACTTGCATCCGCAAGGTTTCACCCTTGTTGAACAAAACCTATAGAAGTATAAAGAACAATTTCTCTCTATGTATATATAAAAAAAAAAATGAGAACACAAGCTGCCCAGTGAATTTCTATGTAGCAAGCCCTTCAGTCTAGGAAAAGAAAATAATTGCCAGGTCCTACTTATCTGTAAAGAGAAGCTCCCTCAGCCGACGAATGTTATTCTTTCAAATAAAGGTTGCATGACATTAAAGTTCCATCAACTCCAAAAGAAAAATTCATTAGCTACTCTGCAGTCAAGTCAACCAGGATAAAGCACACATACCATTTTTAATCAAGTGCTAGCCTAAATGATTGTGTTTACAACAGGTTGCATTAAAAGTAAATGTAAGCTGCAGAGAGCCAGACTCAGACCACTGGTAGTTCTTAACAAGTACTCCTTACCATTGGGTTAATATGTATGGATGTCTATATAAAATGCATCCACAAAGTTCTCCATCGATAGAAAGAGTAACCTACAAAGATCTGCAAGTAACAAAGGCACTCCCTATCTGATAGGAAACACCAACTACCATATTTGTATTGTTCCATCTGTGAAGCCATTACCAAAGGCACTCACTTAAGCCATCCAGTAACACACCAATAAGCCATCCACCGAACTGCTGCTGGTAAACTAAAATTGGAAGCGCAGAAACTTCACCTGATCTTACTGTCAATAAACTTGCTTCTCCTGCCGAACTGCTGCTGCTGCTCCTGCAAAACTGCTACAACAGAAACAAATAGAAGCAAGTCATGAGCATTTATTCTTAGCATCAAATATATTAAACTTTAAACTGCACATTGAAAAATAATAGGCATGGGGGTAGAGTAAAATAACAACCTTTTTGTGTTCAAACTAATAATTAACATCAATCTAGAGGCAAAAAATCGAAAACATAGAAAGGGAGGCCTTGTCTCAATCACGGATAGAAAATCAGTACGAACTTGCAATGGACAATACACTATTATGGAACAAACTAGTTTCTCAATTGCATTGGGATAGTCATAAGATGAATCTTATATACCTATATAGATGTGCCATTCATCAGATCTACCAAATTACATACCTACTGGTTATGTTCATGAAACCTGCTGTTTCATTGCGCAATGATTTGCTTTCAACTTTCACAAAACTAAAAGTTCCTCCAAAGTTTAGCTTGCATTAACATTGTACCATCAAACCCATCCTGGAACTCATGATAATGGTCTTGCAAAATTCCTGGCATTCTATACATTTAAAGTCACTAACCTTAGAGTATGGTGTATATATCTATATATCTATATTTTCATCTAATATCTATATAACCTAATCTCTGAAAGCAAGGCACTGAAAGCAAGAAAACTATTTTTTTGCGGCACCTTGTATGACCGCCGGCGAGCAGCACCTTGTCCTTGACTTAATGCCCACCATGTGCAAATGCATGCGTTCGTTCCTCATCCTCCCCACGTACATGTGTTGGCACAGGATTAAGGATCTGCAGGAAGACAAACCACGCAATAACCAGATAGGATCTGGTACATGAATACATGAAAACTGAATAACGATGCTGCAGTACGAACACACATGATTGGGTACCTTACGATTTTGGCAAGGGGTCCGCACCAGCGCTGGCCTGATCTACCATGTAGTGGACCGGATCTACAGCGCCGACGCCGCCGACGCCGGGCCGGACCCGCGCCTGGATCCAAGCCTGGATCCTCGCGGTGGTTGTGTGACCCGGCGAGCTCACGGATATAGATGGCAAGCTCGCCGCCGTGCGTCGACCGCCGCCGTGGCCTCATCCAGATCGCGACCATGCGCCCCCACAGCCGGCTTCCGAGCCCGACCGTCCGCCATCTGGATCCAAGCATGGCTCACCGAAACAGGATGCCGCGATGTTGGATCTGGCCGCCCCACCTGAGGAGTGGCAGGAGCAGCGGCGACGCGGCGAGAGGCAGGGCGGCGGCGGTGGCTGGATGAATGGAGCGACGAGCGAGGTGTAGCGCGGCTAGGGTTCTCTCACGCCGTGTTATATACGCGGGCGGGCTGAGCACGCCATCTTTTGGGCCTGGCTGAAAGGCCACCGCGGACCAGGCCCAGGTTGGGTACCGGTTTTTAGTCCAGGCGTGCCGCAAATAAGATTTCTCTGTCGTGCTAAGATAAACCGACAGAAAAATAGAACAATACACAGGATAATAATATTTTTTTTCTGTCAGTTTTTGCATTTTTCTGTGTGCATTATAATAACCGGCAGTATAATATCAATTTTTCTATTGGGTGAGACTATACCGATAGAAAATTCTGAGTTTCAGTAGTGTTCTAGAGCGATTGACTTACTTAAACCACCCCTAGAAATCATTTATTTTGAGAAGCGAATACATAAGAAACCACTCATAAAATATGATTTTTAGGAGCAATTGTTTTATGTCAACCGCCCCTACAAATCACTAACTTTTTCAGGATCAGTTTGATTAAGTCAACAACCCCCTAAAAATCAATTTCTAGGGACAGTCTGCAAGCTATAGTACAACATAATATTTACAGAGGTGATTGACTAAGTAAACCTCCCTTAAAAAGAATAGGAAACGAGTAGTGAACAAGTTCTGCAGATACAATTTGTAGAGATGTCTCCATTCTTAGGTAGAGACAGATCTATTTAAAACCACCTCTAAAAATGGTTTTTGAATTGACCCATCTCTATAAATCAATCTTTAAATACGCTAGACAGTTCATCCGTCTTCAAAAATACGCTCTACTTTTAGAGATGGCTAGAAGCCCAACCTTGTCTAAAAATGCTATTTCTAGAGACGGCCGTTGTTATCAGGGTCTTTTCCGGGGCTTTGGGGGGGGCGGGGCTGAGGGAGCTCGAGTAGGGGCTTGGGGCTGCAATGCGGCTAGGGCGGGAGGGAGGCAGTGGCGTGGGCGCAGGGAGAGGAGAGCGAGATAGGGGAAGAGTTTATGTTTCTTACTCAAGATTGAAAGGTTACATAGTCCTATTTATAGTCATGGGATACTTAGCCCCTAAGCAATCTAAACTTATCTTCCAAGAAACTAAGAGAACAGTGTCCTTATTGATTTGGACCGCTTCACTTACAAGCAAAACTTATTTATTTCCCGATAAATTCTAATATATTTATCTAAGAAATGCTCTATTTATTTTCCTATTTTTTTCTGACCTTTCCTTCTTATTCGGGATCTCCTCGAATGCCGGGGGATTTGAGGAGCGGTGGTAGCCCCCCACGGCCGTGCGCCCCTCTGGCCGCTGCGCCAGAGGGGTCCTAGGGTTGACAAAGGCTGGGCCATGGGCTCCCTGCTGGCCCATTTAGCCCGATCTTTGGGCCTCTTATTTAGGTGCATGACAGTCGTACTTTCCGGCCATGTCTGAAAATAGAGGCATTTCTAGAAGCGGCGAGAAATTTCACCATTCTCTAGAAATAGATTTCTATATGTGGTTAGTAATTTGGCCCATTTTAAAAATAGGTGCACCACAATAAAATCAATAATCTTTTCAAATCAAGTCGGATGAAGACAAATTTTATATCAGAGTTGTAGAAGGTGATGAAATTTTCATTTGAAACCATTTAAGGTCAAAAAATTATGCTTAAAGTTCTTAGATTTGAAATTCAATTTTTTTTTAATTTTATAGTGACCTCGGCTGAAGAGAATCCATAAAAAGTTTAAGGACCTAGAGCGTTTACTCTTTCATTTTCTCCTATTAACATTCTAGGCCTAGAAAATAGGATATAGCTTAGCATTAAGACGGTCACCCTTTGGAATCGTATTTTCAAGGAGGGGGCTCATTTAAACTAGTAGAGACATCCAGTGTTCATTCTCATTAAGGGAATTGCCCCTGCAATTGCAGCGTAAACAAATCCCTTCCACCTTAGACAGTTCACTCCCATTCCCCCAACTCGAACTCCTTTCTTGAGCTCACTTGGAGATGGAAAATTGAAAAAATAGAGAGAGGAAGCTTTACCCTTGGAAACTTCGAAGGAGTTGGCTTTAAGAAGTAATTAAGATTATGCCATCACTTGTGTCTTTTTGAGTTTCATTTGTTGTTCAATTAGTGTTTCCATCTTGTGACGTCAAGCCCAGTTTGGATGTGGCACATATGCACGTATGTTGATGTGAGATTATAGGCGGTTAGGCCCACCTTGTTTGTTGAAGGTGGCTTAGAGCAACTCCAGAATAAGCCCTCAAACAAGCCCCTACTCTATTTTTTAGAGGTGAGCTAAAAAGTTCAACTTTAGCAGGGCTCTCATATGGGCTCCCATTTTCCATGCCCTCCCAAATCTCACCTCCAAGCCCCTAGGAATAGGAACCTCCTATTCCCCTAGGAGATGGAAATGGAAATGGAATGAGAGCTGAGTTTTCCTATTCCCCCTAGGAGATGAAAATGGAAATGTAATGAGAGCTGAGTTTTGAGTAGTACCGCTGGAGTGAGAAGTGAAAAATAGAGACAAAAAAATAACAAGGCCCTCAAATGGTAACTAGGGACCCTGATTTGGGAGCTCCTACTGGAGATGGTCTTACACGGACATATAAGGCTCCTATAATCCATACCATCAACCCTAGGTTAACCTTTTTATGTGAAGTGAGGATGAAAATGTAAGTGGGTTAGTGAGGGTTTTGGTCCATTCAGCATGATGATGTTACTGTAAGTTTAATTAATATTTCTGACTGAAACCTATTTGTATCATGGGGTTGATAAGCATCATATAAATGACCAGAAACGCCATGAATGGATAACAATGAGTTAGGTATTAAATTAAAAGTAGTTCTTGACGTGGAGAATAGAACACTCCTATAGAAGTCATTTATACTATAGAGCTGAGTAAAACATTTGTTTAGAGCCGGTTTTTAGTCTATATCAACCACCTTTGACCAAAGGCCTCTAAAAATGGGTGGTTTCCCGAGGCCACTAAGTGCGACCGCCTCTGGAAATGAACCGAATTGTGGATGCAGTCGCTAATAAGTCAGCCACCTTTAGAAATCATGAAGAAAAACAATGTGTAACACTTGTTTTAGGTAGGAACTAACCTAGAGGCTAAGGGAAATCCATTACCTCAATTTTTTTTTCAGTGGCTGTGTCTTAGCTAGGTAATGGGTATAGTAGGAACCTAAGGCAGATCCATTACCTCATTTGTTGGACATAATTCATCAGCGATTAACATTGGATGGCCGGAGCAAATAATCCATGTTAGGGAATGAAGAGCATTTTTATATTATAGGAATGAAGAGCATTTTTATATTATAGGTTAACTCAACTGATGATTAAAGAATAAGAAAGCATTCAGCAATAGATGAAATGAAGAATTTTTGTGGTGTACACAGAAAAAAAAAACACTGAGGATTGCAAAAGCCAACATCTATCTCTACTCTCCGAACAGAAATATATATATAGCCTATATATATCTCTTACACAAGAGTTGCACACTTGAATGAAGCCATTGAAAAACAAAATAAACCTTATAGTTGGTATGCGACGGTGTCTCAATTTCTTTCCTGCTAGTTGGTGCCAACTTATCTTTTACCACTTTTATTTATTTATTTATATGTGTACCCTTACTTATGAAATCATTATTAACCCATATATCTGTCTCATTTTGCTTGCACGGGCACAGCTGTTGGATAGTCGGCGAGCAGACGACAAGGCCCGCATGGGTTTGATCATCCTTGTCTCCGACAGCGATGACATCCCGATCCGACAAACAACTTTTAGCACAAACTACACCATCCATGCATTCAGCTTCCATGGCGCGGGCAACGCGAGGGCCATGTACCGTATTGCCAGCAGCTCCAGCGGCATCTACGCCGCCGTGAACGATAAGCACGACGAAATCACAGAGGCCTTCATAACCTGGATCCGCAAAGCCACTTCGATCATTGCTGTGAACACAAAGGTCAATATCGAGTGCAACAACGTCTCCAGAATCAGGCTGTCCGCCATCGAGTCCACCACTCAATTCAAGTCGAGCATCGACCGTCGCAGGAAATCTGGTACCATCTTTGCAGGTGCCCTCTATCCCGGCGCAGAGAGAAGATTCATCGCATACCTCCGGAACGTCCCGGATGACTACGACCATGGCAGCGGCTACCTCAGTTTACCCAAGATGTTGGCAGTGAGTGTGACATGGCAACATGGACCCAACATGGTGGGTGAGAAGCTAGAGGGTCAGGTGGTTGTCGTCAGTGGCAAAGCATCCAAGGATGTGGTAGAGGAGATTATCCGCATCCAGGAGACAAAAAAATTGCGAGCGCCATTGCTATTGATCCCATGACCGAAACAGAAAGTGTTCTGGGAAAGGTGCAGGAGCTACGTTCTGCGGTGGCAGCTGAAGATGACAACGTCATCGCTGCTATCCTCGTGGTGATGAGGTCTTTGATTGTCCCTGGCTGCCAAACATGCTCTCATGGCTGTCATTTCAAGGATTATGTGAACGGCCACCTTCAACAACGAGTAGATCGCAATCGCTTGTCGCGAAGCCGATCAAGCCTACCGTCCGTTTCTCGTCCACATGAAGATCAAGCCCACGAAGACCAACGCAAGAGTACCCGGACACAGAAGCCCAACTCCAAATACCTCGGCCTAGAATTAGTGGCGGATCTTTTAGGGGGCTCTCCATCTATAATAATTGTTAGATCTACATGTTGTCCTATATGAGCCTGTAAGGAAAATGGATCTCAGCTCATTTAGTTTGGATTTTGGTGTTTGATGACTAACACAACCAATTAGGACTAACATGTTTGCGAGTAATTATTTTGTAGTTCAATAGGGTGCAAATCGTGAGTTAGACGAAGGAGCAAAGTTCAGCACGAATTGGAGCCGAGCTTGGAGGCAAGGTGCAAATGAAATAAAATAAAAAATAAGCTTGAGCTTAGACACTCGATCGGTGCAAATGGAATGGAATAAAAAGAGAATAAGGTTAAGGAGAAGTGTTGGACAGCTATCCAGCAGCACTGCACCATCGGTAGCAGTCCTAGGCCATCGCACCGCACAAAGCAGGCATGCAGGGCAGCAGCAGCAAGCAGCGCAGCAGGCAAGCAACCCAGTGGAATCCAGTGTACATATATAGACGTGTGGTTGTACATATTATCTCACTAGGTGAGAGGGACTATGACCCCGTCCTTATGTGACTGAGGCAAGTATCTCTCCACAGGAACCCTTACCTGCCAAGGTAACCCACACCTTGTGGATTACCCCTTACTTGCCCCTGGTCAAGAGTTAACCTAGTTTACATTTTTATCGTGTTTAGGTGTTGCTAGGAAATCTTGGTTTCCTCATATGGATTGTGTCGGGATAATTATCTCTTTTAATCTGACACTTTGCAATACCTAATCTCTATGGCTAATTGGTTAAGGATGGTGATAGGAGGGGGGGGGGAGGAGCTAGGACTTGCCTTCGCTGTTGTCCTCGTTCGACACTTCTATGTAATCGGGGTCATCGTGTTCCGGGGATTACCTTTGTCATCGGCGTTTCTATCGTATAAGGCTACCGCTAATTCATGACAAAAAAGAAAGGCAAAGCATGGAACAATGTGGTAGTGATGGATGCAATGCATAGAGCATGATTTTAGATGAATTCTGGAAGTGGAATCACCTAAAACGGGGCTCGGATGTAAAAGTTATGCATTTTAGAAGTTTAGTCTTTAGTTATTAAACTTCCCAGATTTATTATGATTTTTCCACTGTATGAAATCATGAACTAACTACATGGATAAATTACTTAATGCATCTAGTTTATTTACAAGTTTTCTGGGAATTTTTCTAGGTCACGAAAATGGTTTTATAGCATTCTGTGTACATTAACCGGGTATGCCTAGTATTTTTCCTAACTGTACCAGGGCTGATGTGTGTGTTATGTATGTGTGACTGACATGTGGGGCCAGGTAGCCAGTGGCTATGTCACTGACGTGTGGACCCGGCTAGTCGGGTGGAGGGGACGGCGTTTGGCCGTGGCTCACGTGACAAAGAGAGAAGGAAGGGGAGAAGGGAACATACGGGGACGGAACGGTGTTCCATTCGGTTCCCACTGTTAGCGAGAAATAGGGGAGAGGGAGGGGGACAATGACAGACGACGATGCCGCCCGACACCGAACAGGGGAGGATGGACTCGGGCTCGTCGGAGTTGCCTACGTCGGCGATGTCGATGCCCGGATGGGGAAAATAGGGGGTGGACGAGGTGCAGGTGATCGTGCCGCGTTGGTGGGGAGGACCGAGGCGTTGGTGGGGGGTTGTGGTGGTGGTGGCGGCTCGCTGGAGCCTGTGAGGCAGCGGCAGGGGGGATGGCCCTAAAGGCCCTAAACTACCTCATTCTCTATGGCACTACACTCAGGGGCATCTACTGTACTTGATGAAGCTACTACGTGGCGTGGGCGAGCTCTGCCGGCGGCTAGCCCGTAGCGGTAGCGGCTCGCCGGAGCGGAGCTCTGGGGATACGCCTCTCTAGGATATCCTAGGTCCTACTAGCTAGGGTGAAAGAAAGTAAGGAGGGAGGAGGCGGTTGACACTTGTTAACGTATATTTTTAATTATCAATTAAACATGGAAAAGGACTAAAATATAATTAGATAACCTTATTAGGGGTTTATACTAATGATTTCCATGAGTTTTGGTAAAATTGTGTTTTGCAGGGACTTAACAGGAAAACAGTAGAATTCGTAACGCAATCCAACTCCGGAACAAAGTCTAGAAGGCTCCGGGATACACCCGACGGGAACGAAACTTGACACCGAAGAAAACATCATCTAGAAGACTCCAGAAGCCACGACGCATCGCGGGGCCCAGGGTGGGACCCACCCTGGGCCGATCGGCCCAATATCCATGCCGCTCGGCATGGCCACGTCGCCACGTCAGCCCTGCTTCCAGAATGATCTTCAACCGCCTCTAAGACGCAATCTAATCCGCTCGTTTAATGTCGGTTTGATCCGATGGTGTCGGTAGGAGCACGAGATGTATCTAGGTCAACCCCGGTACCTCCTCCCGACTATATAAGCAAGCTCCGGCCCACGGCTTCAATCAATCTCGCTTCAATCTTCAATTCAATCGGATCATCCACGGCGACAAGAGATAGAAGCTCTAGATTAGAATTAGATTGAGAGTTAGTTTTTGCGAGTTGAGAGAATTAGAGTGCGGTTGAGGCGGAGTTGAAGGAAGGCCGGAGGCGTCGGCGCCTCCATCTTCTTCCTCCTGCGGTTGGCGCCTCCATCATCTTCTCCCCGAGGCGATGCCATTGGAGCACGACTCGAGATCTTGTGGATTGTTCAAATTCCATTCGAGTAAGTGGTATTGTCTCTATTGTTCTTAAGGTTCGTATTTCTTTGATAAGATTACTTTGATTCCCTGTCGCTCTTGAATTAAAGTTGTTAGATTAATGTAAGCGTGGTGCTTAGATTGACTAGCTTATTACGAATACCTTCTATAGGCCGGAGTGAAACACCAACCGTTAAGGGTGATCGTAGTGGTGACAAAGACTATTGAGTCCTTTGTATCCCTGCTCCCGTTTATAGAAATCGTAGGAGACCTGCGTTGTTAGCGTAGAATCCTTTTATTAAGAATTTCTTCATGACAACCCCTCTTAAGAACAATGTGCAAATGATTTACTTGAAGTGAGAACAAGACCTTCCTACTAGAACTCCTTATCTTTATTATCTATCTAGTTTTATTAAACCACTCGGGGATCGTGGTAAATCTCAAGAACCCCTTCTCTACGTTCTCCCCGTGGATTCGATATTTAAAACCCATCACCCCGGGTGAAGTGCTCACCGGTATCCGTCCGCTTGCGGATTATCCATCATAATATTTACGTAGGCTTATCAAATACCAACAAGCATTTAAAATGCGCCGTTCTTGGGAGAACGGTTTAGAGATTTCTTGAGTATACTTTTATCTTTTTTAGTTTAAATTCTTATCCTTTTCTTTATCATGGATACTACATCCATTAAAGATTTTTCGGCACCTACGGAGCTTAGCCTTAGGCCTATACCATCATCCAAGCCAATTCTATCCGAGGCCTATGAGCTACGCCCGCAGTTAATAGAGATGGTCCAAACCAACACTTTCTTAGGAATAGAAGACGAAGACCCTTATCATCATCTCCAACAATTTGAGCAAACATGTGACTGCCTTCATATAGAGGGTATGTCCGACGAAACTATCCGTTGGAAACTCTTTCCATTCACACGAAAAGGAAAAGCTCGCCAATGGTATGATAGAACCAAGGAGAAGAAGAAAGGCGATTGGGGAACGCTCCGTGCGATTTACTGCCTGATTTCTACCCGTTTCTAAAGTAGTCGACCTTAGAACCCGGATCCTATCTTTCAAGCGGGGAGGATAGTGATTCATTGAGTTCATCCCAGGAACGTTTTGAACTTCTTTGCAAATCCGGACCAGATCTAGGCCTTCAAGACCACGTTTTACTTCAACATTTCTATATTGGTCTTAATAAAGAATCTAGAGCCTACTTGAATACCTCTTCACATGGATCTTTCATCCATCTTACATCTAGTGAAGCTAGAACCATTTTAGACAACATTCTAGCCAAGACTAATGATGATCGATGAAAGAAAATCTTTAGAAGAAGAAATTCGAAAATAGCTACACCCCGAGCCTATGCGGAATCATCTCAACCTTGTAGCTATAAAATCATCAAAGGAAAAACATTATTTTCCTGATTTTATGAACGATATCGAGGATGATTTATTTTCCGATTTTGGGAAAACCTCGAATTATCATAAAGAGAAGAAACCTCAGCAAAATTATCTTCACAAGAAGAAATTGATCGCGTTGAGCAATATTTCTCAAGACAACACACTAGGGAACTCGCATCCATCATGAGTGCGGAATGGTTAGAAGAATCGAACTTTCTTTTCGACGTGATCCGTTTGGATTCACCTTACGTACCAATTCAATGCATAATTAATGCAATCCCCTATGATGCACTTTATAACCCAGTCGTAGGAGTTAATAGAATGGCTTTATCCTTTTTCGAGCAATTTAGCAAGAACATGCCATTATCTCCTACTACTAAGTTATTAAAGCACTCCTCTGGACAAATTGTCCAAAGTTCGGGACTTCTTTACACTCTACCTATTCGTAAAAGCGGCATGTTAATCAACCCGAGCTTTTATATCTTTGACATTAAGGAGTTTGACCTTTTAATAGGCCATCCGTTAGAAAGACTCCTTAAAGAAGGACACATGGGAAAACTAGACATTTGTCTAGGCAGAAATAAATTTCCCTTACACTTCGCACATTCAATTCATACGGAGACCGAACCCAGTCGAACTGGACCCAATGGAAGAGGTGAAAGAAGCATCTATAGAACATTTCGTAGAATCCAATCAAGAAGATGTAAATCAATTCTTCATCAAGGAAGAAGAAGAAAATCCAACTGATTCCGAACCTCTCGATGAATTCGAGGAAACCTCGAGACCTCCCATTGAACTTAAACCTTTACCACCTGGTCTTAGATATGCCTTTACGCATAATGATCCTGAGTCTCCTCTGTGATCATTAATGATAAACTCACTCGGGAAGAGACTTACGAGGTTAATTATTGTCTTAGAACAACATCGTTCGACCTTTGGCTACTCACTCCAAGATCTAAAGGGCATCGGGTCCTGCCCTTTGCACGCATCGTATACCTACAGATCCCGATGTTCCACCATCTAGAGAGCCTCAACGAAGACTTAATAATGCGATGAAAGATGTAGTAAAGAAAGAAGTTCTAAAAACTTACGCACGCCCGGATTATATATCCCGTGCCACATAGTGAGTGGGTAAGCCCTGTGCAAGTTGTGCCTAAAAAGAGAGGCATGACAAGAGTTAAAAATGATAAGAATGAATTAATTCCTCGAGAACCCGCCACCGGGCCGGCGTATGTGCATAGACTATAGAAAATTAAATAAAGCCACAAAGAAAGATCACTTTCCACGCCTTTCATTGATGAAATGTTAGAACGGTTGGCAAACCACTCTTTCTTTTGTTCTCTCGATGGATATTCGGGGTATCACCAAATCCCAATCCATCCCGCAAAGATCAAAGCAAAACCACTTTTACATGTTCATATGGAACTTATGCATATCGTAGAATGTCTTTTGGATTATGTAATGCTCCACTTCTTTTCAAAGATGCATGATTTTATTTCGACATGATTGAAGAGATTATGGAAGTTTTTATGGATGACTTTTCTGTTTATGGAAAAACTTTTTGATGATTGTCTAGAAAACTTAGATAAGGTTTTGTAAAGATGTGAAGAAAAGCACTTAGTCCTTAATTGGGAAAAATGTCATTTTATGGTTAGAGAAGGAATAGTGCTAGGCTATCTAGTTTCGAAAGAGGAATAGAGGTAGACCGAGCTAAAATAGAAGTAATTGAACAACTACCTCCACCTGTGAATGTTAAAGGAATAAGAAGTTTTCTTGGCCATCTTTGGTTTTGTAGAAGGTTCATAAAGAATTTTTTCTCATATTGCTAGACCTCTTACAAACTTGTTAGCTAAGGATGTTCCTTTTGATTTTGATGATGCTTATCTTAAATCTTTTGAAACTCCTGAAAAATGCTCTTATTTCTCGCACCCATTATTCAACCCCCTGATTGGTCTTTACCTTTTGAAATTATGTGTGATGCAAGTGATTATCTTTGTGGGGGCTGTTTTGGGACAAACAAAAGACAAGAAACATCATGCCATTGCCTATGCTAGTAAAACTTTAACTGGACCTCAACTTAATTATGCTACAACCGAAAAAAGAGTTACTAGTCGTTGTTTATGCTATCGACAAGTTTAGATCTTACTTGGTAGGAGCAAAGGTTATTGTTTACACCGATCATTCTGCTCTTAAATATTTGCTCACTAAGAAAGATGCTAAACCAAGATTAATACGATGGATTTTGCTTGCTCCAAGAATTTGATTTAGAAATTAGAGATAAGAAAGGAGTAGAAAATTCATGTTGCCGATCATTTGTCTAGAATGCATTTTGAGAAACCACAGAATTACCCATTAATGACTCTATGAGGGATGACATGCTCTATCGGATCTCCCGATCCGACCCCCGGTATGCGAATATTGTTAATTTTATGGTTGCGGGATATGTACGACCCGGGGGGTTGATAAGAAAAAGCTCATTTATGAGAGTCGTCATCACCTATGGGATGAGCCATACCTCTTCCGAGTATGCTTGTTGGCTTACATCCGGAGGTGTGTACTTGGCGAGAAGAAGGACTACAGATTATCGAAAATGCCACTCATCACCATATGGGAGGTCATTATGGAGCATTCCGTACACACGCAAAGATCCGCAAAGCGGATTTTTTCCGCCAACCATGTATCAAGACACAAGGGACTTCGTACGGAGGTGCAACGCCTGTCAGAGGCATGGCAATATCAATTCTAGAGATGCCATGCCACTAACGACAAATCTTCAAATCGAGCTCTTTGATGTCCGGGAATTGACTACATGGGGCCATTCCCAAAATCCGGACCCTATGAGTACATCTTGGTGGCGCTTGACTATATTTCCAAATGGGTTGAGGCTATGCCATGCAAGACTAGCCGACCACAAGAGCTCCATCAAGATGTTTGAAGAAATAATATTCCCAAGATTCGGTACACCAAGGCTAGTGATAAGTGACGGAGGGTCCCACTTCATCGACAAGAACTTTGAGAAATACCTCTCAACTCATGGGATCCAACACAACGTCGCTACACCTTATCACCCGCAGACAAGTGGTCAAGCAGAAACGTCAAACAAGCAAATCAAGAACATCCTTCAGAAGACGGTTGACCAAATGGGAACTAAATGGAAAGACAGGCTACCCGAAGCTCTCTGGGCTTATCGGACAGCTTACAAGACTCCCATCGGAATGTCCCCCTACCAGTTGGTTTACGGGAAGACATGTCACTTGCCTGTTGAGCTAGAATTCAAAGCTCACTGGGCGATTAAAAGGTGGAATATGGACCTTGATGAAGCTGGAACAAAACGAAGAATGCAACTATCTGAGCTGGAAGAATGGAGAGAGAAGGCGTACCACAATGCCAAGATCTACAAAGAAAGAACTAAGAGATGGCACGACAAGAGAATCAAGAAGAAGGAATTCCACCCAGGCGATCAGGTATTACTTTTTAATTCCAGGGTACGACTCTTCGGACATGGAAAACTACGAAGCAAGTGGGAAGGACCGTACAAGGTGGTGAGCTCATCATCACACGGAGCCGTCACTCTTCAAGACGACGAAGGTACGCTATTTAAGGTAAATGGTCATCGCCTCAAAATATTTTTAGAGCCCAATAAAGAATTAGAAGAATTAGATGTTATCGAGTTCTTCGAATTACCCAAAAATATTAATTTTCGCGATTAACGGGCCAACGTCAGGATTTTCGGGATAACAATAAAGAGTTAGAGCACGCCACGACAGGACGTGCCACGAGGCGACACGTGGCGGGCCGATCGGCCCGAATAACAGGCCGATCGGCCCACGCCTCCCCCCTCTCACGACCAGTCTTGTCTCACGCGGTCTCCTGCAGGTTCAGTCCGGGAAAAACTACCTTCGAGATCTATTTTCGCGTCGTAAACCCGTTCTCCTGCCCCCGAAAAATCCTGACTCATATATAATTGAGGGTAGACCATCTCTTTTTCTCATCTAATCTCCAAACCAGCAGCCATGTCTGAAAAACAGCTTGTCCCCTTCAATGAAAAAGCCAAGCAAGTTGTTCCTTTCAACAAGCAACCGAAGCCGCTCGCCGTCATACCGCCGGATCATACCCCCCTTCCATATGCTCCACCTCGTCGTCCCTCTACGCCACCACCACCGCAAGGACGCAAGCGGATCATGTGCGCCTGACCTTGCGATCGTCGCCCATGGCCGCATTGAAGAAACCGATCCATGTTCCCGGCTACATGGAGGTTCAAGAACCGGAAGGAGGGCGGCGTCTTACACGTGTTCGCATGGACACCAACGGCAATCTGAGGGAGCACAAGTACACCCACAGCACCTCCACGCCGCACTACCATCGACGGAATCCGTGCAAAGGAAGCCTGATCAAGAGAATTCCTGCTATCGAGGCCCGACCAACGTATGCCACAAAAGAAAAAGACTAGAAAAACCGTAGCTGACCTCGCCTAGATGTTGCAGCCCTTTGCAAAGAACATGCAAGGAGATCCATCGCGTCAATACTAGCCTCACTAATTCCGTCCTTCATCTCTTAAAGAATGAAGGAAAGAAGAAGCGTAAGAATCGGGAAGAGGATACTAGTCGCAACCCGAAGAAGGGCAAGGGCCCTATGTAAGCACCATAGTTAGAGAGCACGGGAGTCTTAAATTTAGTTCGATTAAAATCGTCTAGCTTGGATTAGTTAAGTTTAGTTAGTTTAGAATATTAGGAAATTCGGTTTATGTAATAAAGTGCTCTCTCTTTATCAATAAAGTAATCCACAAGTTGAGTCAATTATTTTTCTATATATATTTTTTTTTCGTATATGTTTTTGTCTCCACCATGCTTTGTATGCAAGATAACGAAAAATAAGTATGGGGGAAATCCGTGACGACCAAAAAACGAGAAACTTTCGCGGCGGAAATCGGGAAAATCGAATTAAATTGGAACCATCGACTCGCAAGACGACGAGCAGCGGCCCAGACGGCCACACCATACCGCTCGGCCCCATACCACTGGGCCGATCGGCCCTTGCCTGGGCCCACTCAGGCCCAGTTTCGTCCACCGCTCGGTTCGCTTCCTAAAAACTCTTTAATTTTCGTAATTTATTTTCCGTTCCGAATTAAAATAAATCTTTTCTGTTATGGTATATTTTCCAATATGAAAAAGATGTCCCGAACAAATTTTGCATGATTAAATTCCTATTTTTATCTCGTCACTTGTTGGGATGCTTTAATTATTTAAAATATGAACAAAGTTAGAATAATGAGATCCTCTTTCTTTTATCTTGTCTCTGGAGAGTTATTTATTTCAAAATATTAAAATCATTAGTTATGTTTCTCCTTTGTGATCGATGAATTATCCCAAAGAGAGCCATAGCAATCATTAAATATACATTTTTAATTGTTGCTTTCTTGTGTTGAGCTTTGTCAAAACCACGACCCATGTTGAAAATTGTCTAAAGTCTAAGATCAAGATCACGTACACTGCTTTCACTAAAGTATCCATGCTCTAAAAAGTTTTAATCTCTATCTCCCATAAATTAAATTATTGAAAAAAGGTACAGCTATGAAAAAGCCAAATGTTGAAAAAAAAAATTTCTAAGAGTGGAGAGAAAAGTGGGAGAGAGGAGAAAAATGAGCAAGTGCTCTACGGGTCAGAAGAACCCCCTCTCTAAAAAAAAAAAAAAAAAAAAAAGGCAAATATAAAGAGAAGAATAATGGACAAGTGTCCGAGGGTGAGTAGGGCCCACTTCTCTAATAATTAAGAGAGTAAAAATGGACATGTGTCCGAGGGTGAGTAGAACCCACCTCTCTACAAATTAGCCGGTTATCCGTCTCTAAAAAAAAAAAAAGAGAGAAAAAGAAATGTAAATGTTTCAAAAAAGGGAGATAAAAGATTTTCAACTAGAAAGAGCAAAGTGGTAATAATAATCTTGATTCACTTACACATCTTGATCTATGACTTATGACATTTATCTCAATGGATCCACAGTTGACTCAAAGAATAAATACAAAGTAAGTGTGCTACATGTTCTTGAGCTCCGCTAATATAAATAATAATGTGAGGATATAATATACTTTGAGAGACTTGAGGGCATCACAAAGGAGTAAGCATAGCTATGTGTTCTTTTCAAAACTTATGAAAAATCTCTCCAAAGAGACTTGATTCAAGAATAAAGGTGATCTGTTTCTAACCTGCTTTCATGCTCGAGATCCCAAAGTGCAGGTATGACTATGGAAGAGTAATCATGATCCATTCTTAGACCATCCTTTTATCGAGGGCGAGTAAAAGCCTAAGTATGGGGAGTTTGTTGACACTTGTTAACGTATATTTTTAATTATCAACTAAACATGGAAAAGGACTAAAATATAATTAGATAACCTTATTAGGGGTTTATACTAATGATTTCCATGAGTTTTGGTAAAATTGTGTTTTTGCGGGGACTTAACAGGGAAAACAAGAGAATTAAATAACGCAATCCAACTCCTAACAAAGTCTAGAAGGCTCCGGGATACACCCGACGGGAACGAAACTTGACACCGAAGAAAACATCATCTAGAAGACTCCGAAGCCACGACGCATCGTGGGGCCCGAGTGGGACCCACCCCGGGCCGCCGCCCAATATCCATGCCGCTCGGCATGGCCACGCCGCCACGTCGGCCACGCTTCGCAATGATCTTCAACCGCCTCTAAGACGCAATCTAATCCACTCGTTTAATGTCGGTTTGATCCGATGGTGTCGGTAGGGAGCACGAGATGTATCTAGGTCAACCCTGGTACCTCCTCCCGACTATATAAGCAAGCTCCAGGCCCTGGCTTCAATCAATCTCAGTTCAATCTTCAATTCAATCAGATCATCCACGACGACAAGAGATAGAAGCTCTAGATTAGAATTAGATTGAGAGTTAGTTTTGCGAGTTGAGAGAATTAGAGTGCGGTTGAGGCGGAGTTGAAGGAAGGCCCGGAGTCGTCGGCGCCTCCATCTTCTTCCTCCTTCCGAGTTGGCGCCTCCATCATCTCTCTCCCCGAGCCGATGCCATTGGAGCACGACTCACGAGATCTTGTGGATTGTTCAAATTCCATTCGAGTAAAGTGGTATTGTCTCTATTGTTCTTAAGGTTCGTATTTCTTTGATAAGATTACTTTGATTCCTGTCGCTCTTGAATTAAAGTTGTTAGATTAATGTAAGCGTGGTGCTTAGATTGACTAGCTTATTACGAATACCTTCTATAGGCCGGAGTGAAACACCAACCGTTAAGGGTGATCGTAGTGGTGACAAAGACTATTGAGTCCTTTGTATCCCCGCTCCCGTTTATAGAAATCGTAGGGAGACCTGCGTTGTTAGCGTAGAATCCCTTTATTAAGAATTTCTTCATGACAACCCCTCTTAAGAACAATGTGCAAATGATTTACTTGAAGTGAGAACAAGACCTTCCTACTAGAACTCCTTATCTTTATTATCTATCTAGTTTTATTAAACCACTCGGGGGATCAGTAGTAAATCTCAAGAACCCCTTCTCTACGTTCTCCCTGTGGATTCGATATTTAAAACCCATCACCCCGGTGAAGTGCTCACCGTATCCGTGGCGCTTGCGGATTATCCATCATAATATTTACGTAGGCTTATCAAATACCAACAGAGACCATACCAGCTCGACCAATCGGACCATGGGGCAGCAGCGTGGAAAGGAGGGGAGAAGGGCTCTAATGGTGCTCTGCAGCACCCGAAATGGGGAAAAGGGAAGAAAAGCAGGGATGAGAAGAGGGATGGAGGAATGGAGGGGGAGAGGGTGTGTTTCAGCTCCAGACAGAGCTAATGGGGAGAGCAGCGAGGTGGAAGGGCGACTGGCTAGGCCTATTTATAGGCTGGCCATGGGGCTTGGCGGTGAGATATTTCGCTCCCACAGTCGTGCTTATCCACGCGCCGCGAGCTGGCGCCAGCTGGCCATGGTGGTGCAGCATAGTGCGCCTATCAGCAAGCTCCCGGTAGCAGGGCTTTGGCCTTATCCATGGTGGTATGGCCATGGTGGACTTGTCACCGCGTGTCAAGGTGGCTCACTGAGAGAGGGAGGAGGGGGAGGAGGAGGGGGAGAAGGAGGGAGAGATGGGCATGTGTGGCCATTGTGAGCTCGAGCTTATCCGCTTGAGTCCAGTCATGGCGGCGTGGCCAAGGCACTAGACGGCGACGTGGTATTTGCGTCATCATCGTGGTCGTCGCGGTGGAGACGACGATGATGACACCCGGGCTCCGCGCGTCGGTGACAGAGGGAGAGGGAGAGGGTGGAGCGGGCCAGTGCGGCCGTGTTGGTCTGGCCCGTGCAGGGGAGAGTAGAGAAGGGAGGGGGTGCTGCTGCGCTAGGCCGAGGTGGAGAGAGGGAGGGGTCCCAGATTTTAATGCTTGTGAATTCAAAGGTATTTGAATTTGAATATGCATGTGTATGTATGCTATGATCACCACCATATGCTCAACATTTCAAACATTCAACCAATCAAGCATTGGTACTCAAGTTTTCTTTCTAGGTCACAATTATTCCTAGTTAACTATGGTTTAGGTGAGTTAGGTTTTATATTTATGAAAAGTAAATTTTTAGTGATTTTCAAAATAGGTCAAAATGTTGGGGTGTTACAGTTGGGCCAGGCTTCGGCTAACTCCCTGCTGGTCTTTGGCGGACCACGTGAATACCTCTCCATTCTTGTTTTTTAGCAAACCTCTCCATTCTTGTTGAGGAAACTAATGAGGTACTTCTTTTCGACCTCTTCTAGGTCCGCGCCTACATGCACACATTTCTCTGGACACGCGCCGGATAGGGGTATTCTGTGAGTGCCTTCTGCTGCCTCCGCTCTTGGCTCTATGGTCTTCTCTCTTTCATCATCCTTAGCCTCTTTTTGCCCATCGAGACCTCATTAACCATGATGTAACCTGGTATTGGCTTCACCCTCTATCTGACGTGCGGCTTCATGGTCCCCATGGACAGATATGACTCCAAAAGGTGAAGGCATTTTTATGCACAAATAGCTTTGCTTGATGACAGCATCAAACTTGCTTAAGTCTCCTCTCCCGAATATGGCGGTGTAAGGGTAGTCCATGCTGACTACATCAAACATTATGTTTTCGTTGCAGACCTTCCCACCTTCATTGAATATGGCCATATTGCCCTTCTTCCCGATGGCGTCTATTCGCTTTCCTCCAAAGCCGAATAAAAAATTTCCCGTGGGCTCAATTGTTCACCAATTGATGAGCAGGATGTCCATAGAACTGCCGTTGTCATCTAGTATGTTGTGTAGTGTATAGCCTATTACATTTGCTGTTGCGACGAAGGCATCACAGTGCGGGTATTCCCTGACATGAAAATCACTTTCGTCAAAAGTGATGGACACCATGGACCAAGCTGCTCTATTAAGGGGCAATCTAGGTGACATCGTGTGAACTCCCCTTTCATATTCTTGCCTTGCTCTCTTGCTTTCGTGTTCCAGGTTAGATCCGTCGATGATTTCATATATGTGACCATGCTAGGCAAGATGGAATTTACTATCTGGATTTCATATATGTGACGAGCTGTTGTATTGGGCCGCTGACGACGAAGACACCGCTGCTGACTGTGCTTGAGTCTGAGCGAAATGCTGGTATGGGTTGTACGGTGTGTGCTACCATTCGTATGATGGTTGTGCAAAAGGTTGCGAATAGCTGTGGTGCTGGAATGGATGCGATTGATGTAAACCCTGCCCTAGATGGCTGGTATATATCGACCGGTATTGTGGAACACGTTGGAACACATGCCTGGGGTTTGGCTGGACTGCGAGGCGTCGTCTTTCTCCTTTTGTTCTTTGGCCACTTTACCATATTTGCATTCTCGTGTAACATGGCTGGCGTTTTCGCCACATACAAAACATTATGGTGGTCTTGGCCCTCTGCCTCCTCTTCCTCCTCGGGGTGCGCGACCTCCTCTGTTCGCCTGGGCGTAACCCGCACCCTATGGGTTCTGAGGTACTCTACCCTAGTCGAATTCTACTGATGATTAGGCTGAATCCTCTTGGAGGTTGTTGATGGACTGAAAAGGCCTGGCGTCTTGCTGAGAGGTTGCCTGAACAGGATTCGGTGAAGTTTGCCTTATGCCTCTTCTTATTTGGTCAAACAATTCCTTGACCGTTTCTAGTATTTCCCTGGCCAGATGAGAAGCACACAATTACCACATCGTCTGGCACATTCGGCATCTGAACCCATACCTGGATTAGTCTATCAAGATATTGGGATAGTGATTCCCTTCTTGCCGGATGCAATTTAGCAAATCTCTTATGGTTTTTGCCTGCGACTGAAATCCTTGGAAGGTAGCCAACAACTCGGCTTTCGCCTGGCACCAACTCTTGATTGACAGATGCCAAAGAGACATGTACCACTCATGAGCAATATCCTCTACCGCCATGATGAGCGACTTGGCGAGAGTGGCAGCATCCCCTCTAGCCGAATGTACCGTCGCCTCGTAGCTTGCGATGAACTTCTTAGGGTTGGACTTGCCATCGAATACTGGAATTCTTGGCTTATAGCCAGCAGGCCATGGGTGTTGCTGCAGCTCTACCGATAGAGGTGAGATTGGATCAATTGCTTCGCCGCCTTTGTCGAAAGGTTCCTCGTGCGCATCAACCTATTCTCCCTCGACTTTGTGATGAGCTTGGAGTTGCTGTATTTCCTGCATGAGCCTGGCTCTTTTGATCTCAGCCTGTCTGATTGCATCCTGGGTCTGAGCGGCACTGGTTCTCACTGCTGCCTCCTACAGCAAGCGGTCTCGCTGTTGCTTTAAAGTCCATATCTCACCTTCGTACTCGTCCAGCCTCTTGAGGGTTCGGATGCGATCTGCGATTTTGTCTTCGATTTAATCTTGGTCATCGCCGTCTCGATATTCAATGTCTGGTATCTCGTCTTCTTGGTGTAGAATGGGACCAGTGTCGGCTGCACCTGGTGCCGCTGTCGCACCAGTGGTGTTTGGGTTGCCATCTGTAATTTCTCGGACAACCGGGGGTGTTGCATTTGGTCTGGAGTCTTCTGGCCTTTTGCCTACTGTTGATGGTAGATATAGACTAAAAATAATTATAAAATATACCATCAACCAAGGGATCAATACTATTAAAATATTATTATTTCTAATGATTTCCACGAGTTTTGTTGCATACCCAGTTTTACAAGATAAATCCAGAAAAGAGAGGAAAAGAGGAGAAAATAAGAAATAGAATAAAAGGATCAAATCAAAGGCATTAGTATGAATTCCGGGGACCTAAAAGACAAGAGAAGACACCTCGCAAAGGATGGGACCCACCTGCTAACCTATGGGGCTGGGCGACCGTCCCTGATTGGTCCACGTGTCGAGCTTCTAGAATCTTCTCATAATCGACCTTAAGATCCAATCTAAGCCATCTAATCAAGTCAGTTTGATTCGAGGGCTGCGATTCATCCTAGGAGGCTATATGTTGGCACAAAAGCGCCCGTGCCTCACACACGCAAGTTTAAAATCGTGGCTTCAAACGGGTGCCCGGGTGTTTTGAATCCGAAGCGTGCCCCGCGGTTTGACCTGAAACTAACAAGGGGACAAAACGATGAGAGCAGGAACATGCCTGGTTTGACCATGACAGTTCCAAATGTACGGCCCTGAAGCCACTTACGACGACATACAGCTATAGAAGTAAACTCAAGAAGTAAACTGAGTTCCTTGATCAGTTGTAATAGTCTGAGGAATCCCAAACCCGTGAATTATATGCTCCTTAACAAAATTGATCATGTTTTCTGATATAACCTTCTTCAAAGGAATGGCTTCAACCCATTTAGTAAAGTAATATGTGGCCAAAAGCACAAACTTATGGCCCTTGCTGGATGGAGGGTAAATTTGACCAATTAAATCTATGCCCCATCCTCTGAACGGCCAAGGCTTAATGATTGGATTCAAGACAGATGCTGGAACCCTCTGGATATTACCGAATATTTGACAATCTTGACATCCTTTGTAATATTCAAAGCAATCTTTCAGCATAGTCGGCCGAAATAACCTTGTTCTTCGAATTATCCACTTCATTCGGTAAGCCGACCGGTGTGCACCACACAAGCCTTCATGCACTTCGCACATCATCTTCTTGGCCTCTTCCCGATCCGGGCACTTGAGCAGCACTCCATCTATGGATTTGTAATCTAATTGATCATCGAGTAGTACAAATTTGAGAGCTTTATACCTGAGTTTTCGGGAAACCTTTTGTGATGGGTTTCTTAAGTAATCGGCAATTTCTTTTCTCCAGTCATTGTCAGCCTGATCAACACCGAAAGCATATTCATCTATGGCAAATACTTCTTGATTCTCACGATATCCTGAAGTACTTTGAGCCAATCTGTTTGCTTCTTCATTATGTTCTCTAGGAATGTGATACAAAGTTACTAACCGAAATTCCTTTAGAAGTTCTCGGCAATCTTCGTAGTAGTTTCTCAAGATATCATTTTTGCATTCATATTCGCCGGTCAGTTGTTTGATCACCAGTTCTGAATCGCAAAGATCTCAACCGCAACGGCTTTTGCCTCCACGAGAAGCTGAAGTCCTTTGAGCAATGCCTCGTATTCTGCTTGATTGTTAGTCACAGTAGAGCTTATAGGAATAGCAAACTCAAAAGTTGCCCCCTTAGGAGAAATTAGCAAAACACCAACTCCACCGCCTTTGCTACAAGACGATCCATCGAAGAATAAAGCCCAAGGTGCAATACTAATTGTTAACACCAGATTTTGGTCAATGGAGATTCGCCCAAAATCGCGTGCAAATAAGATGACTGAGTTGAAGAAGTGAAAAGAGCATTCGGTAAAGCTGACGATCGGTCCAGGAAGAGCATTCGGTAAGATCATTCGGTAAGTTGGCTGATCGGCAAAAATCCAGCATGTTGAATCGGCTAAATCGAGCATGGCATTCGAAACTTCTTACACATGTATTCGGCTAAGCAAGCATGGCATTCGGGAACTTCTTACAGATGTATTCGGCTAAGCAAGCAGTAGCAGATTTCACGTATGAAGCAAGGAAGATCAAGAGAGGGATATTTTAATCCGGTTTGATGCAAGCTGAAGTCAATAATTAAATATGGTATACATGGGCCAAGATACACGTGTATGGGAGAAGGCCGATAAGTATCGAGTTGGGAACGTCGGACTCTAGGAGTATGTCGGTCAAGGAGGCTTCAACGCCAAGGATTCTTGCCCAGATATACAACAATAAAGAAAATATATACGTATACCATATATATGTATATACATGGCCGGTTTACTATTTAATGGGCCACGTTACATGCATGGACACGTCAGAGAGGCTATATTTGGCTGATGAAGGCAAGTGAGGGTCTCCATGAAGGCCACGACATCCAGCGAATGCAAAAGACTTGTTCGGGAGATCAATTAAAGCCAAGAGGTAGAATATTATATTTGATATGCTATATTTGGATACGTGAAGCTTCATGCCTAAGGATAGGAACCACGTACAAGGAAGGGATAAGAAGATCTGCGGCAAGCGTTTTGTTAGATATAGGAATATTATTTGGTTTAGCTTGCATGCCACGCTCGTGGTTTTTCTGTAATTCTATTCCCGTACGCAAAGTCCAGCAACCCTATAAATATGAAGGGTCACGGCAATTGTAAACTGTTCAAAATCAATACAACCAAAACCGGCCATGTGCCACCTTCGAGTCCAAGTCTTGTCGTAGAAAGTCTTGTCGTCGAGTTCTACGAGAGGAGCTATCGACCCGTCGACCTCCGTAAGTTCCGACAACCTTGCTATCATGTCTAGTATCATGCGGTGGATTTAGATTATGATGCAAGTAGTCTCGTTTTACTTTGCTTAGTATCATGCGGTGGATTTAAGCTTAGTAGCGGGAGGTCTTTACTTATGTCTTGTATCGTGCGGCAGATTAAGATGGGGTAAAGATAGTTATTGGCTCTGTTAGATTTGGCAAGATCTGATAGATTCATTAAGTTATCACGTGTTGCACGATGTTTATTTATTTTTATACGTTTGCAAACACTCTTTTGCCCAATCTAGATTGATAAGGCTCGGCTTCCATATTTTTATAGATCCGCTTGCTCTTTAATGGTTTTATGTTCATCTTGCCGTGATGAATGGATCTGTGTGTCCACAACATCTACTGTAACACCCGGTTTTAAGAACAAAACCGGATGATGCTATATGTGAGCCCCGAAGTCAAATCTCACATATAGTTTACAAATGAATGGTAATCAATTCACAATGCTTAAAATATAACGAACGTAACAAAAAGAAACATAACCTCAGCTAGCGCACAAATGAAAGACTCTCTCTGTTCTTATGATGTAGGCACCACAGGGACCGACCGACCGGTTGATCACAAGCCTAACTTCTTCCCCCGAGGTGTGGGGAATAGCAAGAGTGAGTCCATGTCGAACTCCGCAAATATAGCTAGGCAATATCTACCCCAAAACCCATGATCATTATAACATAAATAATGAATAGCATGAAATGATAAATCATGAACAATTTAATAAGCATGTTTAGCCAACGGTTATATCATAAACAACATCAATAGAAAGTAAATCCTTCCCTCGGTTTTCCGGGCCGTTCATAACCGCGAACACGGCCGATATATCGCTTTTAACTCTGCTTGAGAGGTGTACACTTTCACTACGGGTCATGGTTTCCACCGCAGTAGGTTCGCGACTCCCCTAACCAAGTGAAGACCATATAAAGTCGCTCAAAGACCCTCCTAAAAATATTAAGTGGCCAACATGAGCTACAACCCCGTTTCTCCCAATTCGCGGCAAACCACCAACAAAGTTAGGTAGACCCCTTGAACAACTAGAGTCGAGCCATGTGACCCCCATAGCTGTCACGGTAAATCCCGGATTTTGCCAAAGGATAAGTCCTTATGGAGAGCTAAGAGCATCATAAATAAACAACACAAGCTCTTTTAAGCCTATAAACCATGTTATCAACAATTCATATTTAACGTTCAGTGCATAAACATTAAGCAAGCCATAAGATCATGGTTTAAAGATAGCATATCCCAAAACTATACTTGCCTTAAATATAGATCCTTTCTTCAAGTCCAATGCTTTCCCAAAAAAACACCTTCTTCATCAACTTCTTATAGATCACGGTCTTCCTCGAGATCCATAACATAAAGCTCACCGATCTACTCGATTCCAATCAAGAACACACACAAACACATGGATCCAATCATGCATAGCAAACAAGACTACCATTAGAACAGTACACCAACAATGTAAAAACAGTTTGAAAATATTATAGAACTATTCTACACGTCTCTACGATCACACGAGACGTAAAGATCACCCGAAATCGAGCTAAAACGGCGTAGATATTAATTTTACAAGTTTAACATTAATAAACCTAATATAATCTCGAAATTTAAAAGTTGCAAAACCTGACTAACAGTAATATAAACATGTAGGTTACGGAATTACGAATCTGACGAAAAGTAGAACGGTTCAAAACGGATTTAAAACGGAGAAGTTATGGGCATTTGAATCGATGGCATGAGGATGTATTTGGAGTGTATTTCATGATTTAATTTTACAAAGAAAAAACGGCCATAAAATGAGTGTGATGATGTGATGATGTCATCAAGCTAACAAGCTAGCTAACAAGAGCACGACAGGGTCATGCATGTAATCAGCCTAGCTACGTGGTGCTCAAAGCTGATGAAGTGCGTGCATATGCACACATGCTTGACTGCAGAGGATGTTGCAATATGGCAAGACATACGACGTGGTTCTGGTGTTTAGATGTGAACGTGTGTTTTTGGAATTGTTGGAACAGAGCCTGGGAATCATTTGCATGATGTCGTCAAGCAACACATGCCGACAGCAAGATAGGATGGAGGCCATGGCCGGCGACGGAGTTTCTCTAGAGTTCAACTCAAAACTTCGTACATAGGCTTGGGAAAGGAACGAGAGATACGGGAGGGTGCAGAGTGCTCAGCTCGTGCGGCTGGATGGGCAACAACGAGTTCCTGCATGGGTTCGCACCTTCGTATAAGCATCACGCACGAGAGAAAGAGATCGATCGAGAGCGGCTGTGAACTTCACCTCAACTCGATGCTCGGCATCAGGTCACGAACGAAGGCGAAGCAGCCAACAGCGAGCACACACACGCGTCTGCTGCGGTCGAGTTCTTCTCGGCGAACCCGACGGTGAAGCTAGGACACGGGCTTGGCGGCGTGTTGCGGTCAATGGAGAGATAGCCGATGACGTCGATCAACAGCTGAGGCGGCAGCAGGATATGAAACTTCGGCGAGATTGTCGATGGTGGCGGCTTGGTTTATATAGGACTTGGCAGGCACGATTACAAGGAAAGAGGCCGGGGTGGTATTATATATATGTACGCGGTTGCGTCCAGGCATAGCAAGCTGGGCTAGGAGGAGAAAGCAAGGCAATGGGCTGGATCACAAAAAGAAACAGGCCAAGGAAAAATAGCCACGCAGGCCAAGAGGAAATAAAAATGACCATCGGCCATTAGGAACTGACGGACCAACAGCAACAGGAGAAGAAATAAAAATCCTTTTCTATTTGTTTGGACAGCTCTTCAAATGAGACTTTCAAAAGAATTTAAATACCTTGTTGAATCAAACCAAATTCAGACATCACAAAAATATGTATGCACCAGCATGAATGCTCAAACATGTTTCTACTTCCTATGACAAATTTTAATTTGTCAAAAATATTTATTTCCTATATTTCATGAGCACAAAAATACATAAATAAATCATTTTATTCTATTTTCAAAAGAGCTAAAATTTGGGGTGTTACAAATCTACCCCCTTAAGATGAATCTCGTCGAGATTCGAAAGATAAAGATCGAAGAGATTGAGATACTCTGACTACGAATCTTTGTCACTACTCGAATATTTCAATTTTCTTGGTTAGGGTTCCTTTTTGCTTTGCATGCCTATTATCCTTACTCCAACCATTGTGTACACCGATTCCAAAATTGTAAAGGATACTCCAAACAACTCTAAGGTAACTTCCGACTATCAAGCCACTTGTCTTGTGCTAGCTTACTCTCACACACTAATGTTCTTTATGCCTCTCTTAATGACCATGCAATGATCAGTTGTATGACATTTCTTTATTCCCAACAAATCCAAATTGCAAAGCCATAACAGTCCCTAATCCATAATATCTAATTTCTGACTCCATATTTTTACCTCTAGATCCTACCATCTGGTAGCCAACAACAGTAGCTTCAGCAAGGATAGATGATCATAAATAGAGGGTAATCCAAAAGACAAACTCACAGCTTCAAGATAAACTCGTAACTTGAAGATAGTTTGAGAGAAATAAACACGTGAGCTTAAGCCACTACTCCCCTTAAGAAAGGATTACTAGGAGACCAGCAGGGTAGCTTAAACACTCTCCTTAGTGAGTCATCCATCTTAATAGTCCGCTGACTTCCAAAAGAAATTCACTTGCATATGTAAACACAAGTAATTCTGCAATTCCTCGTGAGCAGAAAAACTTCAGTCCAGTAAAATATCAATAACTCGAGTTCTGTTAATCCAATCGGGTTGTACTTTATACCATTGGAAAGCTTATGAAATTCTCTACAACCTTCTTATAAAAGACTTTTCCAGATTAAGCACTTAAGTTTGTCGAAAACAGCACACAACCGAATCTGTTCCAGATTTCTGACAGCGCAGTTGCATCATCTTGTGATTTTCATAACTCTCAAACCAGACAGGATATGAAGGTGATTCTTGCGCTCAGATAAAGATATGGAAGTCTACTTTTGTCCAGAATTATTCCATAATTTTTGCTAATACAATGATAGAGGTATAAGGCAAAAAACTCAGATTGCTCGAAAAAAAAAACAGGATGGGCAGAAACAAGAAAACCAACCCGACTATTTATTACACTAAGTCCTTAAACCTTAAGCCTATGAACTAAATGAACTTGTGGGCAAACCAACAAGATCATTGCACTCAATACAAAGATCCAAATCAAGCATATGCATAATGGCAAATCAACTTAACATTAAGGATCACACTTCAACCAATTGACTCAAACTTACGATACTAACGTTTTGTTACAAAGGGACATAAATTCCTACTTAAACATGGTGTGATTGTAGTGACATCCATGGTAACACCTTTTCGTGTGGATGGTGGAACATCTCCTCTACTTCGTTGATCCTTGGTAGTCCAAATGACTTCTCCACTCATTAGTCTCATCAAGAGCTTCCTCATGATGTTCCTTACTTCTGCCAAGCTCTAGTTAACTCTTATACTTAGGATGTGCCCACTTAGTGCATCTAAATTCCATTTGAGCATCTTGATCCGGTACTGGGTCTTGCAATATATGCACCAACCGAGGATGAAACAAAGCTAAGACGTCCAATTCTAACTAGGCTTGCGTCCCTACACATCGAGACACGAGGCGATACCAATTTGTAACACCGGTTTTAAGAACAAAACCAGATGATGCTATATGTGAGCCCCGAAGTCAAATCTCACATATAGTTTACAAATGAATGGTAATCAATTCACAATGCTTAAAATATAACGAACGTAACAAAAAGAAACATAACCTCGGCTAGCGGGGCAGCGGAAAGACTCTCTGTTCTTATGATGTAGGCACCACGGGGACCGACCGACCGGTTGATCACAAGCCTAACTTCTTCCCGAGGTGTGGGGAATAGCAAGAGTGAGTCCATGTCGAACTCCGCAAATATAGCTAGGCAATATCTACCCCAAAACCCATGATCATTATAACATAAATAATGAATAGCATGAAATGATAAATCATGAACAATTTAATAAGCATGTTTAGCCAACAGCTTATATCATAAACAACATCAATAGAAAGTAAATCCTTCCCTCGGTTTTCCGGGCCGTTCATAACCGCGAACACGGCCGATATATCGCTTTTTTAACTTCTGCAGAGGTGTACACTTTCACTACGGGTCATGGTTTCCACCGAGTAGGTTCGCGACTCCCTAACCAAGTGAAGACCATATAAAGTCGTTCAAAGACCCTCCTAAAAATATTAAGTGGCCAACAGCTACAACCCCGTTTCTCCCAATTCGGCAAACCACCAACAAAGTTAGGTAGACCCCTTGAACAACTAGAGTCGAGCCATGTGACCCCCATAGGCGTATGCGGTAAATCCCGGATTTTGCCAAAGGATAAGTCCTTATGGAGAGCTAAGAGCATCATAAATAAACAACACAAGCTCTTTAAGCCCTATAAACCATGTTATCAACAATTCATATTTAACGTTCGATTGCATAAACATTAAGCAAGCCATAAGATCATGGTTTAAAGATAGCATATCCCAAAACTATACTTGCCTTAAATATAGATCCTTTCTTCAAGTCCAATGCTTTCCCAAAAACACCTTCTTCATCAACTTCTTATAGATCACGGTCTTCCTCGAGATCCATAACATAAAGCTCACCGATCTACTCGATTCCAATCAGCAACACACAAACACATGGATCCAATCATGCATAGCAAACAAGACTACCATTAGAACAGTACACCAACAATGTAAAAACAGTTTGAAAATATTATAGAACTATTCTACACGTCTCTACGATCACACAGACGTAAAGATCACCGAAATCGGAGCTAAAACGGCGTAGATATTAATTTTACAAGTTTAACATTAATAAACCTAATATAATCTCGAAATTTAAAAGTTGCAAAACCTGACTAACAGTAATATAAACATGTAGGTTACGGAATTACGAATCGAATTTAAAAGTAGAACGGTTCAAAACGGATTTAAAACGGAGAAGTTATGGGCATTTGAATCTGATGGCATGAGGATGTATTTGGAGTGTATTTCATGATTTAATTTTACAAAGAAAACGGCCATAAAATGAGTGTGATGATGTGATGATGTCATCAAGCTAACAAGCTAGCTAACAAGAGCACGACAGGGTCATGCATGTAATCAGCCTAGCTACGTGGTGCTCAAAGCTGATGAAGTGCGTGCATATGCACACATGCTTGACTGCAGAGGATGTTGCAATATGGCAAGACATACGACGTGGTTCTGGTGTTTAGATGTGAACGTGTGTTTTTGGAATTGTTGGAACAGAGCCTGGGAATCATTTGCATGATGTCGTCAAGCAACACATGCCGACAGCAAGATAGGATGGAGGCCATGGCCGGCGACGGAGTTTCTCTAGAGTTCAACTCAAAACTTCGTACATAGGCTTGGGAAAGGAACGAGAGATACGGGAGGGTGCAGAGTGCTCAGCTCGTGCGGCTGGATGGGCAACAACGAGTTCCTGCATGGGTTCGGCACCTTCGTATAAGCATCACGTACAGAGAGAAAGAGATCGATCAGAGAGCGCTGTGAACTTCACCTCAACTCGATGCTCGGCATCAGGTCACGAACGAAGGCGAAGCAGCCAACAACGAGCACACACGTCTGCTGCGGTCGAGTTCTTCTCGGCGAGAACCAGACGGTGAAGCTAGGACACGGGCTTGGCGGCGTGTTGCGTCAATGGAGAGATAGCCGATGACGTCGATCAACAGCCGAGGCGGCGGCAGGATATGAAACTTCGGCGAGATTGTCGATGGTGGCGGCTTGGTTTATATAGGACTTGGCGAGGCACGATTACAAGGAAAGAGGCCGGGGTGGTATTATATATATGTACGCGGTTGCGTCCAGGCATAGCAAGCTGGGCTAGGAGGAGAAAGCAAGGCAATGGGCTGGATCACAAAAAAAGAAACAGGCCAAGGAAAAATAGCCACGCAGGCCAAGAGGAAATAAAAATGACCATCGGCCATTAGGAACCCGACGGACCAACAGCAACAGGAGAAGAAATAAAAATCCTTTTCTATTTGTTTGGACAGCTCTTCAAATGAGACTTTCAAAAGAATTTAAATACCTTGTTGAGTCAAACCAAATTCAGACATCACAAAAATATGTATGCACCAGCATGAATGCTCAAACATGTTTCTACTTCCTATGACAAATTTTAATTTGTCAAAAATATTTATTTCCTATATTTCATGAGCACAAAAATACATAAATAAATCATTTTATTCTATTTTCAAAAGAGCTAAAATTTGGGGTGTTACATCTACTCATCGCGACAAGGTAAACATAAAAACATTAAAGGATGAACGGGTCACGTGCTTTCAACGGCCGGGTTTAGATCAATCTAGGTTGTCACATGTTGTGGGTTCATGCACGTTAGATGTAGAGCTGGCCTTGACAGGACTGGGTACCATGCGGCAGATGCAGGTCTTTATAGGTTTCGTTCACGTTTTACTTGTTTGTTCCTTCTTCATGGACCCGATTCGGTAAGCTTGCCGAATACGGTTATGCCTTCACGAGTAACGAGAATTTATAGATCTGTTTTCGAGTGCATGCGTGCTTTTCGCTTCTTATGATTAGATTGTATCATGCGGTGGATTGATCTAGTTGTAAGGAGTAGTGTAGATCTATAGCAAGTGGTATCATGCGGTGGATTAGCTTGTTAGGGTTTATGCTAGACGGGTTTAAGAAGGCTAGACGTGCGGCAGACTAGTTGGATTGGACCTATGCATTGCTTTGCCTAGATAGATTTATATTTATGAATAACTTATTTATTATTTATCGTGTTTGATGGTGTCATTGGTCTAAAGATATATGCTTTACATGATATACGATATTTATGATCAATTTTCACTTGTTCAAACATGTCTCTTTATGTTTATTTGGCAACCATGCTTTACATGCTGTTATTTTCATATTAGCCGAATGATTCATTAAACCTGTTGGCAGACAGCTTCTATAGCTGTATGTCGTCGTAAAAATGACTTCGGGGCCGTACATTGGGAACTGTCATGGTCAAGCCAGCACGTTCCTGCTCTCATCGTTTTGTCCCTTGTTAGTTTCGTGTCAAACCGACCGCACGCATCCGATTCAAGACACCCGGGCACCCGTTTGAAGCCACGCTTTCCGACTTGCTGTGTGTGAGGCACAAGTGTGCTTTTTGTGCCAACACACTTTTTAGCACGCCCGGTGGAACCACAATCATTTTGATCGGAAGTCAGATCCTCTCCAAACACTCATTGCTTTCCCGATCATGATGAGGTGACATTCATCTTATGTTTCATGAACAAGGTCCGGCCAAGAGAGGGCAAATACAATATATTTTTCTGTAATTGGCCGATGACATTCCAACGGATCAATGTGATAGCTGATATCATCAAGTACAAGATGGAGGAGTTCAAGAATGATTGCTAATTATTCTTTGGCAGGATATGTAAGAAAGTCATCAGAAAGCACCATTGCCAAAGCTGAATTTTCAACCTCAGAGAGCATCAATTTACCAAGGATTGCCACGACACCAAGTTTGCCAGATATTACTGTTGTACGTGTCACCCGCATGATGCTCATTGTGGCATGCGCCAACACATTGGTAGTTCGGATGATAAGCTCAAGATCAAAAGCTGCCGCTGTACATTCCACCGCTTAAAATCCTAGGCGGTCAGGTTTTGCAGAAACATATGAAGATAAGGAAGCAGTGATGGACGAGTTGTATCAAGCATTATTCCGAGCAGGTCACTGCATGCTGGAGCTCACAACAAAATGAAAATCAATTTATGTGATGAAGGAAATTTCAAGAAAGAAGGGTCAACACGGGTGTACATGTGTACAACTAACTGGCTGTTAAGAAAAAAAGGAATTGGCTATTCAAGTATTGGCAAGGAGGCAATTACCGATCAGGCAAGACCAGAATCGGTAATTTCAGAATCGGCAATTTCGGAATCGGTAAAGGTGATTTTGGAATCGGCAATTTTTGGAGCCAGAATTCGGTATGCAAATTTGACATGGTTGCCAGCAAAGAGCAAAGCGAAAGATGTATACATGTAATGCATGCATAATCTCTAGGGTTGCATGTTCGGCTATTAATGGAGGAGCAAAGAAACGACTTCTATGTTGCAGTACGATCATATTTTGCAGAAGGAAGTTAGCCGAACTGCACATGTATGCCTGCCTCGGTTGATGGTACATGTGTATACGGGTTTAGGTGCCAAAGGAATATGGAGCAGATAGAAGGCATGTTGTGAGGGAAAAATCTGTGACTAAATCTTGCATGCAACTTATTTGCCATAAGTGGGACACAAGAGATATACACGTATACATGACTGCGGCATGTCTGTACGGGACTTCATAGACATGATTGACCAGAAGAGAATCAAAGGCCGTTGTTCCTATATATTCCACCGCTTGAGGAATATTGCATCGGCTAAACCAGGAGCAACATGCATGCCGTATTCATTAAAGTAGTCCGAAGAGGAGTCCAACTGCCGTACGAGTCAAAATCGATCTCCATTACTAATTAAGAGTCATTGTTTAATTTATTTGGATGGAAATAGAGATGCAGAGTCTGGGTGCCGCTTGGTCCTCGCATGGATGAAAATTAAAACAGCAAGCTTGGAGATTGAAGGAGCACATGGACTGATGGACACAAGGACGAACATTAGGATTAGATGATAAGTTGTTTGCGCTTCAAGCTAAGTTCGTCAAGGGCGTTCAGTGTTGTCACCACAAGATCCAGCGAATAGTCCAAAGAGTGCATGAAACTGTACAGAAGCGAGTATGCTGAGTTATGAAAATAAATAAGCCGATAGTCACGTCAAGAGAATGAAGTCGGCTGTGGGTTGTTCAAGAACAAAAATCGGCAAAGGCTTCATCAGATGCCATCATCACTTTCGTCAACATAAATCAGTTTTGCTGGAATTTCTAGGCATGTTATGCCACCGTGCTCACAAGAGAAGTGCTGTGCATGTGCATGCAGATTACTGCATGTCTGCTATTATGCTCGAGTTGATAAAAGCCGGTTACTTCCTAAAATAGAATCGGCTAATTTGTTCACGGGAGCTTAAAGATGGAAGCCTGCATATCCAGAGATCATCCGGTCCCTAACATGATTGGACGTAGTTCAGCAGATTTTATTCGGCTTAGGGGCCAACATTAGTACTTATTCGTACATACATGTTGGCTGATAACTGAGCAGCGGTCAGTATACTTGTTACTTTCACATTTGATGGGTCCAGATCAATATGGGCAACAGCTAATCGGCAAGATAAAGCCGATGGAGTTCAATCAGTTGCTTACGGAGCCCGATTCAAGAGATGCTTGACTGAAAATTTGTATACAAGTTGCAGGTGCTGCTGAACAGAGTCAGGATTGAAAAGAAATCTAGAACCAGAGATCAAAGGAGAATTTTGGAAGAAATACAATCTGCTCATTATAGGAGCTAACACCGAGAGCGTCCTTGATGATCTACCGCATCAACTAAGCTCGGGGGCCTGAATCTATCCGCGCGTCACCGATACTATGCAAGTACTAGCTTTGAGGTTCAGTCCAAAATCGTGCTCATTACGAGGTTGCCGACTTGGAAGGAAAAAAGAAAAGCTGTCGGCAAAGATGACGCCATCGGCTAAAGAAGGAAGCTGTTGGTTAAGTCTTAAAGAAGGCAGAGTCAGCTGAATTCAGGCGTATCGGTTAGATTGGAAGGTATTGCACGGCTCGGCTAGATATTCTTGTATGGGCATCAAGGACAACTTTATATTGTTGATCCTCCAGATAAGATAGTTGTTTTGGCAGCGGACAGATCGACTAGAAAGTCACTATCAACATGATGCAACAAGACAAGAATGCAGATACAACTGGTGGAAGTTCTGCCTGGTCTTTTTAAACAATATGTATACTCTGTTTATTTCATCGGCTCCAAGGCAGTCACTCATGGATTGGTCAAAGTCACCATAATTTTCTTGGCCAGAGGTGCAAGTTGGTTGCTTGTTGCTCAACCAAGAAGAAAAGAGAAGTTGCCTTCGAGTAGACTCAGGAATCTAAACATCTGCTTCTTCAACACACTTTTTGAGTTAACACCGGATTTTGGCAACCCGGATAGACTGACAGTTAGGCCAGTGCAAAATGCTAATAATTAATGAAGCAACTCTGGAGGAAGAGGCCATTCGGCAATGGTTCGCCCTCGGCAGGCAAAGAATAGTTGCAGTCGGGTATCCATGGCATTCGGCTAGGCGTTCGGCAATGGATGCGGTCGGGTATCCTTGGTATTCGGCAATCGGATAAGGATTGGCTGTGTTCGGCAAAACGAGGACAGGAAGCTAATCGGCAAAGTACATGCACCTGTGGTAGCTTGAGCAATTGCCGATGCACATAGATGAGTCCAATTACTGCACGTACTAAGAAGTAAACGGATCTCCATCGTCGATTAAAGGGTTATTGCAATATGTTTGGAAGGAGACAGAAGTATGGAGTCCAGATTCCACTCGGTCCTCAAGCAGACACGTCGTGACCTGAGGGGACGGGAATACATGCCCGATTTTTTCAAGAGAACCTCGTGCATGGTTGTTTACTATATTTGGCATGGGAACAGATTACAGCTCAAACCCGACGGCCAACTAGCCCGTATATGTGTGGGCAGACGTTCATGCCACGCATTGTTCAGCAACCTCCACAAGATTCAAGGTACAATGACAAGGATTCAGATCTCGAGCTGATATCTCATCAAAGATATATTCGGCTTCGTTCTATAAGAGCTGCAATATAAATCAGGATGCAGATACCTAATCTCCATCAGGTGTTGGAAGTCATACAAGCAACATGCTAAATGGTCGATGAACGACAGGACGACTGATGGAATTGGTGACAATTCAGGAGGATATCGGCTCTAAGGATCATGATCAGAGAATATTTGAATAATGTTGATGGTCAATCGACAAACATTCATCTTCGCCATGTTCAGAAGATCAACTATATTCAGATCAAGTTTTTGCTATCATCAGCACACGGCTAGCAGTTTTTCCAAAGAGATCCATATTTGGTTCTGCTAGATATTTTGCATGACAGTTTCAAAGCTGATTCGACCTCTAAGATCATTCGGCATACACTTATTTTGGCAGTACCTCGTTGTTGGTTCAGCTGTACATGCAGGCCATCGCCAAAGATGTGGTTGGGAGTCGAAAAATAGGATTTCTGAGTATTGAAAGATGCTTGCATTACTTTCACTCACAGAGGAAGTTACTTAAGAGGGTGCCAAATTAAGAATAGCCGATGGTCACATCACCCTCCAGATGTTCGATGAATCTCAGCGAGTTGTACTTGTGCCATGGATGGAGATACAGGAATCGGCTGCTTGAAAGGAAATATTGACTATTCTCTTGAGTTGGATTTGGAGGATATAATTTTCATCGGCTAGGCGCATTGAATAATGGTCAAAGCATTATATCTTACTATTACTAATTGGAGGCTCTAACGGAGGCTTCACGTTGATTCTCACTAGAAGCGTTGAGAAAAAAGATAAATACTAGAAATTCTCACATTAATCAGAAGCATCCGGCCATCAAATCCAAAGTGTGTAGGCACCGATCACCATTAGATCTGTTCTAATATATATAGGAAATTACCCACCTCTGCCATTATAGTATAGATTTAAAAAAATAGACAAATATCTTTTTTTTTAGGAAAAAGTTAACAAATCTATCACCGAGTAGTACGTCAATGGAGTTAATTTGATACGGTTCAGTGATCACGGCAAAGAATATCCATTGATCAGTTAATTAAAATAACGCCAGAAATTAACCCAGGTGTTTTACGTGTGTGACCAGAACCCATCTAATCTAACTCATCGGCTTCTTCTCAGTTCTCTCTGTGTTCCAATTACTAACTATCCCTGGCCCGGATCCCTGCTAGCTACTGCCGCCTTCCCTTGGTCGGCGCACACGGCCTTCCTCGCCGCCCAATCCACACCTCGCGTCGTCGTCCTGCCTCAACCGTCGTCCCGATTCTGACGAACGATCGACGGCGTGAATGCATGAACGAGTGGAGAACGGATGAAGAATTGAAGATGAACCGCGGTCCAAGGAGATGACTGATAAGCACGCACGGCGGCGGCGGCTGGCGGCGCTGTTTTGAATTCGGCCTTCAAATTTTAGATCCGTACCCGTACGTGTATTGACTCATTGATGACTGATTGACTGTGATCTGAGGCAGGTGATTTGGCGGCGTATCGATCGCGGGTGATTTGGCGCCGTATCCATCGGCCATTTGCTGGCAGGCTGCGCATGGCCGCATGGGCCGGTATGGCTGAGGCTGGCTTGCCTCTATCGCTCAGGCCATGCTGTGATTTTTTCCTTTCTTCTAATAATAGATACGTATATTTACACCAGAATCGCAGGCCTATAGCTCCGCCACTGTTACCTACATGGATGTAGGTGTGAGAGCCTCAGGGGCCAACTGGAACGATGTCGGTGGGCGTTGACGTGGAGATGAAGGATACTTGCCCCGTCTATATGTCGCAGGTGATGTTTCCGTAGTCTGCTGATACTGGTACGATGTATAGCGGCCAGTGATTTCGTGAATGAAGTTTTGGTGCTCGAATTGGGTTTTGTATATAAGGGCATTATTGCATGCCATATGCAGAGAACATTTTGCCTGTTTTGATTACTTCTCATAGACACGTAGGGAGTCTGTACTGAAGCAATCTGCCTTTTCGGCTCAGATTTCATTTGAACAAAGCCATTCTGTGTTGCTGCATATCTAGAGTTTGGAGTGCACGTGTGAATGTATCCAATAGATGTAATTAGTATAAATCATTGCATGGGTATTTGACACATGGTTTTGTTGCAGAGACAAGTTGTTCAGGTGGTTATTAGCGGCAATATATATGTTGTTGGTGTTGGCAAAGATTGTCGATACATGATGTGGTTTGGTGGGTGCATCCATGTGCGCATGGTGGCATCTTGGGAGGCCCGGAGGTATCAATTTCCATGAAATACTTCTCGCAGTTGATTATCTTCAGTCGTCATCCAAGACAACTTCCTTTATTTATTTGTCAAAGTCCTTGCTTTCTAAATGGAAATTTAGATGCTTGATCTGATCAAGGTTGCATCACTACGCATCACATCGATCTGACTTCGACCTCTAAGATTGGCAACGGTGCAAATTGCAAGGTTAGTTGGACTAAGAAAAATCATGCAGTCCATCAAAATTTTTTTTGTTGTCCTTCATCTCTCTATAAATTACTTTTTATATAATAATAACTCCTGTTACTGCCTTATGCTTACTTTTCATATTCTAGGCAATATTAGATGCAAACCTGATGCTTGGACCTAGGATATATAAAGGTTCTTTTGAGTGTACAGGTCTGGTCATTAAGGTAATGCACATCCATTTATCTCTAAAAAACAATATAATGTAACTAAAGTATTCAATTTTCTACATTTTTTGTGAAAAGAAAATGGCACAACCCATGAGTTATTCATAAGTAAATACATTCACTTAGAAGTTAAACAACCTACATATAAAGTGCTTCGCTGATCGGTCGCCTAACAAATATTGCAGAACAGTCCTAGAACAAAGATTGCAGGAAGAACATCTCAAATAATAATTTCCCCTATCCAACCTCTTAAAGCCTTAACATGCATATGTAATAAAAATCACCATCCAATAGTTTCTCTAACAACATACTATATTTAGTGATATCCTACATCTTCCTTTCTTTTTCATTCAATTTGGGGTGTGTGACATATTGTCCACCCTTTACGTTATTTGAGATTGAGGAATCTTGGAGTATAGAAACTTTTGTGAGGATGCTCTTGGATGTGGGGAAAACTTTTGTGAGGATGCTCTTGGATGTGATCTAATAATCCTATTTTATTTGCGGCTTAAATTAGAACAACATGAATTAGCTAAACCACTTAATGAAATTTCAGAAAAACATGCGGTCATTATAGTGTTATTTACCTGTATGGGGATATGGGGGATTAAATGTGGATATAACAATCCTATTTTAGTATTGGCTTCAAATTTAACATGGTGTAGTTAAATCACATAATAAAATTCCATAAGAAGTTAAGGTTATTATTGTGTTATTTTCTTACATTGACACTGGAATTTTTAGAAAAAAAATATAGTAACAATGTGTTGCAAAATTAATATTTTACCACATGCACATGACCAATCCAAATATCTGGTCATAGAGGAACTCTGAGACTTTATATTTTCCTAATTTACAGGGATGTTGGTGACAAAATTTGCCTCCGAGAACCTCTTTAATTGGATCTCCAAATATAGATATTCTCTATTCTACATTTCTCTCTCTAGCCAAAGATGGAGAAAAGCGGTGACTCTCTAGAGTGCTCACAAGATTAAAAAAGTTGTTGCATGGCATAGAGATAATGAATCTTCAAATAATGATCTACAGAGTAAATTTTAGAATGACTATTGGAGATGCTCTTATATTGTAGTCCAAGATAGAATAGTTTGGACGCTCAATTTCTTGGGTATTTTATATCCCTGAAGTATGACATATTTCTACTAAAAAACAGGCCAACTCAAGTGGGCTTAATGATGTATGTAGTGCTTTTTTGGACGTTCAAGCTTGAGCAAATTCATCAAAGTGTAAGTCAACAATTTAGATTTCCTATTATATTTATATATGTATTTATTTGCATGGTCTGTACAATGCTAATAATTTGCATAATGTTCTTATGATTACCATATATTTTCATTATTTAAAATATATAATAAACCTGATCACATAGTTTGTGAGCACTCTCTAGAACAAATGTACACGTTTGTACTTATATTTTTTCATAATTAAGAAATGTACTTAACCTTTACTTGAGCCAGAGGAGAATAATGTTTTACTAATTGAGGGGCTTATTTTATATAGTTTCCATATGTTGACACACCATTGTAAATATTCTATAACCAAATTTTCGTAAAAGCCTTATTTGTTAATAACCTATCAAGGAATCAAATACCTTTATAGCAAAAAAAAATGAAGGAATTGAAATTACGTATCTTCTTGATGATATTATAGCACCACTACCAAATCTATAGTAGTTAAGAATGTAATTTATGAAAAAAAATCTTATTTGTAGGAAGTACAAAAGGTGAGTTCATTATAGATATTATAAGAACAAGAGTTTCAAGTTTATTTCAGATAAAAAATTATAGGAATTAATAAGATTAATAAAAAAATTAAATTAAATAATTAGATTCATTATGTCATATAAGGTATGGACTGCAACAAGAGTCATTATGGTTTAAGCTAAGCTATTGTGGTCTCAACTAAATGCATATTAAAGTTACACTGAGGTGACATGCAAAGGGAGAGTCGAAAAAAAACATTTAGTTAAAGACAAGTTGATTACAATTGATAGGGACTATAGTATTTCCAATTGTATTAGAGAAAAAACAAAGAAAACACTAACAAAACTTTATTCTAACCCGTGCGCGAAAACACGGGTTGATGGACTAGTTGTTATAATGACTAAAGCCGATGCATGGTTATACTATGGATGACCGAATAAAATGGAATACAGTTCGGGCACATACGCGTGATGGCATACACATCCGGATTTCGGCCAAACCTCTGGCAGTTCCATCTAATGTTCAGGAGGTCCTTAAGCACGTGCATCAAATGTGACAAACTGATGAGCCAGAGTTCAAAAAGACATGCAGATATTGATTCTTATTTGCAACTATCGACCAGGATGGTTCGCACAAATGTCCAAAATAAAATAGCCGATTGGTATTTCATCTTGACTCAGAGATCGGCTATCTTGGAATGGAATCGGGAATTCTGATCTGAATATTGATATCGACTATTTGGGATATTCCCGTATCTGACCAATAGCCGATTACATCTATCCCTGGTCGGCTAAAGCAGAAATCCGAGTCGATGAGGAAAGGATCGGATACTGCAGAAGGATTTTGGAAAATGTTACATTCCAAATTGAGAGATGGATAGTTGGAAGAGTATGATACATGCACGATACATGCCAATATGGAAGGACTACATCAAGAGGGAGCATCGGCTAAGGAGTTTCCAAAGAAATATTATAAGCCGATAGGTCCTGCTGACTGCACGAATTTTGATCGGGTTCATGTGTTGGCAATATTCAAGGGAGGCCTGGAAGTCTATCTCTATATCCAGGGAAAAAAAGGAAATAATTTCAAGATTTTGAATGTGGAAGCATGCATGTACCAAAGGGCTTTATCTCCTATCGGTTGCTCCTTCATCAAAGACTTCAGGGATCAATTGTCTGATCGCAAATCAGAATTGGCTGTGAGATGGCCGACACTACTATCTGCCTAATGAAGTCATCATAACCAGTGCATCAATTGAAAAAGGTCTTCTTTGCATATCGGCTATCATTCATATGGTGCCTGCTGCTTGCTAGAGAAGCGATCGGTGTGGCATTGAGGACAATGAAGCAGCCTTGTCAGATGGCGCTATGGGTTCAGGAGATTGGTCAATGACGATGACAGAAAGCTATAATCGGCAAAGTGGTGCACCTTGGGTGATTGCCGATACACGCAAATGGGGCCAATTTGGTGAATGCATGCGCCAAGAAAAAAAAAAAGATACTGTTTTAAAATAGCCGCAGTATTGATCAAAGACCGCTATTTTTACACTTCATCGCTTAAAAGAATATTGCATCGGCCGAACCAGAGATAACATGCTTGCTGAAAGAGATCACCGGGTGATCCTGCTGGAATGTCATATTTTATAATAGTTGAGTTTCAGTTCGGCCAGAGGGAACATGCTGATGAGGAATTTATAAAGAATAAGGCATCACGGTTCAGCAGATTACAGGGATAGTTAATCCATGCCAACGGCTTGCACGCATCTGACAAGTGTATATTCTAACCAATATGAGGACGAGATGCCGTGCACACGATGGAACTTCGGATGCACAGAAGCAGTAGCCGATCAAGCAGATAATTGCCAGAGTTGCAGTCTACACAGATCGACTGTTAAAATCGGTTATTCATGAAAGGATATGGGCTCATTTGTCTGTCACAACATGTCAGATAAACAGCAAGACCAGGGTGGACAGATCCATATGACTTGCCACAGAAGCCGAGAAAATCCTAGTCATAAACATGCTGGGCGCCTTGTCTCATTGACTACGCGTCAGGGGCTATCGCACATACACTTGAGCGCCACCAAGTTCATCTTTGTCGGCATGTCACTGTGATACTCCCAAGGTCCATTCATGAGTTGCCTGACAGCGTGTTCACCCAGACGCCATGTCGGCAACCTGAGAGGAGTATGCATAGCAAGGTAATGAGACCTATCACTTGTACAAGCAAGGAAGAAGTCAATACCTCCAACTTCAGAGGAGATAACCACAATTATAATCCAAGTTTTCAAGGATATCGGCTCTGAGCGTTGAAGTGTATTAAAATATACAGTGCGTCGGCTTTCGGAACAAATGAAACAGCCGATCGGCAGGGTTAGAACGAGAAGCCACATAGGATCGAAATTACCAACGGTGTTTGTCGAACCAGATGTGGAGTCAATGACAGTCGGTATTGCTGGAGGGATTGCATCAAAACTTGTAGCGTCGCAACAAAGGCAGAAGCTGGCACTGACGGCTGCAGCTCCATCCTGCTAATCACGCTCAGACCTGATGACGGCAAATGGTGACTCCGAATAAGATGGAGGTGATTTCCAATATCTGGATCAGAAGCGCTATGAAACCTGAAACAGCCAGTTATGCGAGAGAGATGATCGACATGCGTGATTGGCTCAAGAAGCCGGCCAAGAGCTAACAAGAACCCAGGAGCAAAAGGGGAACGTCACCTTCGAAGATATCAAAGTCGAGGTGTGGCAAGTCAAATCAGCCGGCCGTGAGCATAGAAGCAGAGCGCAAGTTCATCGTCATGGGAGCCAATGACGAAGAAGAAGTGAACATACTCAGCGTCTCAAACTCCCACCTCGGCTATGCCTTGAGGGGCCTATCCATGGCGCGCCCACAAGTTGCACAACCTCAGGACGTTCGATCATGAAGAAGGACAAGATGAATGACCTCTATTGACTCCTTCATCTTCAACGGTGGTATGTGCAACTCTACCCTTATTTCTTCAACAGTTTTAAGGTTTGAAACCATGAAAAAAATCGCGGGCTATAGAATTTAGCGGAGGTTAACTAAAACGCTATTAGCGCTATTTGGCGCTATAGCGCGCTATTTGGCATTGCGACAAGTGCTTCTGGCCGCTATTAACGCTATTTTGGCGCTATAGCGCTATTTTTTCATGGGTTTGAAATGAAAAATATTAAAAATGTAGAGCTGTTGAATGAAATTAAATTTTTAAGAATAATTTCATTCTATATGTGATATGAATGTTTTAGTTCATCCATTGTTGAAATGATAAATAGATGCTCTGTTTTATGTTTCACCCGTGTCTAGTTTATAACTTCAATTTCCTTAAGATTTGGGTTTTAGTGGTTATAGTATTTATCCTAAAATCTTTGAAACTTGTGGGTTGCATAAAGTTTAAGCTTTGTCTAAAGTGATCGTGGAATATGAATGGAGATAGAATTTGCTATGGCATTGTTCTGAGATATACTTGAAAATCGGAGAATTTTGTAAAAAATAATAAAATTTACTTGATATCATATTGAGCTTTGTCAAGCTGTTTGACCACTAGTGAGATTATAGTCATATTCCCAAGATCAAGATTCACATACACGTTATAAAATAATAAATTCCTTGATGTGGCATGTACATTCTCTCTATGATTAGAATAAAATATGAGGCTATTCTGAAAAAATATATATACAGGAAAAAAAGACGGATAATGTGTCCGCCAAAATTAAAACAATGGGTACTCCGATGCCCGCCTTTTTTTAAAAAAAATCAGAAAAAATGACGGTCACGTGATCGCTAGATAAAATAAAAGATGGCCGAAGGCCCAATAGCCTCATAGTTTTAAAATGATTAGAGAGAAGGTGATGTACAAGGAAATAAAATACAAAAAAAATATTCACTTGCACTTCTTGATCTAAGTATATGACTTGTATCTCCTTATGATTCGCTTTTGACTTTGCAATATTATGTGATAAAGCTTTAACAAAAATAAATAAAAAAAAGAAAAAACTCCGGAAGGAAAGTGATCAAAGAATGAAAGATAAACAGTTCTTTAGCTGTTCTGTTTGCAGTTGCTTGAAGACTTAGTGAAAATTAAAAGCCCCATGGCCGAAGAGATAGATGGGTGTGTAGAGTACCATTTTATTCAAGTTTAAAAAGAAATTTTGGTTATAAACCTGATACTCTTGAAATGTAATTGGCATTGCAGCATCACCAGATCAACAAAAAAAATCGAGAAATTATAACGTCTATGCACATATGCATTTGCTACTGACCTATTTCCACGTGCATTGGAGAACTATTATTTTACAGGACTTGAGTACAAAAGTATGGGAATATGGTGGAGGCTGTCTTTCCAAGCGAGCATATTTCAAGGGAACAAAAAGACTCACCGGCAACGATAATGCATCAAGGGAAGACGGCTGGATCGAAACAAGTTCGAAGCATGAAGATTCATACTCCGAACTTGGGGGCCTGTGTTAACACCAGATTTTTGGTCAATGGAGATTGTGCCCAAAAAATCGCGTGCAAATAAGATGACTGAGTTGAAGAAGTGAAAAGAGCATTCGGTAAAGCTGACGTATCGGTCCAGGAAGAGCATTCGGTAAGATCATTCGGTAAGTTGGCTGATCGGCAAAATCCAGCATGTTGAATCGGCTAAATCGAGCATGGCATTCGGGAACTTCTTACACATGTATTCGGCTAAGCAAGCATGGCATTCGGGAACTTCTTACAGATGTATTCGGCTAAGCAAGCAGTAGCAGATTTCACGTATGAAGCAAGGAAGATCAAGAGAGGGATATTTTAATCCGGTTTGATGCAAGCTGAAGTCAATAATTAAATATGGTATACATGGGCCAAGATACACGTGTATGGGAGAAGGCCGATAAGTATCGAGTTGGGAACGTCGGACTCTAGGAGTATGTCGGTCAAGGAGGCTTCAACGCCAAGGATTCTTGCCCAGATATACAACAATAAAGAAAATATATACGTATACCATATATATGTATATACATGGCCGGTTTACTATTTAATGGGCCACGTTACATGCATGGACACGTCAGAGAGGCTATATTTGGCTGATGAAGGCAAGTGAGGGTCTCCATGAAGGCCACGACATCCAGCGAATGCAAAAAGACTTGTTCGGGAGATCAATTAAAAGCCAAGAGGTAGAATATTATATTTGATATGCTATATTTGGATACGTGAAGCTTCATGCCTAAGGATAGGAACCACGTACAAGGAAGGGATAAGAAGATCTGCGGCAAGCGTTTTGTTAGATATAGGAATATTATTTGGTTTAGCTTGCATGCCACGCTCGTGGTTTTTCTGTAATTCTATTCCCGTACGCAAAAGTCCAGCAACCCTATAAATATGAAGGGTCACGGCAATTGTAAACTGTTCACAATCAATACAACCAAAACCGGTCCCGTGCCACCTTCGAGTCCAAGTGGTGTGTCATCGAGTTCTACAGGAGGAGCTATCGACCCGTCGACCTCCGTAAGTTCCGGCAACCTTGCTATCATGTCTAGTATCATGCGGTGGATTTAGATTATGATGCAAGTAGTCTCATTTTACTTTGCTTAGTATCATGCGGTGGATTTAAGCTTAGCGGGGGAGGTCTTTACTTATGTCTTGTATCGTGCGGCGATTAAGATGGGGTAAAGATAGTTATCGACTACGTTAGATTTGGCAAGATCTGATAGATTCATTAAGTTATCACGTGTTGCACGATGTTTATTTATTTTTATACATTTGCAAACACTCTTTTGCCCAATCTAGATTGATAAGGCTCGGCTTCCATATTTTTATAGATCCGTTTGCTCTTTAATGGTTTTATATTCATCTTGCCGTGATGAATGGATCTGTGTGTCCACAACATCTACTCATCGCGACAAGGTAAACATAAAAACATTAAAGGATGAATGGGTCATGTGCTTTCAACAGCCGGGTTTAGATCAATCTAGGTTGTCACATGTTGTGGGTTCATGCACGTTAGATGTAGATAAAGAACCAAACATGTTAGAGTAACACCAGGCTTGATCCAACTTTTTTAGCTCAACATGTTTCATTTTTGCTGTAGTTCCTAACACCACCTTCTTGATCTCATAGTCCTAATTATTTTAGCAATTGTATTGCAACATTCATGTTCCATCTTCTGATCTTATCACCCTTGTTATAGAAAAGGAAACACATAAACATTAACTTTATCTTGTTTGATGTGCCCGAGGTTTTAGAGAAAAATAAACTTTTGGTTGTGTTGGTGTTTTTCCACCAACAGGGCCCATGCACTTGATCTCTACCTTGTCTTTGCACACGGGACACACTTCGAGCAAAATGTGGAGGAGAGTGTCACTCCCCTAAAATTCTACAAGTGAATATCCTGAACCCACAAAGCATGCACACGAAACAAGAAGTCGCCAACCCCACTATCAAACTTTCACTTCTAAATGTTGGACTAGCAAAAGAACATGGGTGACACCATTACCAAGATCAGATGATACACTCAAGGAGTAACCAAGGTAAGTAGTCTTGTTCAAAGGACTTAAAACGTTGAACCCTCGAAGAAAGGTAACTTCGATAAGTTATCCATATTCATTTCCTAGCATTGCATAATCATATTTATCTTTACGCAACTTACATCGAGCATATTTACTTCTTTGCATAATCATTTTCCTTTAGCATATTTGATTTCTGCATTAACATTGCATTGAAAAATTCTAAAGCCCCATGTGAATAATCTTGTGGTGTGTAATAACCCATAAGGATATTCACCGTGGTGGCATAAAAATAATTATTCATTCATCTAGTTGCATTTGCATCAATAGTTCTTTGCATGCATATAAATTTATAAAAACTCCAAAAATATTTTCTGCTGAAGTTTTACTTAGAATAATCATGATCCATTTCTAGGCACATGAAGCTAATGTGGTTAACCCCTAATGCTTAATCAAGTTCCACTAGCTTTGTTGTCTATTTGAGTTCAGCGGATGCAAAGGAAGAGAGACATGATAGGTCGACATCATCATCGCCATCTACCTCAACTTCCTCATTATCAATGACCCTACACTTCAATCCGGCTTGGAGGAGAGCACCCCCCAGTTATCCCGATAAGTATCTCTATTATAGTATTATTATTATTAGCTAAATATTTAGTTTGCTTGGTTTGCTAGAGAGTTTGCTAGGAGTCTAGTTTTATAAAAGTCTAGTCGTTTAAAGAGTCTTTGGTAGAGTTTGGGAATAAATAAATAGGAGTGTACCGAGAGGTTTTCTTTTCCACCTATATAAAATAAACTCTAAAGCTAAATCTCATGCATGGAAATGATGAATAGTTGCTCAAAATCGTAATTCCTTTTCGGTACCTAGCTTTCAAGCTTAATTTCTCTCGAGCCTTAAATACAAAACTGCTTTGACTTGAGATTTACTCCGAACCTGAAACACATGGGTTGCGAATTGCTTGCTCTAAAGTCTAGGTAATTGACGGATATGATATATGAAAGTCCGAGTCGCTATTGATCTTACTCCTAGTGATACTAGATTTACGGAGATTTATTTTTTGAAAATTTGAAATGCACATGATAAGTTTACGTGTGACAAAGTGTTGAACCTCCTACCACGACCATATATACATGCTCCCTAGATTAGGAAAACCTTTTGACATATATATATGTCTTTGCTTACTTTGCGTTGAGTTTGTTCAATCTTTGTCAACCCTTAGAAACTTGTCATGCTGATCATGTACACTCCATCTCACTCTATCTCATTCCACTCTATTGCATTTCACTCCACTCCACTCGACTCCATTCATGCATATGCTATTTCCACCACTGAAGTAATGCATCCACCACTACCATATACACCCATTATGCATCCACTATATCCACTAAAAATGTTCTACTCCTATCCTAGGATAGAGCAACCAAAAATATTCCCTACACCCTTCCACTCTTTCATATCCAGCCAATAACCTACAAAGCTCCGTTATTTTTGTCTATCTCTCAAAAAGTTATTGCAAAAGAGATTTGGGTTGCTACTAAAAAAAAAGGGGAGATGAAAAATGGACAAGTGTCCTACGGGCGAGTAGAGCCTACCTCCCTAAGAAAAAGAATAAAGGAGAGTTAAAAATGGATAAGTGTCCGCTGAAAACAATGGGTACTTAGATGCTCGCCTCTCCATAAAAAAAAAATAAAGAAAAAGAAAAAAGTGCAACCTAAGTTCTCACAAAGTTTCCAGATTCCAAAGAGAGATGATTCTTTAAGGAGCAAAAAGTAGAATTAGGCTTTCCCCTCTATATTCCCTACCATATTCTATCCACCATACACATGCACCACTTGATCAGTGTGACTCGTGACCTTGGATCCATTGCTTGAACTTACAATATATGCTTAGTAAGTAGATGTAGTTTTCTCCCACCTATGAGCTCCAGATATAAGCCTTAGATATAGGTTGAGAGAGAAGAAGGCATAGTGTCCTACTGCCTTAGCCAAAAATACCACATATTCTGAGAGAAAGGCAAAACAACCTTGTTGCCTTAGTGAGGATCCACAAATACCGCAAATAAGAGACTTGAGAGAGTCATACCGAGGAAACTTTGAGTTTTATTTTGAAAACTTGCAAAAACTCCGAGAAGGACAGTTGTTGAACAAAGAGTTTGAGATATGGTGCATGACTTGATTGTTCTATCTTTCAATTACCCAAGATCCCAAGAAAAGGCTATAAGCTCCATGGTTAAGGTAATATGGGTAAGTTGAAAGTTGAAAAAGTTTATTCTTATCTGGAGAGAAATTTTGTTTGAAAGCATGTGTACTTTGGAGGCGTGAAAGCGTTGCGGCAACTCTGATCTATTGCTAAGTTTGGCTTTGCTAGGGACTAGCAAAGGGTAAGCTTGGGGAGCTTGTTGACACCTGTTAAAGCATAATATTACTAGTCAATTAAACATGAAATAAGGGCTTAGAATGAACATTAACATAGACTAGGGGCTTTACTAACATAATTCCACGAGCTTTGGTGATTTATATCTTTACTGAGGGACCGAACAGATAAAAGCGGATAAAACGGTGAGAAACCTAAGAGTTTGCATCCATACGATGACAAGACTTGACCGTGAGGCAACTCAACCCAAAAAGTGGACTAAAACATTCTAGAAGACACCAGAAGACACCAGGAGGAAGGAAATTTCATTGTGGCCTGGGGGCCCTAGCGATCGCCGAGGGCCCATTATCGGCGGCCCGCGGTGGGTCCCACACCGTTGGCCTCTCCTTTCTATGGCGGTTTACCACCGACATTGAGGTTGCATCTATACCGTTGTTCAAGGTCGGTTTGATCCAAGAGTCCCTATTCATCGCCAAGGGCTATATAAGCGAACCCCACGACCCTGGGTGAAACCCTAATTCATTATCATTCGGTTATCAATAGGTGAGACCACGAGTCTCCCCTAGGTCTAGATAGAAATAGATCTAGAAGAGTTAGCATGCAAGAGGAGATTAGATCTAGATAGATCTAGTCTTTAGATCAAGAGAGATAGAGAGAGGGAAGGGACCGGAGAAGGTGCTTTGCTGTCGGCGCCATCTCCACAACTTGTACCTCAGTGGAAGTTAACCTACGCTTGGAATTACTCTGGTAATCTACTTCTTTTTCTAATTAGTACTAGTTCTTATTATTCTTATTGTTCACAACTCTTGTTTGAGTACTTTAATCTGTAGGACCCTATAGATTAAAGGAGCAACTTAGGTTTAGGCGTGGTGCTTAGACCGAGGTTGCTTGTGAATGCACCCTACATTCCGGTCGTGTGGTAGATCGCGGGAGTGACAATCCTGTTGAGTCCTTTGTAGTCCACCCCCGAATGATAGGCCAAGCAGGACCTCTTCTTTGGAGGATTGCACGTTTAGTCCCCTGCTTTCCTTTGAGTATGCGTCCCCTAAGGCGATATCATCATAGCTTATCGGGATAAGAATTAGATATCTTAGTAATCCTCTCTACACTCAACCTTCTTAAGTCTTGTGCTACTCCGGGTTAAGATTAGATCGTAGTCTCCCTCACTCGTTTCCCTGTGGATTCGATATTAAACCCTCTCCCGGGTGAAGTGCTCACCGGTATCCGTTCGCTTGCGGATTATACAAACTATAAATATTTCTGTAGGCTTATCAAATACCAACAAGGGTCACCTGGTTGAATTTTGCTTTAGGAGAAAGAGAGACAAGAGGGGAAGGTTGGCGGAGAACAACCGGAACATGTACCGTCCACCCCACGGTGTACATGTGCCACCGGTTGAGAGGCGCTTTGCTAGGCCAAGAGGTGCTTTGCCTCAAGGCATTAGGATGGTTGGTGCTAGCCACGTGGTGGTCGTGCTCGGCGGGGTTCAACTCATGATCAATATGAGTTTGTGCCTCGTGGAAGGAGCTTTCGTCTCACACAATTGGTGACCAACGTTTTCCCTTGCGTGATGGTTACTATTTGAGATGTGGTGACTTTGGTGTTTTTCCTCACACTTCTCATGGGCAAATGGGTCGACACTGGTATTCATCTCATTTCACTAACCCCAGTGTTGCACCATTTGCTCATCCCATGTCTTTCTACTGATGTAGGACGTCGGGTTGGAGAACATTTGGCTTGTGGATTCTGGATGCTCACGCCACATGACCGGAAGTGCCAAGTGGTTCTCTAGCCTCACCCCGGTATAGAACAAGGAGTTCATCACTTTTGGGGACAATAGCAAAGGTAAGATTGTTTCCCGAGGCTCCATCCATCTCAATGAAAGCTTTGTGTTGAAAAACGTTGCATTGGTTTCAAATTTGCATTTCAACTTGCTTTTGGTGTCTCAACTTCTTAGTGATGGTTTTGAGGTACGATTCAAACCGGGTTGCTCCGTATTCTCAATTCAAACGAGAACCTCATTTGTTGGATCATGCCTTACGGGGAATGTCTTTCGGGCGTTTTTTCTAGATCTTTTGGCTCCTCTCGGTGTTTGATTGCCGGTTCTTCTTCTGAGTTCTGGAAGTGGCATAGGAGACTTGGTCACTTAAGCTTTGATCTTCTTGCAAGATTAAGCTCTTCAGACCTAATCCGAGGATTGCCCAAGCTCAAGTTTGAGAAAGACCTTGTTTGTCATCCTTGCCGGGCATGGCAAGATGGTTGATGCTTCTCATCCTTACGTGAATCAAATCATGACCAAGGAACCCAGTGAGCTTTTACACATGGACCTGCGGTTGGTCCTGCTAGGGTGAGGTCCGAGGGTGGAAAGTGGTATGTTCTTGTGATTGTGGATGATTTTTCTCGCTATTCTTGGGTGTTTTTCATGGCAACTAAGGATGAAGCTTGTAACACCCGTGTTTTTGCATCATTTTAAAAATCACTAAAAATTTGAACTTTTCAAATTACGACTAAAAACCTGATTTATTTTCCGCTAAACCGAAACCCTGTTTTCGAAAACCTGCATTTAAAATCCCACCATGTAGAAAGTAGCCCTCCTTTATATTGCCCGCGTGTCGAGAGCTTTATGGTGGCCAAGGATGCAAGGTAAGTCCTAGATTTTAAATTATGGAAATATATTGCATGAGAAGTAATTTACAAATTTTCTCTCGGGAGTTAAATTATCGAGACACGTGTACCATCTCTCCAAAACCATATATATATTTATATATATATTAAATGGCACAAGGGAATAAATATTCTCAAGATATAGGTCTAAGGAATAAAAACCCAAGCCGCACGGTCAGCGCCGATCAACGCCAAGATTCTTGCGCGGCTGGCCGATCGTGCCGCCATGGCGGATGACAACACAAACCGGGGCGACATGACCGGATGACGCCGGGCCACCGGAGCACGAGGAGCACGAGGATGCGAACACGATGCTGCCGGCATCCGGCCTAGAGGCCGACGCCACGCCGAGTTGGTCGGAAAAGACCTCAAGGCGGAGGAGAAATATCGCCGGTGGGTGCCCGGCGGGCGAGGCTATAAATAGCCCTCTCGAGCTCAATCGGCCACACCATCTCCACCACGAGCTCCGCCCAACTCGGGAACGTCACGGTGCTCGCCTCACCTTCCCCACTCCTCTCCTCCTCACCGCGCTATCGGGATTTTCCCCAATCGGGAGTTTCCGCCGCCGGATTTGGGATGGCCGTCGCCGTCAAATTGGTCACCGTCGTGGTAAAGTGGTGAGTTCGCAAGCACGCCCGAGGTCCCCTTCTACTCATTCATTGTTTTCCTTGCCCGCTATTGTGCTACATCGCCCAGCCTGCCGAACGCCGCCATCGGCCGCGCCCGAGCCACCACCGCCGTAGAAAGGGAGCCACCGGAGCTGCCCTAGCACCAACGACAAAGACTGGGCGGCGAAGGGCAGCCGTTGAGCCTCCAAAGCGGCGAGCAAAGAAGCCGGGACGGTCGGGTCCGGCAGACTCGGCGATGCGCCGCGCATCGGGGCCAACGGGACGGAGGTTCCTCGCTCCCGGCCGACGCCAAGCTACGGCGTCCAAGGACTAGCGGTGGAGAGCCGACGCGTGGGCGCCGCCATCTGTGACCGCCATGGTGCCACGCCGACGGACCCACAGTCCACAAGTCTGCCACGCCAGCCCACGTGGCGCAAAGAGGGACCCGCCGTCGGTGTACAATCCACCCACACGTAGCTGGGTACAATAGGAGAATTGCTAAGTGCACCCGATACTTGTACACCGATTATTATAAGTCACATGTCCCGTGTCGAAAAAAATTCCCAGAAAAATTTGTAAATTCATTATTTGATTTATAGAATTTTATCATGTAATTAGTTCTAATTTAATTACATGATAAAATTATATTATAATATTACCCTAATAATTTAATTAGGGATTAATATTATAAAATCCGTAACTCATGCAAATTAACTCCGTTTCGCGTGAAACGACTTCCATAATTCATCTAAAATCTAGCTCTATGCATCCAACCTATTGCCACCATAATGTTCTATGCTTGTTTTGGTTGCTCTAGTTCAAGCTAGGTTATCAACATAGCGCCATAGTTCTACATCGACCGTTTAGGAGCTTTCCGTTCAGAGTACGCTAGAGACGTTCGACGCCGTGCCGATTCGTAAGAACCCCCAGGCAAGTCCTTACCCCCCTTAATCATGACCTTAATTAATTAATTGATGATGTTTATAATATAACGGATCTCGAGATCATGGCCTATTATCGTATGCGATTATGAGATGATACATACTAGGTGTATGTATGAGCTATGTGCATTAAGATTTGATGATGAGCTAGGTGCTCAAGATATATGATGAGCTGCGTGCTCGAGATTATTGGGGAGCTAGGTGCTCCTATTATGAGATGAGATGATGTGGACATACGATAATAGCCATGATGTTAATTAATATAGTTTAAGTGTTAAAATGAATCTAACCCACAAAAGAGGTGAGTGGTGGTAGTCTGGTAGAGCCTAAATACCACATCGGGAATCGCCGTGAGGGGTTCCTGTGGAGAGATACTCGCCTCCCTAAGGACCGGTTCATAGACCGTCTACCTAGTGAGATATTTCGCATGACCACACGTTGGTATGGGACGACTTGATTCCACACCCGTTAGATTGAAATATAATCTCTAACCAAGGTGGCTGGAGTAGGCGGCGACCTATCGGGAGCGGACATTGGGGAGAGCGAACCCAATGGTCCTAGGCGTGGTCGCAAATCGATCCGTTAAAATGCTAAGCGCGGTGGCATGGGTTTTGTGCACGATATATATATATATATATATATATATATATATATATATATATATATATATATATATATATATATATATATATATATATATATGATGATGATTATGATTGCCGTGTGCGGGCGTGGTGTGTATTGAAGCCACGTCGGACGTAGTGTGTATTGAAGCTACTTCAGGGATGAATGCATCATCCCGCCAACCCCTGAGAAGTCGTGGTTGAGATTATATGGATGTCTAGGTTGGCTACCAAGCGGTGCGGAATCTCGTTAGACCCGTCGAAGCTATGACGATGGTAGAGGCAATGCCTATCGTGTGGGGAAAGTGTACAACCTCTGCAGAGTGTATTAAATCTATTCGAATAGCCACGCCCTTGAAATGGGCGATGCTAGGACCGCACCAGCTATGATTAGTATTTACACTAAATAACTAACATGTTTGTGGCATGTGTTGAGGATAACGAGATCCAACCCGAACTAGCGAGAGCAGCTTTTTGAGACTCGCTAGGGCCCAAACCCTTAATAACTAACCACCCCCGGTTTGGACTTGTTGAGCACGTTTGTACTCACCCTCCTCCTCTGCTTTTTACGGACATCAGCACACCAAGAGGTATGATCGTCGACAAGGTAGAGGACCAGCCGTTCGTAGGAGTTCGCCATGTGTTTGCTTAGAAGAAGGATGTTGAAGCCCGCAGTTCATCCATGCTCAAGTTTGCCCGTGGAGTGCGGGCGTGTCAAGGTTAATCCACCGCTTCCGGTTGGCTAACTCTGATACTGTGATCCTAATTGGTGACCTTCTTCGTCGCCACTGTAAGACCCTTTTATCCTATTTAAATAAAGCTCGGATTTCTTTTATATCTTTATACCATTATCTCGTGGATCGATAGACGTATTTGTGCGTGAACCCGGCGCAAATATGTGAGATTAAGGACCCATAAAAATGGGGGCCTGACAGAGTGGTATCAGAGCCGAGCTTGACCATAGGATGAAATCTGGGTCGACAGACTTTTAACTCCACTTAAGGATAACTACTTTTAAAACTTGTTGCTACTAGTACGCCTTACTATGATAGTTTGTATGTTGCGGAATCGATGTCAACGTCGAAACTAGTAGCAATGAACTAGTAAGGATGATCTTAGTCGGACTGCCTGACTGAAGGAGAGTTTCTACAACTCCTCTCGGAGATACTGAAGTGCTTAGGATACCTTGGCCTTCCTCGATATTAAAGTCGAGAGTTTTATGAGGACCAAGTACCGAAGTGCGGGATGAACTTGTACATTTCCAAAACGCCAACAGGAAGGATTTAAATGCTATACGGTGAGCCAACCGGAAATGCATAAACATCCAAACACCTAAATGGGCGCTAATATGAGGTGCAAGTCCGGCTTTAATGGAATCTCCATAAGGCATATAGTCCAAGCAGCACAGAGTTGAGTAGTACAATCCTCTTGCAAGCTTGATGTGCAAGCAATGTCTTAGCAAAAGAGTTGCCAAGCATTCGCTAGCCGCCATAGATGCCTAAGCTTCAATGCCTTGGTAAATGCAAAGTCACGCAATAATCATCATGGCAGTTGCTATGTGTGATGCGACCATGTATCATCAATGTAACTGTCCTGTGATGAGAACCATTGTCACGCTTGTTTGCTTAGTATATTGTCTTGTTCTTTTCTATCCTATGGGAAATTCCTCCATTATTACTACTCGTAGTGATTAATGGAAAGAAAGATCCGATAGGATCCGTGAATGTCATGAAAACTCACCCAAGTCACGAGTAATAAGACAAGTTTTCCACAAACTTCGTTCTCCGTGACCAACTTTTTCATGCGTTTCACACCAGGTAAGTTTGTGTTGTTTCCCAACACCCGTGTTACTAGGATACCCCCAAAGTCTATCCCTACCTAGAATGCTTGCTTTCCCTCTAATCCTTAGTTAGGTAGACCCCTATCGTACCTTGTGCTATTCTTTCCACCCCTCTCTAGTCCAAATAGATTAGGAGTTAACCTGCAGGAATATGATGACAACAAGTAGACTCCATGATCAGAAATGCTTGAACCGCACAAGGTGTTCTTCCCTACAAGCCGTCACACGCCGTCGCCTCCGGTGTTACCGTGCCGACGATCGTGCAACATTGCCGACCTGGCCGTCACCTCAATGCCGAAAGGCGCGGATACCGCTCTTACTTTGACCCCGAACCAAGACCGACGAAGCCGTTCAAGACATAGTGCAACAGAGCAAGTGGCAACCAGTGCCAGTAAAGCAAGCTGAAGCCGAAGATTAGTACTACAAGCAGAAGATGGATAGAAGACTACAAGAATCAAAGACACCATCAAGCCCATAAAGGATGTTTATGCCCAAGAGCAAACAAATACCTCGGAAGCATAAAGTAATGCCATGAAGCGGTACGCCGACAAAGGAGAAGAGAAGACACACGCCCCGCTTACAGAAGTCCACCGGCCAAAACCACTCGGGCCCTACGACCACACCACTATAGCAAGGTCAAGGAATACAGGAGACCCACTCCCATTCCTTCCACCACACACCATAGCCACAATGCCAGTAGACCAAGCTTCTTCCAGAAGCCATTACCCTTGACCTACTATAAAAGAGCGCCACCATTGCTCTCATCGCCATCCCACTCCAACCATTCTACTGCTAGCCTTCGTTTCCCCTCCTCTGCCATCACACTCTTCATCATCCACTCGCCAAGAACCACCTACAAACACAGCCACAAATGGCCAGCACTTGGGTTAGCAGCCAGTGCATCAACACCCCTAGATTTCCCCAACTTCTCTACCATACCGCACAAAACCTTGGCATCCGAGAACTCCCCGAGTACGAAGGTAGCGAGTACGGCGAGCGTGGCACCCAACGCTGCGAAGTCACCGTCTACATCGCCAAGAGTCAAGACTACCCCGCCATCATGAAGACTAGAGCACGACCGCCGTTGGTTTTCGCTTCCCCGACACCTACCAGGCTGTCGCACGCAAGGCACTACACCGCCTTTGCCAGATCTACAAGGAGCCCATCGCCCGCACCCCCATGAGGTACCTGCCACCTGAAGGAAAGAATCACCCTGCCTGGATTGCTCGCCTGGAAGGCCTGCAAGGTCCAGAAGGTGGCCCCGTCATCAAGCACCTGCTATCCTACCTACTCGCTCTCGACGAACAGTATGACCGACAAGACACCACCCTGAGAAGCCTGATCCGCCGAGCCGAACAAGCGGAATGCTACGTTCAGCAACTCCTCGCAGAGCACGCCCACGCAAGAGAGCAACTCGCCATAGCTGTTGGTGTTTCTTAGCGAAAGCAGCAAAGTCCGCAAGCGCACGGGAAATACTGTTGTAGCACTTCACCCGGTGATAAACAGGGTATCGTATAATTTGCAAGGACGGTTGCGTTGAGGGCTTTCTGGGCCTGTGTCTACCCAAGGCAAGGTTAGGTTCTATGAGTAATGAGGTATCTCTATGGGCTTAGATTTCCGGGTAGGGATTTCTCGCGTTGTTATCTCCTTACTTTCAGCACCGCCCCCCCAAACTCGGGCGAGTCCGCAATTAGCTCTACGTCACACCCGAACGTGGAGGGATTACTTAGGGACGGACAAGGCCGTCACAACCCCGCCGCCTACCCTCACGACCGTGGGATGCTTCGCAAAGGTAGGTGAACGCTAGTCCAAACACCACGCTTGCACTATTGGTCACAGCTTCTTGATGTTGGCCAAGGTTCTCCGGTCAAAGAGTTCACCAAGAACTAACGCTCTTACGAGACAATCTACCGATCCCGTAAGACTATAACAATTTAAGATAATATGCTTGGAAAGACAATAAGCCGAAAGATAATCACAAGCTTGCTCACCAAATTGTAAGAAGCTCGTAGAGGTACAAGCGTCATGGTGCCGACAAGTCCCAAGACTCCGACCTCCTAGGAACCGCGGATCACCGGCTACTCCGACAACTCCGAGTAGAAGGAGCAAAGTTTCCTTCTAGCTCTTCCCTCTCTCACTCTCTAGAATTTAGAAGGTAGGAAGAAGACTAATCTACTTCTCTTGCTCAAATATGCTAAATTCTCCTTTGGAATGCTTCTTGAGAGAGAGGTAGGAGCCTTCCTTTTATAGCTTGAGTAGAGGGGGTCTTTGGAAAAGTGCCTCCACCACCATAATGTCCAAACCAACCAAGAATAGTCGGTTTGAGGGTTCACCGAACCTGGTCCACGGCGCCCACCGACGTTCCTCGAGTAATGGAGCCGCCACGCACGGCCCGGCCCCACTGCCGCCAGGAGGGTGCGGGCGCACCCCTGTGGTGCGGGCGCACTGGTCGGCCCCCAAACCGCCCAACTTCGTCGCGTGTCGCCTTGTTTCGTTGTCTTGGGCCTGGTTTTGTCGTGGAGAGCCTGAGTTTGTGGCCCGGCCGAGGTAAGTTGGGTTGGTCTTGCCATTTGTCACTTTTGGGCTTTTTCTATTTATTGTTTTATTGTTCTTTTTCCTTGTATTTTGGCCCAAAGTGCACATGTCTTGTCTTGTACCTGCAAGAACCAAATATACACCAAAACTATGGAATTTGTTAGTTTATAAACCCTATCTCTAGGTGGTTTTGGTGTATGTTGACGGTGTTTGATGTGTAGTTGGTTACCGTCAACAAACTCCCCACACTTAGCCCTTTTTACTCGTCCCTCGAAAGTGAGGGCGTAGGGACTAAAGTGGTTCAATTTCCAAGATGTAGACCTGCATACAAGTTATTCCGGGCCTCATCCCGCTTCGTGAGCATTCAAGAGTGTCTACCATGTTATCTTGAACGATTGAACAATGGAACAAGATGAATTCATATCTCCTTGCTACTACTCATGTGCAAAGACTTGGTGAATTTTTGGATTTTTAAAGATAAAGTAGTGATGCTCCCCGGTTGATTCTCACATGGTCACTCATTTTTGTGTTTCCTTACCAAAGCACTCTCACTCTCACTCATCCTATCGCTTTGCGGGGTTTTGTGGATCTTTGGAGTGGAGTGTTGCATACGCACCCTCTGTATGTGTTGTCGGGTCAAGCTCGATCGTTGGAAAGAGGTGCCATACCCTTAGATCGAAATGTGCAAAAGTGTGTGGAAAATATTTGTGGTAGTTATTTTGTGGTTACTCCTTGACTCATGATCGTTCTCTTTTCGTTTGTATGCTTTTGGAGAGATACAAGCTACTTTTTCTTCTTCTTTTTTTTTCTCTTTTTTTTGGAGATGTGGGCTCTACTCGCCCTCGGACACGTGTCCATTTTTCATCTCTTTTTATTTTATTTTTCTGTAGCCTGTATCTTCTTTCTGCATGATACTTTTTTTGATAACAGGAGATGATCATGGTGTAACTTGGATGGAGTATTTATTTTGTGGATGGTGAGGATGCATGTTGTGCGCAATTCTCATTGTGAGAATTGGCGTGTATATGTGGGTGTACGTGTTTTTCGATCTTGGGAGTATGAGCCTCTCTCAACGCAGATCAACGGAGCCCGACAAAACTCAATACAAGAGGGAGTAGCTATAGTGGATATTCATGTCATTATTCGGGCTTTGGTAGGATTTGTCTAAGTCAAACCAGAGCATGCTTTATTTGAATTTTTGAAATAAAACCAAGTCTCATTGCATAAGAGAGCAAGTGTCAAGTCATTCTACCATATCTCAAAGCTCAATTGTGTAGATGAACATGGGGTCCCTATCGTAGTTGCTCATCAAAGTATGGTTTTGGCGAGGAATAAAATGTATGCATGCCATTTCTCAATTGGTAGACTAGAGATGGAGTTTTGCCAACTTAGGTTCAGGTTTAGCAAAGATGTTTAAACATGGGAGGTAGAGAAAGTATGTCACAAGTCAAAATTTGAATTTATACATTGCGTACCTTGACTTGTGAGAGATGGTTGCCTCCCCACACTTGTTTTTGTAAATATTTTATTTTCTTTTTTGCACAAGACAAAAACAAGTGGAGACATACACAATATTCCAAAGACAAGCTTTATTGAATTCATAAATAATTTCATAATACAAATGTAGACGCACACTTGAAGGAATTTACAAAAAGATTGGAAAGGGAAATGCTGAAATTTAAAGTTTGCGCGTCTAATTTATTTGGGGGACGTAGAAGTGCCTATGCGGGCCTTTTGAGGGCATGCCCAAAGATTGGCGGCTTTAGCGACCCTCGACAAGCTTGGTCTTAAAGCCAAGGCGTATGAGTCTAATTCCTTTCTAATTGCCGTGTTCTCATCTTTCGCCGCTTCTACGTCGAGGTGAGCCTTTTCACTAGCGCACGCAAAGAATTGACTCTAGCGTTTAGCGTTGCTAGCGAAGGCTCCTTAGGTACCGAGCTACTACCGGCTGTGTGCAGCGAAGGAGTGCCCCTCGAACGGCTCTCAAAGACATTGGGAGCCTTCCTAGGGGCAGCCCGGGTACCCTCATAGGACCCTCACTACTCGAGCGACTCGATCACGTTCGGGGCCTTTCTAGGGGCTGCCCGAGGGATGCGAAGGGGGCACTAGGAGACGCCACTGGGAGTGGGGGCCTTCGTTGGCTTCTTCATCAACCCCTTTCCACGCCCGCCCACCGGTGTGTCAACACCAACGATGGTGTACGAGAAGCTTGCATCAGAGGCGTGGAAAGATGATGTCTCCGTCGAAGAAGAACGGCCGCCCGAAACTGGAGCCTTCCACTTGATGCCGATGGTGCTCACCGTAGGGCGAGGGGGCACCCAAGGATGCTCTTGGGTGCCACGTTCCTACCCGTGGTCACCATGCTGCTCCCTCCGCCTCGAAGAATAATGAGGAGGAGGGAGTATGGCAAGCGGAGCGACGGTTGACGGTTCGACCTCCTCGCTTGAAAGGAGAGGTCTCCATCGTTGATGGAGCAAAGCGAGCGAGCGGAGTTGTAGAGGGAGAGAGCATGGCTCGCCATTGCTGCTGGTTGGTGAAGAGTAGTGTAGGATTGGGGAGTGGTGAGAGCTTGAAGATGAGTGTGTGAGGAGAGGAGAGGTGAGGTGAGGTATTTATAGGACAAGGATCACCCTCCGCCTCGACACGATTCAAATTGACAATAAACAAAGATCAATGCTATTCATTTGCGGGGTAAAGGCACAGATCGAATCGAGCGCCAAATGAGCCGGCCAGCCAAAGTGGGCGGCGGCGCACCCCCGGCGTCCCGGTCGAAGTTTTTCGCCACGTTCGTCATTGGATTTGAAAGTTTGAACTATGCCGCTTGTCGCGCGAGCTCTAACCCCATTCCCAATCCTGTGTTTGATTTCTTTTGGATTTATTCTTTGAAAATAGAAAATTGTGCAAAATAATAAATAAATAAAGCTAGCACAAATCAGCATGAGCTAGTGAGGGCAAAAAAGGTAATATAAAATAAACATGACCTCACAAGCCCCCCTTTTTTTTTTGTATGTTGATTATTATTTAACTATTTTCAAAGCATAAATCTATTCTATCAAGCTCTTGGTTAAGATCGGGCAATGGTTCAAAGAAAAGCTTGAGGTGTTGTCCGTTTACCTTTTGGATCGAACCTACGTCATCTTGATTGTGATCGCGCCATGTGGCGAGGTGTTGATGACGGTGTATGGTCCTTTCCACTTGCTCCTCGCCTTTCCTTCGCCGAATAATTTCACCCGGAATTGAATAAGAGTACTTTATCGCCCGTGGTGAATTCCTTGATCTTGATGCTGGCCGAACATGCCATCTTTTTGTGCGCTCTTTGTATAGCTTTTTGCACTATGGTACGCCTTCTCCCGCCATTCTTCCAGCTCGTAGATTTGCCTCTGTCGGTTCTTTCTCGGCGGGAGTTTGACGTCCCATGTTCCACCTTTGATGGCCCAAAGAGCTCGATGTTCCAAATCAACCGGTAAGTGGCAAGTTTTGCCATATACCGGTGATATGGTGACATGCCGATGGGGGCTTTATATGCTATCCGGTATGCCCGGAGAGCATCAGCGCCTTGTTCTTCCAAATTTTCCCCATCTCATTGATCGCCTTCGAGTATGTTTTTGATCCGCTTGTTCGAGGTTTCGGCTTGCCCGCCGGTTTCTGGGATGGTACGAGGTAGCAATGTTGTGCTTGGTGCCAAGTTCTTTCGTGAATGCCCTCGAATGATTTGTCCACGGTGTGATCCTCCGTCGCTTATCACCGCGCGTGGAGTTCCGCAACGGGGGAAGATCACTTCGTGAAACATCTTGCATGCATGTTTGGCGTCGGCAGCTCCGCATGGCATTGCTTCTACCCACTTTGACACATAATCCACGCCACCGGGATGTACTCGCAATCATGGGACTTAGGAATGGCCCCATGTAATCAATGCCCCACACATCAAATATTTCTATTTGAAGGTTGTAGTGCAGGGCATTGCATCACGAGCGTGATATTTCCGGTTCTTTGGCAGCTTGGGCATCTTCTGATGAACTCTTTTGTGTCTTCATACATTGTTGGCCGATAGAATCCGCCTTTGCCGGATTTTGGCTTGTGTACGGAATACTCCTAAGGTATGGCCCGGCGTAGGGTGATGCATGACATTTCTCAATGATCTCGCATCCCTTCTTCCCTTGGTACACATCTTCTCGCCAAGTCGTCACCACATACTGCATGTACGTGCGGTTCATCCCAATGGTGTCGTCGGCTTTCTACTTGCGGTTTCCGCTTGTCCTCTCCAGTGGTACATATCCCGCAACCATAAAGTTGACAATGTTTGCATACCATGGATTCGAGTCGACACCTTTAGTAGCATGTCGTCGCAAGATGTAGTCATTGATAGGAGGTTCCCGCATGTTAGTGACCTGCATACGTGACAAATGATCTCGCAACGGTATTTTCTACTCCCTTTTTATCTTTTATTTCTAGATCGAATTCTTAGAGTAGAAGAATCCAGCGGATCAATCGGTTTCGCGTCTTTCTTAGTGAGCGTATACTTAAGTGCAAAGCATGATCGGTGTAAACGATTATCTTGGCACCCACTAAGTAAGAGCGAAATTTCGATAGCAAAGACTACCGCAAGGAGCTCCTTTTACGTGGTGGCGTAGTTAAGCCGGGCTCTTGTTAGAGTCTTGCCGGCATATGCGATTGCATGTCGCTTTTGTCTTTGGTTTGGCCTAAGACCGCACCAACGGCATAGTCGCTAGCATCGCACATGATTTCAAACGGCAAACGACCAATCCGGGGTTGGATGATCGGAGCCGAGATGAGTGCTTTCTTAAGGGTTTTGAAAGCGTGCATGCACTCATCTGTGAAGTCGAAAGGGGTGTCCTTGGCTAGCGGTTCATAAGGGGTCTCGAGATTTGTGAAAAGTCTTTTATGAACCTCCTATAGAATCCTTGCATGCCCTAGGAAACTGCGGATCCCTTTGACATTCACCGGGGGAGGTAGCTTTTCGATAACGTCTATCTTAGCTTTGTCTACCTCAATCCCCCTCTCGGACACTAGGTGTCCAAGAACGATGCCTTCTCGGACCATAAAGTGGCACTTTTCCCAGTTTAGTACCAGATCCTTTTCTTGGCATCGCTGCAAGACCTTGTCTAAATTCTTCAGACAGCTTTTGAAAGTCTTACCATAGACTGAGAAATCGTCCATGAAGACCTCCATGATCTCTTCAATCATGTCTGTACGAGAAAATAGACATCATACACCACCGAAAGGAAGCGGGTGCATTACATAGCCCAAATGACATTCTACTTCGGTAGGCATAGGTTCCGTATGGGCATGTGAAGGTGGTCTTGCTTTGGTCATCGGGGTGGATCGGGATCTGGTGGTACCCGGGGACACCCATCAAGGAAACAAAGAAAGAGTGTTTTGCTAACCGTTCCAACATCTCATCAATGAATGGAAGCGGGAAGTGATCTTTCTTAGTTGCCTTGTTAAGTTTTCTATAGTCAATGCATATTCTCCACCCTGTGACGTGTCTTTGTGGAATGAGCTCGTTCTTAGAGTTCTCAACGACCGTCATTCCTCCCTTTTTAGGGACCACTTGGACCGGGCTAACCCAATCGCTGTGTGGCACGGGATAGATTATCCCTGCGTGAAAGAAGTTTGAGAACTTCCTTCTTCACGACTTCACGCATCGCGTTATTGAGCCTTCTCTCGTGGTTCGCGTGATGGGGTACTGGAAGGATCAATAGGTATGCAATGTGTGCGAGTGTTGGGCTTACCCCTTTTAGGTCTTGTAAGGAATACCCAAAGACCGATCTATGTTTTTCTAAAACGGCTATGAGTTGGGTCGTCTCACGGTTACTAAGTTTATCACTAATGATAACCGGAGTTTGTGTGTCACCGTTTAGGAAGACATAGCGTAGGCCGGGCGGGGGGTTTAAGCTCAACTGGAGGCCGAGTCGGCTCTTCCTCTTGGGGGAAGTTCTATGGTTTCCCCGAGTCGCCCTCTTCTTCTATGAAGAATTGAGCATCAAGTTCTAGGTCCGTCTCGGGGTTTTTCATAGATCATGACTCCCTTGACCTCCTCGAGCGTGTCATACTCATGGAGGGAGTCCGTTACCAAGTTTTTGGCTCAAGTAACTGGTATGGACAATGATTTTCCTCCTAGTTTGACATCTAAATCCCTGATTGTGGTAGATCAAGAATCTTTTCCAAGGGATGCCCGATTAGGATGTCAAAATCTTGGATATCAAAGATATGAAAATCCAAAGAAAGTTTGACATTTCTATGAAGAAGAATCTGGTCGTGTATAACCTCCGCGGCATTTTACGATGGTTTGGGGCGCTATGCACAAAGTCCGTCTTTGTGTGGGTTCTAGGTGCTTCCTTGTCACATTGCTATGCAAAGGATTTGGACATGATGTTTATGCCCACAGCAGGGTTATACATGACCTCCACTACATCCCCTTGATATTTGCAACAGATAGGCGTAGAGGGATGGTTCAATCGAATTTCTTCGAAAGAGGGCCCTTCCTCCTATAGCCATTCCGTACTCATGATAGCGGTTAGCTCCTTAATAGACTCCCGGAGAAAGAGTTCGTCCGAGGGTGGTTCAGAGCCAACTGGACAGTGGTTTCTTCCATTGTTCGTAATTTGAGGTATTACCGAATTGTTCAGTAGGGTCTTCCTCGAAAAATGGGAGATCCGACCATGCGGTCTCCTTTGGTTCTGGTTCAGGCGAGGGTCTCTCTAAAGATGTTTCATGTTCGGCAGTAGCCGAAGAGACTTCCTCTTGTTTACGCTTGGGTTCTACTCGGATGGGTTCTAACTGAGGAGTATTCTCAAGAATATGGTTTAGAGAGCTTCTCCTTCATTTGTGGTTTTATGTGCGAACGACCCTCCCAAGCAGCTAAATCAAGCAAGAGTGCATTTGCTCTATCCAATCCTAACCAAAAGCGCCCAGAATAACAACACATGGTTTGGGATGGACAGATCTGGGCCGGATCTAGTAAGAATGGTAAAAACGGTCCCGTGGCGCACCTATGGTTTCACCCTCTTTTTGTCGGAAGTTGAGGATCTCTTGTCGTAGGGCCGCGATTCTGGATAAAGGATAGAACGCGAGGCAAAACCTATGTCGCAATTCTTCCCGTCTCCATTTACCAACCCTACATTGTGGGCGTACCATTGAGTCGCCCTCTCTGTGAGAGAGAACGGAAACAACTTCCACCTCAACGTGTCATGTGTCATGCCCACAATAGTCAGGCATCCACAGAGCTGCTCAAACTCCCATAGGTGATGATATGGGTTTTCATATTCCGAGCCCGAAAAAGGCTCGGGCCTGAACCATGGCTATGAAGCCGGCGCGTAGCTCATAATCGGAAGCTGTGATTGGCTTCGCAGATCGGAGTGGTTCTACGAGCTCGCCCTTAGGAGCGGATAGGATTTGGATGGTGGGTTGCTCCATGGGTAAGGAACTGTTTTTTGGGTTTTTGTTTTATAGGAGATATTCTAGACACACGGGCCGACTAGGTCCGAAATACAACTACGACAACCGTCCCCAAGAACGGCGCCGAAATGCTTGTTGGTGTTTCTTAGCGAAAGCAAAGAAAGTCCGCAAGCGCCGCGGGAAATACCGTTGTAGCACTTCACCCTGATAAACGGGTATCGTATAATTCACAAGGACGGTTGCGTTGAGGGCTTTACGGGCCTGTGTCTACCCAAGGCAAGGTTAGGTTCTATGAGTAATGAGGTATCTCTATGGGCTTAGATTTCGGTAGGGATTTCTCGCGTTGTTATCTCCTTACTTCGGCACGCCCGCCCAAACCCAAAGCGGGCGAGTCCGGCAATTAGCACTACATCACACCCGAACGTGGAGGGATTACAAGGGACGGACAAAGGCCCGTCACAACCCCGCCGCCTACCCTCACGACCGTGGGATGCTTCGCAAAGGTAGGTGAACGCTAGTCCAAACACCACGTTTGCACTATTGGTCACAGTTCTTGATGTTGGCCAAGGTTCCCGGTCAAAAGAGTTCCTTCACCAAGAACTAACGCTCTTACGAGACAATCTACCGATCCCGTAAGACTATAACAATTTAAGATAATATGCTTGGAAAGACAATAAGCCGAAAGATAATCACAAGCTTGCTCACCAAACCAAGAAGCTCGTAGAGGTACAAGCGTCATGGTGCCGACAAGTCCGGCACTCCGACCTCCTAGGAACCTGGATCACCGGCTACTCCGACAACTCCGAGTAGAAGGAGCAAAGTTTCCTTCTAGCTCTTCCCTCTCTCACTCTCTAGAATTTAGAAGGTAGGAAGAAGACTAATCTACTTCTCTTGCTCAAATATGCTGAATTCTCCTTGGAATGCTTCTTGAGAGAGAGGTAGGAGCCTTCCTTTATAGCTTGAGTAGAGGGGTCTTTGGAAAAGTGCCTCCACCACCATAATGTCCAAACCGACCAAGAATAGTCGGGTTTGAGGGTTCACTGAACCCGGTCCCACCTGTCGAGTAATGAAACCGCCACGCACCGCCCGGCCCCACCTCGTCGCCAGGAGGGTGCGGGCGCTGCGCGGGCGGCGCACCCTGGTCGGCCCCAAACCGGCCCAACTTCGTCGTGTCATCTTGTTTCATTGTCTTGGGCCTAGTTTTGTCGTGGAGAGCCTCGAGTTTGTGGCTTTGGCCGAGGTAAGTTGGGTTGGTCTTGCCATTTGTCACTTTTGGGCTTTTTCCATTTATTGTTCTTTTTCCTTGTATTTTGGCCCAAAGTGCACATGTCTTGTTTTGTACCGCAAGAACCAAATATACACCAAAACTATGGAATTTGTTAGTTTATAAACCCTATCTCTAGGTGGTTTTGGTGTATGTTGACGGTGTTTGATGTGTAGTTGGTTACCGTCAACAACAGCCTCACGACGAGAGGTTACACTTGCCGAGACCATGAAGGCCATCCAGGAGGCGACATGCACGAGAGCCGAGGGACACCAACATCGCCATCCAATCAAGACGCGCGAAGACACGCCATGGCACGGCGAGAACCTCGCCATTACCGAGGGGATGTTCGTCAATCCCTTCACGAGAAGAAGAACGGACTCCACCAGGCCACCGTCACCGGTAGAAGACCGACAAGGAGAACCACCCCTGCCCCTCAGTCAGCCAGCACCAAGAGAAGAAGCCCCGGTAGCGGAGCCAAGTCTTGGACCCGCGAAGCCGAAGCCACCATGCCCGACGCTGTTGAACCATCACTCCCAAGGGAGGTGTAACCGTAGAGTAGCATTCCCTTTCGCTCTACTCATTTGTACTTCCCCTTGAAGTAATCAAGATCATTGTGCTTGATCCACCATCCATATGCGAAAGTGTCGACAATAAAGATTTGACGGGTGCCTAAACATAAAAAGCCACAGAGCAAATAGGGATAAAAAAAAAATTCTAAGTGGGGTAGTGCTATATGCAAAAGAAGAAAAGAAAATGCCGACGGGCAAAAACAAGAAGGAAAAAGAACAAATTGGGCAAGAACCGGAAGAAGCTAAAAGAAATGCGAAATGGGCTAAGATGAGAAAAATAAAGAGCAACGTAAAACTTAGGGTTTCAAACAAGAAATGAAATCCCAAGTAACCGATGACTATTACCCCGAAGAACTTCGCACGATTGAAGTATACCACAAGAGACCGCGAAGAAGCAAGCCGAAGACAAGCACTAGAAGACATCGAAGACCGAGGACACTTGAGGAATAAATCCTCTAAGTGGGGTAGACGCCGAAGAAGACCCAAGGATTTCGAAGACGATGCAAGACCAAGCGACGGGTTAAAAGCAAAAAAATCGTCAACAAAGAAGGCATGCCCTCCGCATCACCGTGTCGCCCAAGTAATAGAGTAGCACGATAATGTAGAGGTTCGACAAAGACAACACCGTAAGCAATGGAAAGTTCCCCCTCTCTCTATCCCTATCCCTTTAGGCCTCAAATTAGGACCTTCACTCAGAGACTTGGAATCTCAGGGGACGAGATTCATCTAAGTGGGGTAGATTTGTAACACCCGTGTTTTTTTGCATCATTTTAAAAATCACTAAAAATTTGAACTTTTCGAATTACGAATAAAACTTGATTTATTTTCCGCTAAACCACCAACCCCTTTTTGAAAACTCCGCATTTAAAAATCCCACCATGTAGAAAGTAGCTCTCCTTTATATTGCCTAGTTGCGTGTCGAGCTTTATGGTGGCCAAGGATGCAAGGTAAGTCCTAGATTTTAAATTATGGAAATATATTGCATGAGAAGTAATTTACGAATTTTCTCGGGAATTAAATTATCGAGACACGTGTACCATCTCTCCAAAACCATATATATATTTATATATATTAAATGGCACAAGGGAATAAATATTCTCAAGATATAGGTCTAAGGAATAAAAACCCAAGCGCTTGAATAAATAAATAAATATATATATATGGATGTTCACATGAAATAATACAATTGGGAAGAAGTGTGTACACATATATATATATGTATATATTTATACGAGTACAATGGAACAAATATTCTCATGAATACAAGTCAAGGGAATATAGGTTCATGTACTTGTGCAAATAATATAAATATATACATATATAAAAGTACACAAAATAGAAAGGGAGAAATAGAAAAGGGAAAGGATTAAGGATAAGCTCTCGGGCTCACTCTCTCCTTCTCCCTCTTTTCTACCCCCGGCCAGCTTCCCTCTCCCCTCTCCTTCTCTTCCTCGCGTTCGAACAGGCCGGCCCGAAAGAACGGGGCAAGACAGCCCCTGGCCCAAAGAAGAACACCGAACGGGCCACCGCTCCCGCGGTGACGTGTGGGGTTAGAGCGTCGGCTCTTTCTTCCCCACCGCGTCCCGACGCGCGCGCCGCGACCCGAGGGGACCCTGCCGTCTCCCTCACCCCAACTTCGGCGTCAAAGGCAAGGACAAGGCGCCCGGAGAGGAGGCGACCGCTCCGTGTCGTCACGGCGACATCCCACCTCGCCCACGCACACGAGGGGCAAGGGTAAACGCGTGCACAAAGGTTGGTATTTCTAACGTCACTAACTAGAAACAGATATAAACCTATCACTAGCAATGGCGTCAAAAATGAATATCGATGTTGCTTCGAGATAAAACTAAAAGAAATAATTCATTGCGAGTTCATAGCATATCCGAAAAGGTTGTCATCCCTATAGTTAAACTACTAATATGCAAAGAATAAAATATTCGTACTATGCCTTGATAAACTTCTCAATAAGTGAATAAATAAACCGGGTATCTGCAAGCGCACGGATATATGAATATACCATTGTAGCATTTTAACCAGGAGTAAGAACCGGGTATTGAATTTATATTCTACCACGGGGAAAGAAGTCTATTATCATGAATTAACTATGCATGTGTGTACTAAACATCTTAATCATCTCTCGTATGCAAAGCTTAAGTATTAAATCTATCAATTACATAAACAGGGATCAAAGTTCACAATAAAGATAATGATAAAAGTTACGATAAATAGATTCAACCAAGTCATATCCAGTGTGCAAGTAGAAAGTGTCAAACAAGGACGATAGTAATTCATAGGCTAGCTAGCATTAGAAACTCCAATATGTAACTCTAAACTATAAGTTAGGATCTACTTGATTAGTGCAATACATCTAACAATCATCGAAGAAAGACTAATTAAATCCACACATGAGGACGTAATCCGTGAAGACTAAGGCGAAAACTTAGAACAACCCGAATAATATCATCCGCTAGTCCTACATACGGGGATGGATTGCAAAGGACTCAATGGTGCTTTGTCACCACCACGATCTACCACCACGACCCTAATATAGGGGTGCAAACGCAGCAAATAAGATCTAATCACCACGATTACATCGTCTCTACCACTCACCCGTAATATTAATAGATGAGCGCTATACGAATCCATGCATGAACATAATAGTAATTCAACTATGCTAAACGTGTAATCAAAGTAAACACTAGAACAAATAATCTCGAATATAAACATGATCAAGATATTCATATTAAGAACGTGTCTGGAACTTGAAGACTACTTACAATGAAGAACTTACAAGAACGAGGCCCTGATCTTGAGCCGGCCTCCGACGGTCGAGAGCGGATTTCTCCCTTCCTACTAGATCTAATCTTGATTGCTACTCTTCCTAAAGCGGTGTTTCTAGAGCGTGGGATTGATGACTTGGATCTTGAAGCGCTGTTGATGAACTTGAGAACTTGATGATCTCAAAAGGGGGTCTAGGGGTCTCCTTATATAGTCCGGAGGAGGTGCCAGGGTTTGACCTAGATACAACTCGTACTCCACCGTCGCCCTCGGATCAAACCGACATTAAACGAGCGGATTAGATTGCGTCTTAGAGGCGGTTGGAGAAGCTTCGAAGCGGGCCGACGTGGCGGGGAGGCCGACCGGCCTAGTATATGGGCGGTCGGCCCGCAGTGTGGCCCACTCGGGTCCCCGCGGCGCGCGTGGCTTCCGGAGTCTTCTAGATGATGTTTTCTTGGGTGCTAAGTCTCGATCACGCCGGGGATTAGTCCGGAGCCTTCTAGAGTCTTTCTCGGAGTTGGATTGCATTACGTCGCGTGTCGTGCGGCTCGCGACTTCTCGGTGTTTTTCGTTTAGTCCCCGCAATTCACAACTTTACCAAAACTGGTGGAAATATGTTAGTGACACCCTATTCTAGGTTGTTATTATGATTTATACCCCTTTCTCATGTTTATTTAATTAATAAATTTATATGATAACAAGTGTCAACAAACTCCCCCAAGCTTACCCTTTGCTAGTCCCTAGCAAAGCTACATGCTATAGTAGGATCAGGAGTTGCTACTACGCTTTCATACCTCGTAAGCATTGTGTTTATCGAAATAAATTCTCCTCTTAACCGTTGCTCTCTCATACCATTTACCATGGGGTGTAGCCTTTTCACGAATCATAAGCAATTAAAAGACAGAACAATCAAGTTAAGTACCATGTCTCAAGCTCTTTGATCAACTATCATCCTGGGGTTTTGCAATATTTCTCAAAAGAAACTCAGAGATCCTATGTATGACCCTCTTAAGTAGATGGTGGTAGTGGAGTTACACATGTGGTAGGACATACATAGTGGGATGATAGTGGCGAAGTGGATGAGGATGAAAGGTAGTAAATAGCCTTTTTCTAGTATTTTTCTTTTCTAGCATCTTGGATTATATCTCTCTTTCTAAAATTGCTAAGGCCTGGGTCATCCATTCTTGGAGAGGTGGGCTTTGCCCCTGACTTGTGTCCATTTTTCTCTCTCCTTAGAGATGTGGGCCCTACTCACCCTGGACACGTGTCCATTATTCATCTCTTAAATATATTTTTATTATTAGGGAGGTAGGCCCTTCTCGCCTAGTATGACTTTTGTCCGTTACTCTCCCTCTCTCGTCTCACTTTTCTTAGATATTTATTTTTTCTTTTTTTTTCGAATGTAGCCCGACCTCGTTTGACATAAAAACATTGAGAGAGACATATCCAATGATTGCAAGAGTTTATTTTTATAATTATGGCTAGCGGTGATGGAGTATGGGGATGCGTACTTAGGGTTAGAAGCAAATATTTAGTGGAGTGGGATGATCTTGATGCGAATGATAAACTCTTAAGGGTCATGGGTGAGGAACTCATCATGTAATATTTTATAATTTTCAAAGATAAAAACCAGGAATCAAGTATCTCTAGGAATATGATAAAATGCCAGCTCAACTTTTCATGTATCTTTATGCTAAGACTCGGATTAAGCATGTGCTTCCCACCCAGTGTATTGGGTTTAGAGCAAAATTAAGCATTTAAAGTTTCGAGAATCTAAGTCCAAAGTGTAAGTACTTTTAAGAGGAAATAAGGCGGAGCAACTATTCATCATTTCCTTAGCATATATCATCAAGATCATAATTAAAAGGAAGAAAGCAATCTAGCAAAGATCTAGCATTTATTTGACTCTTTAACACTAAGACTTTTATTTAAGACTCATTAACTCTAAGCAAATATATAACTAGCTAATATTTAAGACATAAGATAGTGATACTTATCGTGGTAAACGGGGGTGCTCTCCCCAAGCTTGATCTTGAAGTAGTCTTTTGTTCATCCTTGGAGCTTGCTCCTCTTTCGGGTCTCCTTTAATGTTCTCCCCCCCCAAGTATTAATTTCGCACATACCCGAAGGAACAAATTCTAGGATGTTATTGTGAGCCTTCATGTGCTCACTTCTTTTTGGATTTTTATATATAAAAAGGTGTGGACCTTCATGTGCCCACATATTTTTGAGAATTTTTTTTTTTTCTATGCAATAGGGATGCTAATGCAAAACATATGAGTGCAATATTTTTGTATTTTTATTTTTATGCCACCACAAAGAAGGGAGTGCTTGCATGGGGCTTTAGGAGACTGATGCAAATGCAGCAAACATATTTTTATGATTTTCTCAAATGCAGATTTAGAAAGAGTAATTATGCTAAAGGAAATATGCTAATTGAAATATGCTTTGCGAAAAATTAAATATGCGTATAAATACCGAGTTACCTCTCGCGAGAGTTTAGAGCACTTACTCCCATGGCGTGGTGTCGCTCTATGGGCCCTCGTGTAAATGTTGTACCTAGTAAGGGTCCTTCAAGGATTTCAACGGGTGGCGTGACGGCAATAGCCGTGGGAAGTTGATTGTTGTTTGGTGATGCCGGCGATGGTTGGGTCTCCGAAGATGTACTCTTGTTGCTCTTCTTGGTGGGCGTAGCTTCTTTCTTCTTCCAGATTGCTTCTTTTTGGTGGAGACCTCTCGGGTGCCGGCCGGTCTAGTTCAAGATGGGTAGGAGCCGAAAGTATACTTTTCCTTGATGTCTTTCTCTATTCTCTTAATGTCCTCCATCTTTGAGTCCAAATTACATTTGTAGTCTCGGGGAGACGCTTTCCGCCCTGGTCTTTCTTGGGGCCGTTCATTGTTAGTGTAAGTATTGAAGAAACAAATATCTTTTTACCTTGAAATCGAAAGTGGATCTCGCCTGGCCCTGATGTAGATGATGGCTCTTGTAGTGTTCAGAACGGTCTTCCAAGTACTATGGGAGGATCTTGTTCTTCTTCTCCCATATCCATGACTAGAAAGTCGGTGAGGACATAGCGATCTTTGATCTTGACGGGGGGCGTTTCATGCAATACCTTCCGGGAATCGGTGTGATTGGTCCACCATCTGCGCAGATTACATAGGTGGAGCACAAAGGCGATTACCATATATCAATTGATACGTTACCTTTGACATTAAGTTGATGCCCGATCCCGTATCGCGCACAACTTGCCGGAAGTTCCATTGATTGATGGAGCAAGAATTGATGGAACTCGAGGGTCGCCTAGCTTCTCTAGTTGTGGTGGAGTCGCCGAGTCTTGCGTTACAAGTTGCAACTTGATTGATCATCAAGACTTGCTCCACGTGTGGTCGAGGTTGACGGTTCTTCTTGGTCTTGCTTCTTCTTCTTGTCCTCTCCTCGGCAACCGGTGCGTGTATCTCGAGTGGCGGTGGTGGCACGAGGTGGAACAGGGGAGCTAGGGTCTTGTGTTTGCAGTTGAATCTCTCCCTCTCGTTTGTTGACGGTGAAGACGATCTTCGCGGTGTCGGGCGTAGATGATGGCCTTGGTGGTGGCAAGGAAAGGGCGTCCCCGAATGATCGGGGGCATTCTTACCTTTGCCCGTATCCGGGACCACGAAGTCGGTGGCCACATAGAGCTTACCGATGTTCGGACAAACGTCTTCCGAGATTCCCTCGGGGTAGCATAGCGACTAATCTGCAAGTTGTAGGCACATGGTTGTGTATAATAAATTTGAACCCTGGCTCAAGGCTTACCTTAGGCATAATGTTGACACTTGAGCCAAAGTCGCAGAGTGCGTCGTAGGTGCGGCGCCCGATCCTAATGGTGATGATGCGGGTCTCCACGGATCTCCTTTCTTGGCGGGCATGCCCCGGTCGATCCACTTAGGTCCTTCTTGTGCATCCTTGGTCCGAATACGCATAGTAGACATCGACAAGATTTGCAGATTCTAATTCTTCCTACCGGCCCGAATCTTACCTGGGTTAGGCATAGGAGCGGATAAAGCCCACCGAGATAATCGAGATTCTATCATTTTATTAAAGCTATCTTTGGTTCTTTATTGCGTAAGAAAAGCTTTCCATTTTAGCACTAATGGTTTCTAACATTTTATCGTTGGAAGCTAACTTCTGCACAGTTATCCATGAGTCTACCTTGGTTTTGTACTAACTCTCTTAAAGGTGGGAAATTATTGAAAGAGTTATTACCTTGATAGTTACCCCGTAGTTACCTTGGTAGTTGGGTCTCTGTTGATTCCATCCTTGATTCGGGGGGCGATGCGGTTGTTGTTGTTGTTGTTGTTGATGTAGTTCACGTCCTCTTCGGGCTCGGGACATTGGCGCCCGAGTGTCCTGTGTTGCCGCATTCTTCACATGTCATGCGGGGAATCGAAGAGTTGCATGACTTCCTTCTTCTCGGGAGCTTTGTCGTCAAGCTTCTTCATGATTAGGTCCATTTTGGCGCATGACGGATGTCTACCTCTTTCACCGGTGCATTCCCCTCTCTCTCTTGCGGGGTTGGCGGTCCTCATTCCAAGCTTGGTTTGACGCCATCTTCTCCACAAGGTCAAGAGCTTGATTTAGTGTAAGGGACGAAAAGCACCTCCAAATAAAGCGGCGTCCATGGTTTCACGGGTGTTGTTGTTGAGCCCGTGATAGAAGGTCCGCATGAGTAGCGCCTCCATTCCATGGTGTGGGCATTCGTGATGTAGTCTTGGAAGCGCTCCCACGCCTGCGAACGGATTCGTCCGTGTTGCTTCTTTGAAACTTGAGATTTTCCCCCCGTAAGGCGTTGCTTTTGCCTATAGGGAAGAACTTTGCCAGGGAAGGCGGTAGAACAAAGTGTCCAAGTAGTGAGTTTGTCTTTGTTGGCGTAGAACCACCGCCGCTCGTCCCAAGAGTGAGAATGGGAACAGAGCCGGTAGGATTGCATCACTTGAGACATCTTTGATGGTGAAGGTGCCACGCAGATCTCTAGGAAGTGTTGTAGGTGAGCATTGGCATCTTCATGGGCTTTTCCACAAAATTGGCTAGCTTGTACCATGTTGATGAGTGCGGGGCTTGAGCTCAAAAGCTTTGTCTCCCACATCGACCGCCCCCGGTCGCGGATGTTGGCCGTAGTCGGTCTGCAGTAGTACTCGCGGAGGGTCTTGTTCGCCATTACTTGAACACGGGTGTTAAGCTTCGCCGCAATGGAGGAGTCTTCGAGGCGCGGCGATCTTGGGTCGAGACTTCAACTTGGATCTTGCTCGCTTCAAGAGTTTTTCCGGATCGGAAACGAAGTTTTCGTGAAGATTCCTATTCATACATTACCCCGAAATAGATAGAAAGAATAATAACAAGGGTAAACCTGTTTAAGCAATTAGTGATAAATTTAATACTTTACAATGCGTGAGAGAGATGCATGCAAGTTATTCCTATATTTATATTTTATTTGGCTAAAGACTTTCTTTCCCCAACGGCGGCGCCAAAAATGCTTGTTGGTATTTCTAACATCACTAACTAGAAATGGATATAAACCTATCACTAGCAATGGCGTCAAAAATGAATATCGATGTTGCTTGAGATAAAACTAAAAGAAATAATTCATTGCGCTTCATAGCATATCCGAAAAAGGTTGTCATCCCTATAGTTAAACTACTAATATGCAAAGAATAAAATATTCGTACTATGCCTTGATAAACTTCTCAATAAGTGAATAAATAAATCGGGTATCCGCAGTTTACCGATATGAATATACCATTGTAGCATTTTAACCGGGAGTAAGAACCGGATATTGAATTTATATTCTACCACGAGGGAAAGAAGTCTATTATCATGAATTAACTATGCATGTGTGTACTAAACATCTTAATCATCTCTCGTATGCAAAGCTTAAGTATTAAATCTATCAATTACATAAACAGGGATCAAAGTTCACAATAAAGATAATGATAAAAGTTCGATAAATAGATTCAACCAAGTCATATCCAGTGTGCAAGTAGAAAGTGTCAAACAGGTGGACGATAGCAATTCATAGGCTAGCTAGCATTAGAAACTCCAATATGTAACTCTAAACTATAAGTTAGGATCTACTTGATTAGTGCAATACATCTAACAATCATCGAAGAAAGACTAATTAAATCCACACATGAGGGGCGAGAATCCGTGAAGACTAAGGCCGAAACTTAGAACAACCCGAATAATATCATCCGCTAGTCCTACATACGGGGGATGGATTGCAAAGGACTCAATGGTGTCAAGTCACCACCACGATCTACCACATGACCCGGCATATAGGGTGCAAACGCAGCAAATAAGATCTAATCACCACGATTACATCGTCTCTACCACTCACCCATAATATTAATAGATGAGCGCTATACGAATCCATGCATGAACATAATAGTAATTCAACTATGCTAAACGTGTAATCAAAGTAAACACTAGAACAAATAATCTCGAATATAAACATGATCAAGATATTCATATTAAGAACATGTCTAGAACTTGAAGACTACTTACAATGAAGAACTTACAAAAACGAGGCCTGATCTTGAGCCGGCCTCCGACGGTCGAGGCGGATTTCTCCCTTCCTACTAGATCTAATCTTGATTGCTACTCTTCCTAAAGCGGTGTTTCTAGAGCGTGGGATTGATGACTTGGATCTTGAAGCGGTGATGAACTTGAGAACTTGATAATGCGAAAAGGGGGTCTAGGGGTCTCCTTATATAGTCCTGAGGAGGTGCCGGGGTTTGACCTAGATACAACTTTCGTACTCCACCGTAAACCCCGGATCAAACCGATATTAAACGAGCGGATTAGATTGCGTCTTAGAGGCGGTTGGAGAAGCTTCGGAAGAGGGGCGACGTGGCGGAGGGGAGGCCGACCAGCCTAGTATATGGGCCGGTCGGCCCCGTGTGTGGCCCACTCACGGGTCCCGCGGCGGCGTCGTGGCTTCTGGAGTCTTCTAGATGATGTTTTCTTGGGTGCTAAGTCTCGATCACGTCGGGATTAGTCCCGAGCCTTCTAGAGTCTTTCTCGGAGTTGGATTGCATTACGTCGCGTGTCGTGACTCGCGACCCGGTGTTTTTTCCTCGTTTAGTCCCTGCAATTCACAACTTTACCAAAACCGGTGGAAATATGTTAGTGACACCCTATTCTAGGTTGTTATTATGATTTATACCCTTTCTCATGTTTATTTAATTAATAAATTTATATGATAACAAGTGTCAACACACGGCACCACCTGCAGATCTACTTTGTGAGACGCCCGGCGGGACTACCCGGTAGGCCCGGCCTCACCGGAGGCGGATGATAAGGCCCGCGCGGCACGACGCGCCCTCGAAGCATCCACACGCCGCGGGGGTCTCGGGTCGAAACGCCGCGACCCGCGCCCATGCGGACCCTAGTGCTGCGATCTTGCCGCCGCAATGGACACCGAGACGGCGGTGTAGGCCCAACGACTTCGGCGGCGGATGGCTCACCAAGGCGCCCGGGCAAGTGCGGGAGCCCGGTAGCGAGGCATCACTACAAAAATTTGGCTTTTCATGACAAGCCGAAAGTGTCATGTAAGATAAGAATTTAGTCATAAAAACTACGTTATGACGAAAAACCCATCGTCATAAGGTGGTCACAAATCGGCCGTCACATCATGTACCTCGTGACGCTTTTTTGTAAGCTGGTCACAAAAGTCACTGCTTTTTGTGACGCAACCAATCTTCCTGTCACATATTGTTATCTTTTATGACAGCTACTTCTGTCATACATTAGTTAGTCAACGCGTCATATTATGTGTTTAGCGAAGGCGTTTGGATGGTGTTTTGTGACCCAAAAGGGTGGTCATATATAGTCTTGCAGATTACGTGACCCTAATATTTTGTCATATTTGTACTGTAACGTTTGGTATTTTAGACACACTTTGAGATGAATGTGTGGCGTCAAAAATTGCTATTTCATTCAGTGACGAGTGACATCCATTTTATTTAGTGACGACGGTGACATCCATATGACATCCATCACAACACATAAAAGCATAATACACATAACAAGCCATCATCCACACGATTGGCATCAGAATTCATAAATCATTCACATTCACGGATAGACATCCCAAGTGATAAGATTGAGATCATGCATAACTTACATATAAATTTCGAAGGCAGACTACATTTATAGTGCCACTGAAAAAATAATAATACTCTAGTAGTCATCCTTGCAGCAGCAATGGTCTACTATATCCTTCCTCCAGGAATGGTCTTCTTGTACCACAACGAACTGCAAAGTAAAATTCTTATATGGTCTTCTTGTACCATAACGAACTTTCCCTTTTGTCACTATGTTGAATAGGAAGAATAAAAAAATATCAAACTAGATGCAAGGAAACTTACTGCAGAAACTATATATGGTTAGAAGATTATGTCCAACCGGGCCTCTTCTCTCACTAAACTAGAAAAATTATCAGCTCGGCAATCTTTGAACTGCACACTTTATATACAGAAATAATTGATTGCACACTTTATCTTCAGACTGCAGCACCTCCCACTATAGACTGCATCACGAAGAAGGAAACAAATTCACTTGAACATTTTATACAGAGAAATACTTGACCAATAAATTGAAGTACAGTAATCACAAACACATAGCATAGGAATATATTCATTACTGTAATCAATTTCCCAGCCTAAGCACAAAAAAATATTCATTACTTGTTTCACCAAAGAATATAACAAGTACTTTCATGGAGTGTCCAGCCAAACAATTTATCACAATATGGCTAAAAAGAAATAAAAAGATTCAAAATACAAGTATATGCTTAATATACATTGGCTCCGTGGCTTAACTAATCAATGTGTTTAAAGCTGTATTTTCATAACAAACAGAGATTGCATTATTCCCTTATACCCGTGTTAATTCTTGTTTGCTACTTGTACAAGTTGTCTCAGTTTGCTGCTCAGACTGTAAACTGTCAAAATATTGTATGCAAGTAAAGAAGTCCAATTTGCACATGACATTTACTTAAACAACAGGATCAAGTAGGTAACAAGTACTACTGAACCTAACATACAACAAGCAGACTGCTACAGTAAAGGGAAAACAAGACCAAGTAGGATAGCTAATTATAGTAGTTGTAGCAAAGGTAGTAAAAGGCAAAGATTAGAACACTACTGCAAGATAGGAACAACAAGGAGCTTACATCTGTCAAAGTGTTGCTGCTACTATTTGAAAACAAAGGAAGGCATGGACTGAAACATTGCGGCATAGGTTGACACCAGCTGCTAGAAAAGACAGATGAGAAAAATGTCAATTCAGAAACAAGAGCAGACATGAGTTAGGTTGCTCGATAACAATTCAGAAACATTAGAACACATCAGATCTTATGACATTAGATTGTAATAAGATATGTACCACTGTTGGAATGGCCAGCATACCCAAAAAGTGATATGTCATTGTACTATAGTGAGGCTGTGTAGCACTAAGAAATAAAACCCTGATCTTAACTTGCATCCTAGCTGTGTACCAAATTACCAAACTTTGAATGAACAACTCTATTTACTGCAACAAATCAGGCAAAATGCAGAACAACAAACATACTTCAAAGATGATAACCTGCAAACTCATCAATAGCATAGCAGCGTAGTACATCAACCTGGCCACCTGCTTGCTAGCTCGAGGGAGTGGTGGCCACTCCGGCCTGCTGCACATGCTCTACAGATTAACGGAGATGGCACAGCTGCAGATCGACAGACAATCGAACGGATGGAGTCCAGGAACATGAACACAGATCAAAATCCGGAATGATTGAATTAGAGCTTTCTCAAAATAAATAATAATCAAGCAGAGCAATAGTACTTACAGGTACTAAAGAATCTAAATATAGCCGCTGCTTGGCCACGCCCCCAACGATGAGCTCCAGGCCTGGAGCTTGCGCAGGTCCCTTGCGTGGGAGTGGCGCGGCTGCTTAGGGAGGGAGGCCCAGGTAGATAAAGCCGCTGCTCATGGAGTTTGGGCCGGACGGCCACCCGCGGGCTGAGGCCACGCAATGGAGGGGCCAATGGCCGCCGGCTGGATGGTGGAGGACAGCGACATCGAACCGGCGACGAAGCTCCTTGGTGCGGCAGGAGGTAGATATAGGGGTGGCCGGCGGCGGCGGATCTGGGGCGTGCCATGTCCATGGAGCTGGGGTGGCTGGCGGCAGCGGGCGGCGTGAAGATGGGGCGGCGGCCGGCGGTGTGGAGATGGGGTGGCGGCGGGTGGCGTGGAGATTGGGGCGGCGGACCTTGATGGGAGCGGCGGGAGATGGGGCGTGCGGCGGGATTTGGGATGGAGCGACGGGGAGACGGGAGCGACTGGAGTGCGTGTGGCTGGATTTGGGTGGCGGCGGATTGAGTGTGGGGGAGCTGCTGGAGGGTGTTAGGGTAAAGAAGATTTTTTAATAAATATAATGTATTTCTTTTCGGTAGACCCAGAATGAGAGCGCGAACACCAAAACTAAGACCGCGAACGCCAAAACGGAGGTGTCCTCTGAATTTTCCTGTGCGTGTATATTTTAACTCTCGTCAATTCCGCATGCGTCATTCAAAAAAAAAAATAAAAACGCTGTGCGTGACTAGTACTATTAGTATTTTAGGCACCGGCTGTGGGTCCCATAATTATTTCAATATCTCAATTATACCTCTGTGAAGAATGTTGAATCTACCGGAGTTAAAATTGCTTGAATTTTTTTTTTTGTGCTCATATACACCCAAAATATGATCTTACGTAAAATCTTAAGTTTTTTTCATGATTATTTGAATTATTGCATTATTCTCCGTGTGTCTCGTGTGGCAAACCGCGTGACGAGTTTCAGTATGGAAAACAACAGGATTTTGCACCCACCTCCCAAAACTTCGTCTCCTAAGGCACAAGAGACCTTGTCACAAAGTTTGGCACCATTTCGGATTTTTTTTTGGGTGGACTCGGTTCAATTTATAATTACCTGAGAACTTCGCCGCGGAAATTTGATTAAACCGAAAAAATACCAAACCAATTAAAAAAATTCTCAAACTTGACGGTTCCTCTACGCATTGAGAGCATGTGAAAGCGTGGGAAAAAGTTTGAGGCCAAAACCACACCGGAATACGCCGTGAACCTCGGAATCATAGAAAACCTAAGTGTAGAGACATGGTTGGTGAAAGTTTGCGTATACCTACGTGAAGGATGTTGGGTCTACCGATGTTAAAATTGCTTGAATTTTTTTTTTATGCTCATATACACCCAAAATATGATCCCACGCAAAATCTTAGGTTTTTTCTTGATTATTTGAATTATCGTATTTTTCTCGGGTGCCTCGTGTGGCAAACCGTGGTGAGTTTCGTATGGAAAACAACAGGATTTTGCACCCACCTCCCCAAAACTTCGTCTCCTAGGGCACAAGAGACCTTGTCACAAAGTTTGGCACCGTTTTATATCTTTTGGGTGGACTCGGGTCAACTTATAATTACCGGAGAACTTCGTGCGGAAATTGATTAAACCGGAAAAAATACCAAACCAATTCAAAAAAAATTTCAAACTTGGCGGTTCCTACACACAGGGCATGTGAAAGCGTGGAAAAAAGTTTGAGGCCAAAACCACAATCGGAATACGCGTGGACCTCGGAATCATGAAAAACCTAAGTATAGAGACATGGTTGGTGAAAGGTTGCGTATACCTCTGTGAAGGATGTTGGGTCTATCGGTGTTAAAATTGCTTGAATTTTTTTTTGCGCTCATATACACCCAAAATATGATCCCACGCAAAAATCTTAGGTTTTTTCATGATTATTTGAATTATCACATTTTTCTCATTTTCGTGTGTGGCAAAACCGCGTGGCGAAGTTTCATATGGAAAACAACAGATTTTGCACCCACCTCCCCAAAACTTCGGCTCCTAGGGCACAAGAGACCTTGTCACAAAGTTTGGCACCGTTTTATATCTTTTTTGGGGTGGACTCGGTTCAACTTATAATTACTTGGGAGAACTCGCGCGGAAATTGATTAATCCGGAAAAAATACCAAACCAATTCAAAAATTCTCAAACTTGGCGGTTCCTACACACAGGGCATGTGAAAGCGTGGGAAAAAGTTTGAGGCCAAAACCACACCGAATACGCGGCGTGGACCTCGTAATCATGGAAAACCTAAGTGTAGAGACATGGTTGGTGAAAGGTTACGTATACCTCCGTGAAGGATGTTGGGTCTACGGGTGTTAAAATTGCTTTATTTTTTTCTGTACTCATATACAGCCAAAACATGATCCCACGCAAAATCTTTGTGTAGTCTAGTGTGTGTTACCATGGGTGGAGAACCTCTCTAATTATAATGGAGAGACGAGTGGGTAATAGTTAATTTGGCCATGCAACCACTCTCAACGTCGATGGTCGCCCCTGATTCAAGGCAAATTGTCCACCAAACGGATCTATAGCGAAAACCGGAGAAAAACCGGCCGTTAAGGCCCTGAACCGAAGCTAAATTGGTGAACTGCCGGTTGTGCTCTGTTTCTGGAGAAGGAAGTTCGGGTTATAGGGAGAAAAGCGGTCCAACTGGCCGGTCCAGCAGTTCGCTTGCGCATGAACCGCGGCACCGCCATCCCACGTCCGCTCAGGAGCGTGCACGTGGCCACGTGGGCCGGGCAAACCGCGCAGCGAGCGGACGAGTGATCTCTCCCGCGCGTGAGGGGGGCAGCACCACATGGCCCCGCCTCATTGGCCGTGAAATTGAAATCCATCCCGCGCTTGCGTTGCGCGCTCCCGCGCAGGTGAGGCGTCCCTGCGCCACGTGTCCGCCTGCCACTGGCTCGCTGCTTGAAATTGGCATGCGCACGCCTTTTGCTGTGTGGCAGCGGCTGACGGGGCGGGCCCGCGTGGCCCTGCTTGTCAGTAGCTGTCAGCGCCGATTTGGGGTGCTGGCGTCGGCGATGACGTCAGCACTCTTTTTTAATTTGCAAAATTCATATCTTTTATTGGGGCCTCGAGAAATCGAAAAATGACATGTCCATTTTGATCGGTCGACAAGCTCTTCTCAATGGTGTACTGTTTCATATTGCGAGATAATTTTTACATGTGAAAAATTTGAAATTCCTCTAAAACAACAAAAGCATCGAAACTTGTGGAACTTGTTAAATAAATTATATTTTGTTATTATGTGTCATGAAATGTTGTCATTTTGATTGATTTAGATGCACATTGACGGTCATATATACCACATGTGTTAAGGAGGCGTCAACAATGAACACCATAAATTTATATAACATGATTTTAGAAAAAAAATATCAAATTTAGAGTTAGTGCGTGGGAAAAAAAACTAGGTACAAGTTTTAACTAGAGATCAAAAAGACAAAATGTTCTTGCTCATGATGAATTTGATATCAAAATGGAATTACAAATTAAAAAACAAAGAAACGAAAAGAAAATCTATCGGCCCATATAATTACGCCCTAAAGATATTCACTTTTTCATAACATATATCAATTTATGACGTTGGGAACCGTCATGTTAGAATTAACAAACAATGACGTCGAAAAACAGGTCACAAAAACACTTCACATTATCACAAAAACATAACCGTCGATTGGTGCTCATGGCCATATTTTGTGTGACGGCGGCTCCACATCTTTATGTGACCAAAAAACACGATTAAGTCATAAATAGTTGAAGGGATCATGAATTTATGGCGACACTAATTTTATCGTCATAGTATGTTACATTATATGGCGATATTTGCTATCGTCATAAGGGTTTTGTCATAAAATGTCATATTTCTTGTAGTATCTCGAGCCCACCGGCGGCCAAAGCGCACCGGCCTTGGGATCAGCAAGACGATTGTGCGGTACGCCGCCGTCCGCCATGGCGGATGACAACGAGCGACGGGGCGACATGACCAGGGCGGCGCTCGGGCCCACCGGACACGAGGAGCGAGAATCACGAACACGGTCTTTGCCCGCGCATCCGGTGGAGCGGCGACGCCATCGCGGAGTTGGTCGAAAAAGATCTCAAGGCGGAGGAGAAATATCGCGCCCGATGGGTGCCGGCGGCGAGGCTATAAATAGCCCCCCTCGAGAGCTCAATCGGCCACACCATCTCCACCACGAGCTCCGCCCAACTTCGGGAAGCGTCCAGGTGCTTTCGCCTCACCTTCCCCACTCCTCTCTCTTCCTCACCGCGCTATCGGGTTTTCCCCAATCGGGGGGGTTCCGCTTGGCGCCGGATTTGGATGGCCTTTGGTCGCCGTCAAATTGGTCGCCCGTCGTGGTAAAGTGGTGATCCTAAAGCACGCCCGGGTCCCCTTCTACTCATTCATTGTTTTCCTTGCCCGCTATTGCGCTACATCACCCGGCCCCTAGGCGAACGTCGCCATCGGCCGCCCGAGCCACCACCCGTCGTTAGAAAGTGAGCCGCCGGGCCCCAGCACCGAGCGGCGGCACGGGCGGCGAAGGACGGCCGTTGAGCCTCGGCGGTGAGCAAAGAAGCGGGGCGGTCGGGGTCCGGCGGACTTCCGGCGTCTTTTCGCCGCGCTCCGAGGGGCAAACGGGGCGGAGGTTCCACTGGCTCGACGGCCGATTCGGCGTCCAAGGACTAGCCGGTGGAGAGCCGACGCGTGGCGTCGCCGTTCGCGGCGGAGAAATCATGGTGCCACTCGCAGGCGGACCCACGGTCCACAAGTCCGCCACGTCGTGCGTGGGCGCGGTGAGGGACCCGCTTCGTCGGTGTACAATCCACCCACACGAGCTGGGTACAATAGGAGAATTGCTAAGTGCACCCGATATTTGTACACCGATTATTATAAGTCACATGTCCCGTGTCGGAAAAATTCCCGAGAAAATTTGTAAATTCATTATTTGATTTATAGAATTTTATCATGTAATTAGTTCTAATTTAATTACATGATAAAATTATATTATAATATTACCCTAATAATTTAATTAGGGATTAATATTATAAAATCCGTAACTCATTCAAATTAACTCCGTTTGGCGTGAAAACGACTTCCATAATTCATCTAAAATCTAGCTCTATGCATCCAGCCTATTGCCACCATAATGTTCTATGCTTGTTTTGGTTGCTCTAGTTCAAGCTAGGTTATCAACATACGCGCCATAGTTCTACATCGACCGTTTAGGAGCTTTTCGGATTCGAGAGTACGCTAGAGACGTTCGACGCCGTCTTCGATTCATAAGAACCCCCAGGCAAGTCCTTACCCCCTTAATCATGACCTTAATTAATTAATTGATGATGTTAATAATATAACGTATCTCGAGATCATGGCCTATTATCGTATGCGATTATGAGATGATACATACTAGGTGTATGTATGAGCTATGTGCATTAAGATTTGATGATGAGCTAGGTGCTCAAGATATATGATGAGCTGCGTGCTTTCGAGATTATTGGGGAGCTAGGGTGCTCCTATTATGAGATGAGATGATGTGGACATACGATAATAGCCATGATGTTAATTAATATAGTTTAAGTGTTAAAATGAATCTAACCCACAAAAGAGGTGAGTGGTGGTAGTGCGGTAGAGCCTAAATACCACATCGGGAATCGCCGTGAGGGGTTCTAGCGGAGAGATACTAGCCTCCCCTAAGGACCTGGTTCATAGGCCGTCTACCTAGTGAGATATTTAAATGCGACCACCGCGTCGGTATGGGGCGACTTGATTCCACACCCCGTTAGATTGAAATATAATCTCTAACCAAGGTGGCCGGAGTAGGCGGCGACCTATCGGGGGCGTGAACATTGGGGAGAGCGAACCCAATGGTCCGTTGGCGTGGCTGCGGATCGATCCGCGTTAAAAATCTTGTGGCCGAGCGATGGCGCGGGTTTTGTGCCGCGATATATATATATGATGATTATGATTGCCGTGCGGGCGTGGTGGTGTGTATTGAAGCCACGTCGGACGTGAGTGTGTATTGAAGCTATGTCGGGGGATGAATGCATCATCTCGCCAACCCACAGAAGTCATGGTTGAGATTATATGGATGTCTAGGTTGGCTACCAAGCGGGGTAATGAATCTCGTTAGGCTGTCGAAGCCATGGCGATGGTAGAGGCAACGCCTATCGTGTGGGGAAAGTGTACAACCTCTGCGAGTGTATTAAATCTATTCGAATAGCCACGTCCTTAGAATGGGCAGGATGCTAGGACCGGACCGGCTATGATTAGTATTTTACACTAGGCGGCCATGGCGGGGGCCGGATGCCGTCGCGGCGGATGCTGTCTTTATAGGTTTCGTTCATGTTTTACTTGTTTGTTCCTTCTTCATGGATCCGTTCGGTAAGCTTGCCGAATCACGGTTATGCCTTCACGCAGTAACGAGTATTTATAGATCTGTTTTTCGAGTGCATGCGTGCTTTTAGCTTCTTATGATTAGATTGTATCATGCGGTGGATTGATCCGGTTGTAAGGAGTGGTGTAGATCTATAGCAAATGGTATCATCGCGTTGGATTAGCTTGTTAGGGTTTATGCTAGGCGGGTTTAAGAAGGCTAGGCGTCTTGTACTAGTTGGATTGGACTTATGCATTGCTTTTGCCTGGATAGATTTATATTTATGAATTACTTATTTATTATTTATCATGTTTGATGGTGTCATTGGTCTAAAGATATATGTTTTTTACGTGATATCGATATTTATGATCAATTTTCACTTTTTCAAACATGTCTCTTTATGTTTATTCGGCAACCATGCTTTACATGTTTGTTATTTTCATATTAGCCAAATGATTCATTAAACTTTTGTTGTGACTGACTTCTATAGGCGTATGTCGGTAAATGTAAGTGGCTTCGGGGGCCGTACATTGGGAACTATCATGGTCAAGCCCGGGGCATGTTCTGCTCTCATCGTTTGTCCTTGTTAGTTTCGGGTCAAACCGACCGCACGCATCCGGATTCAAGACACAGGGGCACCCGTTTGAAGCCACGCTTTCCGACATCTTTGTGTGTGAGGCACAAAGTGCGCTTTTGTGCTAACACTAATCGTATCAAGAGAAAGATCACAATGTTGAGTAACAAAATCAGCAATAATTTGACCCTTAACGACCTTTGCCGATTCATACCTTAGTTCAAACTTCGGACAAAGCTAAAATCCACTTACCCGATTCTTCCATTTAAAATCGACATTGATAACATGTGTTTAATTACATCAAACTTAGATACTACCACACATTCGGCTTCAATAGGTAGTCTTGAAATTTGGTACATGAGAAGTAAACACATAAACACAATTTCTCCATAGCCGAATACCGTGTCTCAGGATCCAACAGCTTTCGGCTAAGATAAGCCACGACTCGCTCTTTTCCATCTTCCTCTTGCATGAGGGGCCGATCCTATCGTTAGGCTATCGGCGCCACGTACAACTTGAAAGGCTTATTAAGTTGTGGAGGTACCGGCCGCAGTGGTGCCTTCATGTATTCCTTGATTTCATTCAAAAGCCCTTTGTTTATGCGTCACCCCATACAAACTTCGACCCTTCTTGAGCTTCAATAGCGGAGAGAACGGCAAAACCCTTTCGATAAATTGGATATGAATCTTCTCACGAAATTAATTTTGCCGAGCAATGATTGCAATTCTGGAGATCGGTTGGAGGAACCACCTTGTCTATAGCCTCCATGCTTTTTTCTTTCCAACTTTGATCCCACCTTTATGAACCAAGAATCCCAAGAACTCACCCGTAGAGACCCCAGAAAGCATACTTATTTGGATTCATTTTTTAAGCCATGCTTTCTAGTGCACTCCAAGGTCTTCCTCAAATCGGCTAAATGTCTCTCATAATCTTTTGACTTGACCACCACGTCATCGATGTATATCTCTACAATTTTACCGATCAACTCATGAAAAAAATATAATTCATGGCTCTCGGTAAGTTGCACCTAGGCATTCTTTAAACCAAATGTCATAACGATCCACTCGAACAAACCAAAATGGCCGGGGCATCGAAAAGTTGTCTTCAAAATATCCTCAATAGCCATAAAGATTTGGTTATATCCAAACGTTCCCATCCATAAAAGCGATAACCTCGTGCCAGTGCGGCATCCACTAGTAAATCGAGAACTCGGCATCGGGTATCCATCCATAGGTGTGGCTTTGTTAAGATCTTTGAAATCTATACAAACCCTCATCTTTCCATTCTTCTTGTAAATGGGAACGATGCTTGAAATCCGCTCTGCATATCTACATGGCGAATGAAGTTTGCTTCTAATAATCTTTCAATCTCTTTCTTCACGTCGGCCAATACCTCCTCCTTGAATATTTTTCGGGAGATTGTTTATAAGGACGATATCCTGGCTTGATGGGCAATCGATGTTCAACAATAGAGCGATCTAATCCGGGCATCTCACGAATAATCCCAAGCAAAACAATCTTTGAACTCCTTGAGAAGATTCATCAATTTTAACCTAAACTCCTGATCAAGCTGGGCACTGATGTATGTCGGCCTTGGTTTGTCTCCATCACCAATGTCTATTTCTTCTAACTTGTTGGCCGACATGAAACTGTGCCCTAGCTTTCCCTTATTACCATTGATCGGGTTACCCATTAAAAATTTCTATGAGAGCCGACTGCTTGGATCGGCTGTTGATCCTGGTTGTAGATGTTGACAGGAGCTCCTTCTTCCCAATTGTGACCCGATGAAGCACTCTATGCCATCATATTCCCAAAAAGGAGGCTCGTGGCGGCGATACTCCCAGAGTCGTCGGCTGAGCGATCTCAACATCATCACCATTCCATTGGATAAAGACTTGATGCATAGTGGAGGGAACACAAAGGTTAGCATGGATCCAATCCCTTCCAAGAGTAAATCGTATGCCCCTTGCCATCAATGACAAAGAATGTAGTGATCAATGTTTTCAAGCCGATCATCAATTCAAGCGTGCGGCTCCACGAGTGTCACGAAGGATTGCCGGCAAAGTCTCACGAGCACCATGTGCGTTTTTAGCAAATCCTCTTGATCATCCCTAGCTTTACGAAAGTGGTGTAGGGCATGACATTTATAGCGGCTCCTCCATCTACAAACATCTTTGTTAGAGGCTTTCCATTGATGTAACCCTTCAAGTAGAGAGGCTTCAAGTGATTGTGCTTCACGGATCACATCAAAACAGCACTTTTATCGTGTCAAAGCCAATTGACCCATGAGATCTAGATACTCCTTATCATCGAAATCAGAATAGTCTTCCTCTCGGATATCTTCTTCTTGGATATCTTGATCTGCAGGGGCCATGAACTCTACTGGAAGGTAAAAAACCATGCCCACGTCAGCCGAATGACCAGAACTATTGTGTTTTTTCTTAGGGCGCCACACTTTCTTTCCTTCAGCTGCTGCTTCTTTGAGCTCTTTGTTCCTCAAGCATTGGACTCTCCTCTTCTGACTCTTCCTCAATCCCGGAGGGCACCATTGTCCCTTCTGCCACACATACTCTTGAGGATCTTCTTCTTCGTCATCTGCCTCATAATCAGTGCCCCACGCTTGATCTGCATACCTCTTGCCAAGATGATCTTCAAAATCATTCATTTTTAAGCGCCGATCGTCCTCGAGAAAATGAATTCCAAGTCTTTCTTGGGCGGGACGGCGGTTGGCTCGAGTTCACCTGTACTCAAAGTCTTTGGTCACTTTGCATTCGGGGCAATTGTTCGGTCGGCAGCTTCAAGCCTTCATTCCAACAATGCCTAAAGAAGGCACAATCCCAATGAGAACGCTCTTGTTCTTTCCTGTATTCTTCTTGTTCCCAAAAGTACATTTCATCCTCGTACCGCTGCTGCTCCTCAGCAAGCTGTCGATCTCTGCGGTACTGTTTCTCCTGCTCCCTTTGCCATTTGTTCAGCAATATGCGTGAAGTAACTCTGGGCTTGGGTTTGGAAGATTCAACCCTCTCCGTTCGGCTATTGCAGGCACCGAATCCTCTCTTCGCAGCTCCTCACTTTGGTGACTTGCCGATTAGGATCAACCGAACCACTCTGTCTTGCTCTTTTAGGAGGTTAGCACCTTCACCTTGCCCTTGTTCTTGAGATCACCCGGCGAAATCATACCTACGAGAGGAGATCATACTCTGGGAAAGGCCGACCATCAACCTTCATCTTGCCATCGAACTTCGGTGTCCTTCTGAATAGCCCTCGGGATCTGTTGCTGAACATTCGGCAATCATTGATGGAGTGAGAATTAGTGTCGTGGAAGCCCGCGGTATTTCTTATCCTTTACTCCTTTAGGTGCGTCGCATGGGATGATTCTCGGTAGTAACTTGACGCGTCCTTCCTTGACCAACGACTAAAAGAGTTTATCGATTGGAGACGTCAAAATCATATGTCCCCTTGTCTTTGCCTCATCAGTGATTAACTTTGTAGGCTCTTTTCCACGCACCAATTAAATTTTGTAGCTATCTCATCTTCATCATCATACTCATCTGCATCCATGAGGAAGTTCTCGATATGTCTCGTATGCCACATTGCCTTTTGCAGGCGATTGTCCCTCTTGAAGCTTTGAGCCTGATTGATCATAGTTGCTAGGCGCCGCGACAGTTGACCGAGGTCTTCAAACTCCATGCCGAATAGCTTTTCTCGATATTGGTGCATGCCTTCTATGGCCACCGCCGATGGCGGCTATCCGGGCAAGTTCGGGGAATAAATGAAAATTTTGGTTTCCACTGAACCGGCGTAGAAACTCTGAGGTGTCTCATTATTTCTCTGTGTCATCCCCATCAGGTCAACAAGTTGCTTCTCATTGGTACCATTGAAGAAATATGCGTGGAACTTCTGCTCAAGCTCTGACCAGGTGCCAATAGAATTGGCCGACAACGATGTGAACCATGTGAAAGCCGGCCTGTGAGTTACAATGGGAAGTAACGGATCCTCCATGCCTCATCTGTAGAAAGCTCACCCAACTATATCAAATAGCGACTGATATGCTCTGTGGTATTAGTATCATCTTGACCAGAGAATTTGGTCAGATCCGTTGGAGGTTTCATCCTTGGAGGAAGCGCCACCTTGTTGTACCACTCTGGATAAGGAGACTGATAGGCATAAGACTGATTCTTGGGCTTCAACCCAAACTGATTCTGTATCATATCAGCCATCCTGTGCATGAGCATGTCAATGCCTGAATCTGGAGGTCCGGTTGGTCGACCTGATGCACTCTTGTATCCAGGATTCGGCAAAGCGTTGAGGGTATTGTAATCAGTGAACTCCTCATAACCAGGTCCAAACAAGCTCTTATGTAACCTGTTGTTTGCTGGAGAGATCATGTAAGCTGAAGGCGGTGGATTCCCATTTGTGCCGAATGTAACCTGACCATAAGTAGGACGTTGTGGCGTATTAAACTCTTGAAGTTTTGGCTTGGGTTTCGGCTTCGGCACTTCTCTAGATTCATCCTCATCACCTTCACCAGTTCCAGCGGCCTTTTCTGGACTCTTTGGCGCATTGAAGTATGTAGGTCCACTGATTGGCCCAAAGCGATCCTCAAAGTATTGATCAGCCTCGGCCACGAAAAGTGCTCTTCATGATGTAGCGGAATGTGTTCGGAAAGCCGAGTTATGGTTTGTCATTGTAGCTCCCATAGCCTCATGAATCACCTCTTGCATCTTGCGGTAATCCTCCTCATCGGTGAAATCGATTAGTAGAAGCGCGAAACTTTTGGCAGTGCCCGTCTTCCGGATGACTTTGCCACTTTTATTCTTGGAGAAAGACAACATGCACTTCTCCATGAACTCTGTGGAGGCCTTCTGCACTATGTCGTGCATCTCTAGTGGTAAGTCCTCCAGAACGACTTTCTTCACAATGTCCTCAGTGTCAGGCATCTTGATCTTGATCTTGGTTGTCCCAGCGGGGCGTGCCAAAAAAGTGTGTTGGCACAAAAAGCGCACCGTGCCTCACACCACGACAAAGCCGTAAAGCGTGGCTTCAAAACGGGTGCCCTGTTTTGAATCGGCGTGCGGTCGGTTTGACTGCGAAACTAACAAGGGACAAAGCGATGAGAGCAGGGAACATGCCTGGTTTGACCATGACAGGTTCCAAATGTGCGGCCCCTGAACCGCTTTACGGCGACATACGGCTATAGAAGGCGTGCGCCAATAGGTTTAATGAATCATTCGGCAAATATGAAAATAACGGACATGCAAAGTATAGTTCTTTGAATGAGCATAAAGAGACATGTTTGAACAAGTAAAATTGATCATGAATATCGTATATCACGTAAAGCATATATCTTTAGACCAACGACACCATCAAACACAATAAATAATAGATAAGTAATTCATAAATATAAATCTATCCGGGCAAAGCAATGCATAGGTCCAATCCAACTAGTTCCGCCGCACATCTAGCCTTCTTAAACCCGTCTAGCATAAACCCTAACAAGCTAATCCAACGCATGATACCACTTGCTATAGATCTACACCACTCCCTTACAACTAGATCAATCCACCGCATGATACAATCTAATCATAAGAAGCTAAAAGCACGCATACACTTTCAAAACAGATCTATAAATACTGGTTACTTGTGAAGGCATAACCGTATTCGGCAAGCTTACGAATCGGGGTCCATGAAGAAGGAACAAACAAGTAAAACATGAACGAAACCTATAAAGATGCTGCATCTACCGCCGACGGTACCGGTCTGTCAAGGCCCGGCTCTACATCTAACGTGCATGAACCCACAACATGTGACAACCTAGATTGATCTAAACCCGGCTTGGTGTAAGCCGTCACCCGTTTATCCTTTAATGTTTTTATGTTTACCTTGTCACGATGAGTAGATGTTGTGGACACACGGATCCATTCATCACGGCAAGATGAACATAAAATCATTAAAGAGCAAACAGATCTATAAAAAAATATGGAAGCCGAGCCTTATCAATCTAGATTGGGCAAAAGAGTGTTTGCAAACATATAAAATAAATAAACAACATGCAACACGTGATAACTTAATGAATCCATCGGATCTTGCCAAATCTAACAGAGTCGATAACTATCTTTACCCCATCTTAATCTGCCGCCACGATACAAGACATAAGTAAAGACCTCCCCGCTACTAAGCTTAAATCCACCGCATGATACTAAGCAAAGTAAAAAGCGATACTACTTGCATCATAATCTAAATCCACCGCATGATACTAGACATGATAGCAAGGTTGCCGAACTTACGGAGGTCGATGGGTCGATAGCTCCTCTCGTAGAACTCGACGACACGACTTGGACTCGAAGGTGGCACGGGGCCGGTTTGGTTGTATTGATTGTGAACAAACGATTACAATGGTTGAAGGTAGCTATTTATACCACGGACATGATAAGAGTGCTAAAAAGATTACGATTATAAGGACTAAACCCTAACGAACTAAGATAACTTAAGCTCCAAGCCTTTTCGAGTCGATATGGCGTATACATCATGGATTCTCTCTTATTCGGGTATGCCACTTGCCTTCCTTCGATTGCCGAATCACCATAGACAACCCGCCGCGGAACACGCTTATTCTCCAACTTAGCCGAATGGTCAGTAAATACCCCGACCACACGGGTGGCTTGCGAATCTTGTACATCACTCGGGTAGCTTGCCGAATGCCTCTTTGCCGAATGCCTCTTATTAGCATCTTGCACCGCCCACTTGTCATCCTCTCGAGGCTTACCAAAATTCGGTGTTAACACTATATAAGCAAGGGCGAGCTACCCCAAAACCCTAATCCTTATTAGACTTCATAGATCAGATTAGAGTAGATACATTGTAATCGAGTTTCCAGAGATTAGAAGATTAGAGAGCTCTAGTTTTTCAAAGATTAGAGTATTAGACAATCTATTAGAGATTCAAGGAAGAGATTGAGCTTTGCTCGGGATTTCGATCTATCATTCTTGGAGATTCGGTAATAAATTTATTTGAGTTCTCATTATGATTATGCTTTATTTTATTATATTATCTTTTGTTATGTTCTTAGTATATTCTAGTTTGATATTTGATATAATTACTGGTTATTGATTATTATATGCATGAGATCGTGGGACGACTTAGCTCTATTCTCGAGGGGTTAAGTCGTAAGTCATATGTAAGCATGGTGCTTAGATATGAGTTATTTTGCGGATGCCATCTATATTACGGGTCGTGGGGTAATTCGTGAGGGTGACAAAACATTGAGTCTTCTATAATCCTCCCCAGGTTTATAGAAAACGGTAGAACATGGTAATAGCGTCGGAGGCTAGTTTATTTCATAATAAATCCTCCTTAGTTGATGTCCCTTATGCTATATAATTATGATTTAGCCGTGCTATAGATCATGATATTTTACCCCTATGCTTAGACTTTATGATTGGTAGTTATTTAGAAGTCTTTTTACTTATAGAGCAGTTATGATTGTCTTTACTACATTAGTTGAGTCTCTATATCTCTCTCTTTTCTGGAATATCATTATCATAGTTATCTTAGTTATTTAATTATCATTATTATCTTTATTAGTAGTCTTACTTTAGATATTATTAGTGTCATTATTATCAATTGATATTTATCTTTTATTGTTTTATTAATTTATCTTTTATCTTTTATTTACCCTGCTAAAGTATTGGAATTATTGATTTATTATAAGTAGATATAATTTTGATTCATTATGAGTCATATGGATGTTGTCTCACAGTCCTTCCTTTGGGAAAAAAAAATAAATTACGATACAGGAATACTCTAGGTGAAATGCTACAATGGTATAGAGTTAATTTTCAGAGTTATATCTGTGCGCTTGCGGATATCAATCTATATATTATATTTGTTTAGTGAGTATTGATTTATTTTATACCAAGTATTTCTAGACGCCGTTGTGGTGATAGGTTTTTATATCTACCTTTAAGCGACGACGTTTAGAAATGCCAACACCTACCGTCTTCGCTACTATCTTCCTTGGTGCCATGACATGCTTGAGCGACAACCACAGTGGGCATTGTTGATGGTAGTTAAACATATATCAAGAACCATCAACATAGCATGGGAAATGGATAAAAATGATCATCACCATAGAGTTAGGGGTTTAAACTGATAATTTTCATGAGTTTTGGTGAATTTATGAATTGCAGGGATTAAACAGGAAAAGAGGAGAGAATATCCAAAGAATATGTATCCGAAGCATATTCCAACTTGGCTCCTACGAAAGAACAATCTAGAAGACACCGGAAGCCAAGCCCTAGAAGCTCGGGCCCACCCGCATAGGGGGAGCACGGCCGAGCCCCCAACCCTAGCACGGTCAAGCCCTGGCCCCACCTGTCAGCCTCTAGCTTCCTAGGTCGGTTCTCCACTGCCTTTGAGATGAGATCTACACCGTTGATCAAGGTCGGTTTGATCCAAGAGCTACGGTGCATCCAAGACCCCTATATAAGCAAGACCTCCTAACTCCAGGGCTATGTAATTCTTTCATTCTATCATTGTTCATTCGATCAAGGAGAAGAAGAAGAGAGATCATCTCCACCAAAGATTAGGATAGCTACTCAATCATTCTAGTTCTAGATTAGCAAGTTAGATTCAAGTAGAGTTGAGCATTGCTAGCTCAGGATTCTGGATCTTCAAGTCATCTGGAGTCTGGTATTATCTTGTATCCCTCTTTGTTGACTTTATTCTACTTCAATAATATGTTTCTTTTTGCTATGATCTTAGTTTGCTCTAGTAGTACTTTTGATATAGTCATGACTGATAATGAGTTCATGTATTTATTCGTAGAGTGCCTAGCTCAATACTCGAGTGGGCTAGGTGGTAGAGATTATGTAAGTGTGGTGCTTATATATTATTTGCTCATGGATGCATCTTATATTCGGGCCATGTGGTAGATCACGGATGTGATAATCCCATTGAGTCCTTTGTAGTCGACTCCCCATCTATAAGAGAAGTGGAACATGATTATATGTATAGTCTTACTCTGTTCCTGATTTTCCTTATTAATCTCCATGATGCATAGATTTAGAATTGTTATGCTATATATGATAGTGTATATGCTAGTGTGAATGAATGACTTAGTAAATTAGATTCTACACAAGAATTCAATCTCTTAATTAGTCCATGCTAATCTAACTAGTGAGTAAGTCTTTGCCTATCTTTGTGTGTTACCTTTGCCTATGTTACTATCATTATCATATCATTATTGGCTTACCCCCGCTAAGTAAGTGCTATGTGATAGATTCTCTCATAAGTAATCTAGCTTATCAATTGTCTCTAGCCAACCTCTGATTTCCTCCTTGTGATAAAATATAAATAGCGATACGGATTACTCCCAAAGAAATGCTACAGGGATATTTTATCTGTGCGCTTGCGGATAACCTTTGTCATATATTATTATTAAAGATTCAAGGAGCATATTACAGATACCATATACGCATTTCTAGCATTGCTGCTGGGCATGACAACCTAGCCTACGGTAATGCTATGAGATGTCCACACACCGGTGCTCTGGGCGGCATATCACGGGGGCGAGATTAACTCCGCTCCTTTGGCGGATGTAAGGAGTACCAACAGGTGCCAATGTTGTTCTAGGTCAAAGCCTTTGAACCCCTCGGTCGCGCCTATGGCGAATAGACAACGAATTCACGAGATTTGGCATAGGGTAAGACAAAAAAATGTAGAATAATGTTCCTCGAGCATCAATCGTGTCTTACAAACCCAACAAGAGGTTTATTTATACCCGGCTGTAGGCTTTTACATGACCATACTTGCCCCTCCAACTACCGAGCATCTAAGAATATCCTATGCTTTTCCAGGGCACCATCGTCCGAACGCCAACCCACCGTGCCGTACCCTCTCCGTTGGGTCCGGTAGGCCCTCCTCGTGCCTGTCCTCCAGGCAACACGGGCTAGCCCACTCGGGTCGGGGGTCGCCGATGGCATCTCCTTCGCCACGATCGGCCCCGCAAAAGATCGGATCTTGTTCACTATTAGGGCGAAAAACATCTCGCTAGCGCGAACATCCATTCGGTGTCTCCTTGCGTGACATCGGGTTTTGCCGCGCCGAAGGCATATCGTACATACATTCGCCTAAGCGAAGATATGTTGCCTTGCCCGAACCTAGGCCCCCTTCTCATTGCGATGTCGTCGATGAATACGGGCGAATATGGGGAGAGACTGGTCCTCGACCCTCCCCCAACAACTGTGTTGGATATGCGATGGGATGAGCTCTTGAGGTTACTTTATCACTTATTGATGAGATTTGCATAGAAAACCCATAGCCAAATAGTACTTTCTTTTCTTTACCCTTGCATAGCAGTTACTACATGGCAAGTAAGCATAGGGTGGGAAAGAATGGCCAGTACAACTAGTACTGAAAGTTTGTGACACAGGTGAGGAGCCCGAGTATGACTTCACCAATGACGAATGGGAGGATTAGAGGGTCTTGTCCTGCTCGAGTTGCTTGTAGTGTTGGAGTCTTCACCTGCTGAAGCTCCTGAGGCCGGCTATCACATTATGGTTTGTTCTATTTTTTTTTTTCTTCGTGGAAATAATCGTGGGTCGTTTCAAATGCCATCTGAAGAACAATGTTCATTTGGGATGACCACGCCTTATACAATCTATTCAAACAATATTTATTCTACGATTCTAGGATATTGGTTTGTTCCCTCTAAACAAAATCAAAACTTTATTCGTTAGAAGTTGCATAGCGTGGAAGGATATGGTTAAAGCAGGTGTATGCTGAAATAGTGATGCAAATACTGATCTCAATGATTAATCAGCTTGATGTTAATCAACATAAGCATTCTAGGATATACTTATGTTTTGCACGGGCATTCACCTAGTAGAATATATAACAAAGTTATTTCTCTTCAAATCAAATCAAATCAAAAGAAAAAGCTCAAAAGAGAATGCGAAAAGACGAGCCGCATCGCACGCCTCGTTCCGCGTCTTCCATACACGTTGCAAAGCCTTCTCTCTTCTCTAGACGAACCGATTCCAAAATTGTTCCTTTCTTCCGTCGTCGGCCACCAAAATTCGCAAGGAATAAAGTGCACTCGCTCTTTGTGTCGGCTGTGCCATGGAAAGCAGCGCACTCTGTCTTTAATTGTGTCGCCTGTCGTGCCCCGTGCCTCGGCGCTCTATATCTCCCTTCCGTTGGCATCACCACCGTCGTCATGGTTTCGATCAGGCCGCTGGGGGCTCATGGCTGACGATCAATTTTGGCTACCGGGGGCCGCACCATGTGGCCGGGGAGGCTAGCTGACGGGACGGCGACTGATATGGGTGAGACGGAGCACGAGACACGACGTCACCGTTTGAGGCGGCGCAACGAGGGTGCCATGGCCGAGAGGACCGACGACGGGGGCCATTGTGGCAATCGTGGCTGACGCAGGGTCTCGCCGGGAGCAGGGACAGGCTCCCTGGAGCTGGAGGGGGAGCGCATGGCGACCGATATGGATGAGACTGAGAACGTGCCCTCGTCTCTCCACAAGCGCATCGCCCCCATCCTCCGCGTCGCCAAAGAGGTCGAGGAGGAAAATCCCCGCGTCGCCTACCTCTGTGCGTACATTTCTTTTTTCCTTCTGCTTTTCATTGCGCGCCACCTGTTGCTTGCTTGTGTATATATATTTGTGACATATTGTTACGAACAATTTTATTGTTCGGAGGCTCGGAATGAGCATCACATTTATGATTATTGTGGCTAGTAAATCAGAGGGCAGCCTTTTGCATGAACACATGATTATACATAAATTAAATGATTATTAGGTGCAAAACTTGAGAATAATTTGTTTTTTTCTAAAAACATACTCCATCCGTCCCAAATTATAGGTCATTCCATAAAGCATCTCAAGTTTGACCAAATTTTTATGATAAGTTAATAACATTTATGTTGGCAACTAGTAAATATCATTAGATTGTACATTAATTATATTTTCATAGTATACCAATTTTATGTCATAAATCTTTATAATTCTCTCAATAATTTTGGTTAAACTTGAGAAGCTTTGACTCCCCAAGGTTCTTGAAATGACTTATAATTTGAAATGGATGGAGTAAATATTAGTTCATTTCCTAACGGTAGCAAATTTATTTATATAATTTAAAAGGTGCCCTGGTTTTCATGCAAATTTTTTGTCATATATATGACTCGGGCCGGGTGTTCTTTCTTTGTGGTCCTTAATGATGAACAAGGTCGGTTCACCGCGTGGGAGGTGGCACATCTGGAGGATCCAAACTCAACTGGACGCGAAGTTCGGCAATTCAAAACGCGTCTCATACATAGGTTGGAGAAGGTATGCATTGGTTGGATCCTCAACGGTCAATTTCACAACTGGACTATACTCTCTTTATCCCCAAATGTAGATTGTTAATATGTATCTTGGTGTCGTACGTGATAAATTGAAACTAATCCAAGTATAAGAGTCATATTGAAGATTATAAAGGTTACTCCCTCCATCCGAAAACATAGAATTCTATAATAGTGTCATGTTAAAGGAGATCAAGTTTAACTAAATTTATATAAAAAGTTAATAATATTTATCGTACTTAGGTACCATTAGATTCGTCATGAAACATACTTTCATAATATATTTATTTAACATCATAAACATTAATATTTTTACCCATATATTTAGTTAAACTTAGACACTTTAATCCAGAATACACCTAAAATTATGTTCTTTTTGGGATAGAGGTGGTACTTCCTCATAGTGATTGCCTTGCTCAAATTATTGATCCCTGTGTAGATATAAACCACCCGAAATCATGCTTTTATTTATTAACTGATATGTTGATTGTTCTGCAAAGTGTTTGTATGATTTTTCGGTAATGCTCTCGTGCGGGCGTCCGATCGTTCCGACGCCCGTGCTTGGTGGGCCTGCCAGCCCAATAAAGACCTGCTCAGGACTTGACGACGTACTTCATCCCTGGCGTACGCAGCAGTGCGGCCCGGCCGGCTTGCTCTCCCATCTTTTACTTCGCTACTAAGCAAAGCTACGACGAAAAAATTCCTCATTTGCTCGGCCACGACTCCGCGTCTGCCACCCCACTCTGCCGTGCCGCCGTCATCTCAGCAGCACCTCCATACCACGCCGTTCCCTACCCGGCGCTCCACCCCCACCATCCCCTGCAGCGCCCCCGTTCCCGCAACGCCTTCGTCCCCCCCGCAGCGCCATGGCGTGTGCCTCGTCCTCCATCGCGCCCAGGCCAAGCAACCAGGAGAGGGGCCTTCGCTGGCCGGATCTAGAGCAAGCGCAGGCGCAGCTGGCCGTAGCTAGGGCGCACCACCATCCTCTGGGTGCCGGCTCGCTGGACCCGGACCATCCCTGCTCTACTCTACGTCATAGGGAAGAAGAAGGGCGAAAAATGAATGTTGCAAGTAAGGATGAAAACGGTCGAACTCGGTCGAAAAACACCTTAACCGTTTTCTACTTTTACATTTGAATACTAAAAACGAAAGCGAAAAAAGATAAAGTCGGACACGAAAACGAACGCGAACTTACGGAACTTCGAAACGAACCAATTCAATTCGAACTTATTATGTCGAATCACGGTCGGTATACGAAAAATCCAATACGAAATACCGACCCACAATGCATAACAATTCACAACTGTCATTGTGGCAAATTTTGAGTACAAGAGAGAGACAATATCATTTTGGCTTCTTTCACAACAGAAAAAAAAATAAGAAAATTTGTGATGTGATTAGTGTTCCACACTTACCTTTGCCTAGTTGCCTGAATAGTAATGAATGACAACCAAATTCGGTTTACATTGAATTTTTAATTCGGGATATTCGAACTAAATGTAGAAAAGTAGAAAACGGTCGAACTCGGTCGAAAAACTTCGTCAATTGTTTTCTACTTTTACATTTGAAATACGAAAACGAAAAACGAAAGCGAAAAAAAAAAGTCGGACAAGAAAATACGAATTTGATCGGATCAAATATAGAAAACAATGCGGTTCGGTTCGAATATTTCAGTTCCGTTTTCACCCTTAGTTGCAAGCATACGATTCTAGTGTTTCATATGTTCTCGAGGCATGTTGCAAAGTGTTTTAGATGGATTTTGCAAAAAGTAGATCGGGATGTTGCAAATGTTTTCATGTTGCAAGCATACGATTCTAGTGTTTCATATGTTCTCGAGGTATGTTGCAAGTGTTTTAGATGGATTTTGCAAAAATAGATCATGATGTTGCAAATGTTTTCAGAGGAATGTTTCAAGTGTTTGTTCAAAATGTTTCATCTGTTTCAGATGTGTTGCAATATCATTTTTTATTTGGATGTTGCAAGTGTTTTACACGTATGTTGCAACAATAAGTTTCAAATGTTTCATCAGACGAATGTTGCATCCAAGTGTTTTTCCATGCTGCAAGTGTTTCGCGTGTGAGTGCGCATGGATGGGGACGACAGAGGGCTGTAGGCGCGGGCGCGCCGAGCTGGGGGTCGATAGATGGGGGACGCAGCAAGCTGGGGGTTGGCTCTCGGGTCCTGCCCACATGGAGAGAGATAGAGAGGGAGTGGGTCAGGGGAAGGAACGAGGTGTAGCAGGGGCCGGGTGCGCGTGCTAGGCAGGGGGCATTGCGTCAAGGGCGGGGCGTGCATGTGTGTGAGTCAGAGCGAGGCGCAGGACCGAGTCAGGGCTGAGTGGAGGTACCGTCCGATGCTAGCGCTTTGCTAGCTAGCAGAGGTGGGCCGGGCTGGGCATCCGATGGAAAAAATTCTATCGGACGTCCTAGCGCCATCTTCACCCATGATTTTTTACATTATGCTCAGCAGATTTAGAGCAGTTCCAATCCGAAACCAGAGATAATTACCATAACACTGAATAGCATGCTACATAGTAAGAAAAAAGCTGAGACGGCATCCTAGCTAATGAGAAGAGATGAGAAAAAAAACCCCGCAAGAGAGAGAGATAAGAAGAACGCGAGAAGAACGCGAGACATCGTTACTCAAGTCGATTTTGGCTCATTTTCCGAGGACCAAAGAAACGAGCCCACCTCGCTGCCAGCCGCGCCTCCGCGCTCTCTTCTGCCCACGAGCCCACGCCTCGCCTTGCGGCGGCCGCGCCTTGGGGCCTGCGTGCGCACGCAAGTCCGATCCGCCTAGCTCGCCTTCGGTTGCGCCTCGGCGCGCGCGTCCGCACACGAGCCCGCCTCGCCGCCAGCCTCGCGTCCACACGCGAGCCCGCCTCGCCAATATTGGACGTGCCTCCCCGCGCTCCTCCGTGCAGGCGACCCCACAGAGACCTCGCCCCAGGGAGCACCAACGTCGATGAATGGAGAAGATGGGAGCCGTTGACGCGGGTGTGTCTCCGCACACCTGTCGACCGTCGTGATGGCGTTGCTCTCCCTGCTGCCCCCACCACGACCACCACGGAGGCCTGCCGGCAAAGGATGGGCTTGCTGAAGCAGGACAGCAATGCGAACGTGTGCCTGTTCGAGCTAAGGACGCGAGAGAGAAGTAACACGGGAGCGAGAAGTTGCAAAACCAAGAGCCTACGGAGGGAGAAGATGGGAGGAATTGAATACAATATTCAGTATAGGCCCACAGCGTTCGAGGATGTCGTTTCCAGGGTTTTTATTGTCGGAAATTTATCAGGGACATGGATAAACAGGACAAACATGATATATCGGAAATATTGGACCAAATTAAAAATCAATTTTCTTTCGAAAAACTCGTAGAACTTGACTTGAAATTATTATTGGTAAGCTATTAAAAATCACTTGTTCAGATAAAAATAAAGAATAAAACATTATGAGTACTCCTTCATCCACAGAAGAATGCAATTCTTGTTTTTCGAGGAGTCAAATTGTTTGAACTTTGCCTAAAGTTATATAAAAAAAGTATTAACATTAATCATACAAAATAAATACTATTAGACTAATACATTTTCGTAATAAGTTGGATAGTGGTTATGCCTGCCTCTAGAGCTGCCAGCAAGATTCACTTGGCCGTTGTCACCAGAGAGCGAAGTCCACTCGCATGGCTAGGCAAAGATTCCCTTTCCTAGCAAAGCAAGGTAAGGCAAGCTCATGACAATCTCAAAAACTGGCCCCAAACCAGGTGCCAGTGTCACTTGGGGGATGTTTGGATAGTTTGCCAGGTATTGTGTAGCCTTATTATTCGGTGAGAATACTAAGGAGCGCCCAGAGTTTGGATAGTGGGTAAGCTTGTCTAGAGGTCTGGCCTGGCAAAATTCACTCGCCTGGCCTGGGAAAGATTCCCATCCCTAGCAAAGCAAGGTAAGGCAAGCTCATGGCAATCACCAAACTGGCCACAAACCAGGTGCCAGTGTCACTTGAGGGACATGTGGATAGTTCGCCAGTATTGTGTAGCCTCTCTAGGCAAGAATACTGAGGAGGGCCTTGAGTTTGGATAATGGTTAAGCCTACCTCGGGGGCTGCCCCGGCAATATTCACCTCGCCGCAGCCACCGGAGACCGAATTCCACTCACTTGGTCTGTACAAAAGATTCGCTTGCCTGGCAAAGCAAGGTAAGGTAAGCTAGCTAGCGAACAGAACGACCCCACGTTGTTCTGTTCTTCGTCAAATAGTTCTTGGTGAAAGCTTGCCTTCACACTATCTGATATATTTCCATTATGCTCGGTTTTTAATCCTTCTTGCAATGGTCAATAAGGCTATTAGTTTTTGTCAAAACATTGTGAATTAAAAAGGTATATAATTTCACTCTTCTAAAATCATGACCTATATAAGATTAGTATAAAACTCGTCTTTGTATGTTCTTAATAATTCAAAATAAAAGTGACAGAACCTAACAATTGGAGGTAGCAGAGGTGAGAGAGGTCGGGCCAAGGCTTGAATGCCATATCCTAGATGGCACCATCGGAGCAAAACATGATTGCAAAACATGATTGCGAGAGATGCAAACGTGAAATTCTATTTTAACAGGAAAAATTGAAGTTCTATTGGTCATGCTTAACCCAAAAATGACACTGTTGGGCTATTGAAAGGACCGGAGTCGATGCCTAGAGGGGAGTTGAATATAATAGGCATACAAGAAATTCCTGTAAAAAGAAATTGAGCTAGTTTTCCAAACTTGTTAGGCTGGTTTTCTCACTGAATTGGAAAAACTGGCTCTCAAAACCTGCAGTGAAAAAGGAAAGTGCCCCTCTCCTCCAATATAATCTAAACTTAGTGTGTGACTTCTTGATGAGTTTTTTTTATTAGTTCACATAGTCCCTATAGTCACAAACACACACACCCTAGAAGACGCAATTGGAATCACAAGATATTCAATGTGAATTTAAATGTGAGGCAAACTAAGAAAGGAGACAATGAATTTCTTGGATCCTACGTCTTTGAAGTCATGAGCGACCACCCACAGTCAAGCTGTTGCTGGGTTTATTTCAACCACTTTCCGCACTCCACTAGATGATCTTTTCCCTTTCAGGGGTTAGATCGCAGCCCGCATAAACTTTCTGTGGCACTCCACAAGCTTCGGTGCTCACTGGTGACGCCTAGATGTATAAGAGCCAAGCTCCAAGAGTAACAAATGCTTCACCACAAAACTTGACATTGCAACAATTTACTCAAGGCTTAGTTTAGCTCTCTAGTGACACACAAGCTCAAAAAGTTCAACTCTTGCTCTCAAATTCAAAGGATATCTCACTTTTCACACCAATCCCACAAAGGGTGAATTGGGAGCTCTCATAAGGCTATTATGAAGTTAGAAGACTATATAAAGCATCAGGAATAACCGAAGGGATGTGGGAAGAGCTATATATACATTTCCTACAAAAACTAGCCATTGTCGAACCAATTAGCCAATTAGCCATTACACTGAAGAACAAGCAAAACTGGCCTAGCCCAGCCTTCTCCCAATTAGCTCTCATATCTACACCAATCACTTGAAAGTCTCACTTGGGTTATTTTTTAGTGCTTCTAGGCCTCATCTAGCACTTACCGCTGCATCCCTCTGCAATGAGCATAACCACCTTGAGTTGTGACTTAGTATCTTTTAGACCATATAATCAAGACTACACTTTTCATCCAAAAGTCACTTTTCATTAATATAATTCAACAATGATTTGATCCTCCTCACAATATGACTTCCCATTGCTTCACTTGTGCAAGATTCAATGCAAGTAGTCTTTTCTTCACCTTAGTCGTGGTCCATTGGTGCCCAAGCCATTGCTTACATTTCACCATTGCTTAGTCCCATGAAGCCCTTCCCTTGCTATCTTCACCTTTCAAGCCATCCCAAGTCACATAATTATTTGAGCCAACAATAAGCATACATCATGAAAACCGCTTTCAACATTGCACAATGTAACCAAGCTTCATATTAGAGACTAATTAATCTCCATTAAACAATGTCCCTTTTGCTATATTTATCATATGCTTGTCATTTATGCATCTCATCAATAAACATTGAACTCATTTCTCAGTTATGTCATTTGCTTACAATATGAGACCAAAACGTATCAATTATACATGGGACTAAATACCTGCAATTTCTCATGAATTTCATTAGTCTCTTAATTGTGTTGTCATTCAATCCACCAAAACACACTTAGGGCCTAGATGCACTTCCAGCTATATGAAAGCCAAATCATAACAAACTAAGGAGCCTAACAAACCAAACGAGTCTCCTTTCTTTTAGCTGATAAACTCTAGAGAAAATACCCCAAAATAAAATGAGTGATGTTGGCACTGTCTATTCCTTTGTGTGCGTTTCCCTCCTAGCCACAATAATGATGCTTAATGCTCTGCTAGTATGTAGTGCTAGTAATAACATCTCTCCAGTCCTTCAAAAACAACTTGTCCCTCAAGCTAAACATTAGGGTATGGCTGATGAAACTAGGAAGCATGCTCACATGTAGCATTGTCCACATCCATGCCACCTCAATGAAGCAGAACATGACACACGCACACCACAACACATGCCCGTGCAAAGAATGTGCTCTAGTGTGGGTAGCAAACAACCTTTCTCCATCGTGGTCATTGTTGGGGACTTCGAGTAGAACTAATGTGGAATGGCTTGAGTAGCCAACTTGGAAAATGTTGTGAATCCAAGGGCCCTCTAATAGAATAAGACAATAGGTCACCTACCCAATGCGCCCAGTCACCCAGAAGGGTCCAGTATCACATGAATTATGCTTGCATGTTGGACACTCGATGAGCAACAACACTTGGCATTGCAGGAGTAAGATATAGGCCCAAGCATTGATGTTAGACTCCATCTTGTGGTAGTACTTTATATAACACTGAGCTTTGATTGAGAAGATGGTTACGGACCTTAGTGAGAAATGCATTGCTCTCCTACAACAATTTGTCCATGACATTTGTCTAGACCATGCCAGGTATAAACAACACAAGTGTTGGTAGCTCATTGCCATAAACAACCTAGAACCGTGTGGCATGTAGGGTGGTGTCGTACATGGTGTTGTAGCATTACTCCACCTAGGGAAGCCAGTTCAACAATGCGCATGGGTGGTCATTGCCATACAATGTAGATACATGGTGATCATCCAGTTCACAACCTTGAATTGCCCGTCCATCCGAGGTTGGACCGTCATGCTCATGTGTAGCTTCATAACTACCATATTGAATAGATCATGCCATAATATTTTGATGAAGACAGGTCAAGATCGCTCACATTGGAGTTTAGGAACCCATGCATGTGCACAAAACTCTCAAAGAATGCTTGTATCACCAAGGCAGTCATGTTGTGGTGTCTGAGTTTAAAAAAATATGCGTACATGGAGAAGCATTCAACGATAGTGAGGATGGTCGACTTGCTGTGGAATTTGTGCATGCCTTTGAAAAAATGAAGAGTGGGTCATACCAAACCTAAGATGGAAAGTCAAGGGATGCAGCAAGCTGTGGAGGGTTTCGGTCTTGTTTCACTGGCATGTAGTACAAACATGGACGAAGTCATTGATGAGGGTGCAATCATGCTCAATGTAGAAATCGGTTCAAAGAGATTGCAAGGTCTTTAGGATCCCCATGGGTGGATGATTGTGCCAAGGTGAATGCCTATGCCGAAGCATCAATGATGTCGCTAAGAAGAAACAGCTTGTCATGGAGGATAAACTTCGTTGCACATGTGCCACAAATATCCGAGCTCGCCCTCAAATCCCATTGTGAACCTAGACCATTTTTGGTGGGGTGCACACCTCCCGCCCTCCTTGACATTGTCTTTGCAACAACGTGTCGGCCACTGTGTTGAGGCAACCTAGACTATACTTGACTATAAAATCAACACTGAATCATTTACCAATCCACTAGTGTTGCGTGACCACCAAAAGGTGCTAGTAGTGCAGCATGAACTCCAAGCTATAGTGGTCCATGTGGGCATGTGAGTAGTGGCCAGATAGGTATGGCTGCCAATGTCATACTTCTTTGACTACATCGACGAACTTGTGCTTGTAAGTGGCGTGCTTGAGATGGTATGTAACAAAAGGCCGCCAGCAAAAGAAGGCAAGAAGCCTAGGGTGGCATTGAAATCCACCATGATAACTTGTGAAAGCTAGGAAGTGTAGCATGGGCGTCATTGAAAATGCTTGCTTAAGGGCCTAAAATGTTGTATCATCCTCCTTTGACCAGTGGAACCCTTCCTTTCTTTAGCAACATGGTAATAGGTGCAACAATGGCACTAAAATCATAGGCGTAGTTGTATCCCCCAAGTCTAAGGAGGCCATGTGTAGACCCCAAGCCAAGCGTGGTAGTAGCCACGATACAGTTGCCTCTACCTTGCCACATTCCATGGTAATGTTGTTTATGGAGATGATTTGGCTGAGGTAGGAGACAGTTGAGGCCTTGAACATGCACTTGGAGCATTTGATGAAGTGGTTGTTAACGTGTAGGACCTTGAGCACCACCTTGATGTGCTACGAGATGTTTTGACCAAGAGGTACTACAGATAAGTGTGTCATCAAAAAGAACAATGTTGCTTTGTGGAGAGGTGATCCCTTCCACAACATGTAGTGGCCCTCACACCAGAACACAATCTAGACGCTTTAAAAATCAAAATGAATGGGCCCTAGTGTGTGCAAGAATTCTACACCGAGGATGATGTCATGGCCATTTAGTGAAATGTCATTACACCGAGGATGATGTCATGGCCATTTAGTGAAATGTCATAGTAGTTGACCGTGAACTCCTCTTGGCAAATGCGGATGTTGCATCCCGAGCATGTCTCGCCTGCATTTACGGCGAGATCGCCATCAATTGACAGGGTCACATTGAGCCTAGTGCTCACCGTGATGGGCATGGTCATGCCGCTAGGGACAATTGAATTGATGAAGTTGTGCTTTGAACCTATGTCGAGGAGGGCAAGGAGCTCTTGGGCATTGATGATCATGTGGATCTGCATGTCATGCCCATGTCTATGTTCCAGGGTGTAAAACTAAGTTTAGGTTGTGCCGACAAGGTGAGGCCAACCTAACCATTTCAGCCACAGGGCTCCTTTGGCCATGGAAGAATTGCTCACAATGGTGCAATCATCCGAGCCCTCCAATCTGGGGAACTCCAACTTATGGAAATGTAGAACACAAGTGTTGGTGATGGTATTGTTAGCTACCGATGAGAACTGAATGATGTTAGTCGGCTCAGAGATTAACAACGGCGTTGTTGGAAAAGTTAATTTGGTTGATGTTTAGTAGGCATGAGGTGGTATGCATGGTCATGCAGAGTGGGTAAAGGTAGGTTGCACACTAGAGGTGTGCAGTAGTGCAACTGCTAAGGCGCAAAGCACTGCCTACCGCTACTATAGAAATCTTTCTACAGGCGGGCCTTTTGGGTTAACGCAGGTGGGCGTCCTAAGGATGGATGCCTCCATTAATAGTCAATTACGGAAGTAGTCGTCATAGCAGTACGGCTTCTGTTAATATATTAACCGAGATGGGAGGCTTAAGCTGTCCGCCTCCATTAATACCGAGGCAGTCATTTTTATGCCACCACCTCGGTTAACACATTAACGAAGGCGGTTGCCTTTAATGGAGGTGGACGCCTTACAGCGGTCGCCTCCAATAACCATTAACGGAGGCAGGCGCTCTGCCGCGGGCCCTGGCAACAAATAACCGAGGCGGCACCCAATTGTGCCCCCCTCCGTTAATCTGAGGCAGTGCCTCACGAAGTCATTTGTGTAGTCAGTGACGAAGCTACAAAAAATCTTACGGGGGGCTGAAACAATAGAGATATTGATTTGCATGAAGATTTAATGGTGATTTTTTGTTTTGCTACAGTAATTAACCTTGATTACTGGCTTTTAGAGGGGGCTAGAGCCCCACTAGCCCTGCTGCTAGCTTCGTCACTGTGTGTAGTAGTGTGCAACCTAATAATAGATGACCTACGGCCTGTCCGGGCATGTCATGGAGAATGCATGACCCCCGGTCGATAGGGTGCTTCTCTAGTTTTGTGACTGATGATGACATCCTGGTGAGCTGAAGCACCACGATGCCCTTCTGGTGCTCCATCATCTTCAAGAGGTTCTTCATATCCTAGTTGTGCATGGCTGCCGCGGCCATGGCCAATGCATTGTCCCTGTTGTTGGAACCTAGCATCTCTGATTACGAAGATGATATCCCCCGACAATCAGAGTAGTAACGGTGAGAGAAGGGAGGCTGGGGCTAGAAAGAGTCAAGAACCACCATCCGAGTTCAACACAACCGAGAGCGATGAAAGAAGCAACAACTTCTACTAATATGTCTTAACCCACAAATGACAATGTTGGGCTATTTTAGCCAAAATCATAACAAAATAAAGAACCTAACAAACAGAATCTCATATCCTTTAGCTAACAAACTCTAGACCAAATCCATGGACCTCTGTTTTCCTCCCTCCCCATCACCCTCCTATCCATGATGACGCTTTTTGCAAAGATGGTATGCAGTGCCAGTCATAACAAAAGAGCCTCAAGTTGTTAATTGCTCCAACTTAATTTTAATACGTGTGTAATCACATGCTTGACAGGATGAGGCAGAGACTAATTATAAGCGCAGGCTTGCAACAACTGATGCAAAGGAGATTCAAAAGTTCTATGAGCAATACTGCAGGAAAAATCTTGAGGAAGATCATGAAACAAAAACCCGGTAAGGCTCTGACTACTATTATATTGCATTACCAGTCATTTGTGAAAATGGTCATCCTGATCCTACAGCATTAACATTTGCTTCGTTTACTGTTATATCTTTGCTTAGGGAGGAGATGGCTAGAAATTATGAGACAGCGTCAGTGCTATATAATGTTCTTAAAGTGGTGACACCTGCTGGAAAACATGAGGTTCTACATGATCAAAGTGCAATAGCAAACAAGTTATTGTAAATGAAATATGATAACCCAATACCTGATACTATTGTTTTGCAGTACGATAAGTATGCTCAAGGGGTTGAAACGGAGAAAGCTTCCTTTTCCAACTACAACATTCTACCCCTTCATATTTCAGACTCCGCACACCCAGTATTGGAAATTCCTGAGGTCATATATATACCTTCAACGTCATTCCGAAGGTTGCATAAATAATGCTACAAGTATATTAAAATTATTTTGTTGCGTTGTGAAAACTGCAGATTAAAGCTGCAGTGGAACTTCTTCGTAGAATGGACAACATTCCAAAGCCAAGGACTGATTCAATTTCTGCATCAAATGATTTGTTTGATTGGCTCCGGCAAATTTTTTGGATTTCAGGTGCAAACTCAACTGATACCGAATTTTTTGTTTTATAGACCCACAATTTATTGCCCTGATTTATGACTTATCATTTGGACTTTATATTTTTTTATTTGTTTTATTGCAGTGTCTAATTTTCATATGTCCATTGTTCTCAAAACCACAATCATGGATATCAGCTTCCAAGCATAGTAGTTTTAATACTTGGCTGCATCTATTTTATGTTCTTGAAACTGGTTCGGCGGAACGTTGGTGTTAGGATAGCCCGCTCCTCCCGACCGTTGCCCCCCGGTGGGGCCACGCCATCGCCGCCCGCCGCCGGGCGGCGGGCCACCCGCCCCCGCCCCGGCGCCCGCCCACCCCCTCCTCCACCTCCCCTCACTCCCCCCCCCCCCTCTCTCCCGCCCCCCCCTCCCCCCTCCCTCCCCCCGCTGTTGACGTTGTTGGCGGCCAGCGCATGGACGGCGGCCGGGCCCCGTCATCGCCCCGGATTCGCGGCCGTCGCCCTCAAGGCCGGTAATCACAAGGGGAGGGGCTGCGCCCCTACTCGAGCCGCCGGGGCCGCCGCGCGCGAGGCTTCGCCGACGGCCGTGGGGCCGGGCCGCCACTCCCCGCTGCCTCCATCTTCACGCCCCCCACCGCCGCCTGGCGCGGAGGTCCGGCCCTCTGCTCCCGGCCAGGCCAGCAGCCCGCGCCGCCGTGGTGGAGGCCGGGGCCTGCGGTCCCCTCATCTCGCGCCGCCCGTCGCCCGCGCGGGAGGGACCCGGGCCTCTGCCCCTCCTCCGCCCGGGCCCCGGGCCGGCGATGGGATCTTCCAGGGCGCTTTGTGCTCGGCGCCCTGTTTGCCGAGTCAACTAGGAGGCCGATGTCGTCCTCGTCTGCCCGTCCGCCCGAGCCCATCGCCCCTTTCCCCGCGCTGTTGTCATGTCTTGGGCCGACCCGGTGGCCCTCCTCCGACATGCCTCAGGGGACCGGCCGGCACGCCACGCTGCTGCCCGGTTGTCGGAGGAGCTCGTCGTCGTTGAAGATACCCCCGGCGACGGCCCGTCGTCCTCCTCTCCCCTTTCGCCCACCCTTTTCACCTTGAGACGGCCCGTCGGGCGCTCCAAGGCCCGGCATTGGGCGGATCTGGGATTCCATGGAGGGTCGATCTACCCGACTCCTCCTCGGACGCAGTCCGCCCCGGGGTCTCGTGTGATCGGGCATCGCCATCGCCGGTGGACCGTTTCCCCTGCGGGGCGGGTGCCATCAAGGGCCGGGCCGTAGCGCACAGCCTTCCGTCGTCACTGCACCACGCGGCAGCGCTCCCGGCAATGGCATGGCACGTGGCGCGCCGCCGCAGTCTCGCTGGGAGGCCTTGTGGAGCTCCGTGCACCGGCCCACCCGTCCTGCCCGTGAGGGCGCATCCCCCGCCCGGGCAGCCGCCTTAGGCGCCGGCGGGTCCACTCGCCGCCCGCATCTCCGCCCCGGACGCTAGATGGCCGGGCGCCACGCCGTGCCGAGCCGGCTGGCGAGGTGATACGCAGTGGCACGCCCTGCCGCCCGCCGGCCACTCGGCTCCCGCCGCTTCCTCCTGGGCGGATCCGCAGGGAAGTGCCTAAACCGCCTTCCACCGCCCATCGGGTTGCTACCTACAGCCGCCTCCTCGATGCCTCCGGCCGCAAAGAGTTTCGGCACCTTGCGCTGACCGCAAGCGGTGGCGTAAGGTGCCTCCTTCAGCCTCGCCGCGGGGAGAACGTGCTTTGGGTGGTAGTGCCTTGGGCCGACCAGCCGGACGCTGGCGATCGCCACCGCTGGCCCCGCCGCGGGCGGAGCCATGCCGACCACCACCGCTGCTAGGCAAAGGCGGAGGCGCCGCGCGCGCCGGTGGCGCCCCCGCGCTTGGATGAGCCAGCTGGCCGGCACCGGGCGCAGCCTCCACCCCGTGTGGTCCGGATGCTCCACGGGGCCGTGGAGGCCGAGGCGTCGTCGGGTCCCTTTGTGTCGACCGCAATGGACCCTCTTTGCGAGGCGATAATGCGCGGGCATTGGTCCCCGCTTCGGCCGCCTCCTTCGACCCGATGCCGGGAGGAGCTCCTTGGCGCTGCATCCTTCGTCGTCCGCCGCTTGAGACCGCCGAGGCACCGCCGCGGCGCGTATGATTCGCCTCCGTCGCCCTCTCACAGAGTTGCGCAGCTTACGCCACCAGCCTCACCGGGCGACGCAGAGCTGGCGCAGCTCATGCTCCTCGTGTGAGCTGCCCGAGGCGAGGCGCGAGCAGCAGTATCTGCCACGTCGCTTCGCTCGCCGCGCTGGCCGATCTCGGCCTTAGATCGCTGGTGTTCTGGCGGGTTTCTGACGCCGACGCGCCCACGTAAGGCGAGGAGATCGCCGCCAGCTTCGGCTAGCGCAGCGGTCACGCATACGGATCGCTTGGACGCCGTAGGGCGATGCGCCCGCACGCCGCTACGTAGTGCGGTGGTTCAGCCGCCACGCAGCCGACGCGGTTCGCACGCCGATACGCACGCGGATCAGACGCGTCGCGCCCGCCCTCGGCCTCGCCTCAATGCTAATGAACTTCATCGACATGGTCAAGAAGCCGCGCCGCCGCCAAGCACAAAGCCGGTGTTGGAGGACACGACCTACGGTCGTTTCACCACGCCCTACTTCCCTCCAGAGCAAGAGGATAGCGGCCTTGAGCATCTCTCATATCCCGGCTTCTAAGCGTGGTGAGTACCTCATATTGAAGCGTATGGGTCGAATCAACGGGAATCAGCATCCGGCGGCAGCGAGACTACCAGGCACTTGATGAGATGATCAGCAGCGACTCAATGAGGAGGCGCTACAGCTCTGTTCCCGCCGGACTATGCCGTGGGGCAGCGCAGCGGCGCCGCCCGTCGTCGTGCTGCAAGAGCATAGGCCATCTAGCCGGCATCACAGTCTGGTAGTTCTCTCCAATGTAATACGACAGCTAATTGTACACTAGGGAGGGCCCGAGCATTCATGTCCCACTCATTGCCCCCTAGGGCGTCGCTAAGCGCGTTGTATCGAACACTTCTCACTTTCTTAATACAAAGGCGTGCAATCCTTTTGCGTGATTGAGAAAAATTTATGTTCTTGAACATGAAAAACTGCACATCATTTCACTGAGATTGAAGAAATCTGTTCATAGAAGAAGAAACAAATGCAGCCAAGGAAAAAAAAGCAATAACCAATCCAAAAAAAAAAAAAATCTAATACAAATTTCACAGAAAAGGGGTTGGGCCACACGAGGTAGCAATCTCGAGCTGAGAACTAAAATGACCACAGAGCATCAAGGACATAAGCAGCTCGGCACCTTAGCACCAGTTATACACCACACCTCATCTTTGATATCCCAAACAATTAAAAGACTAAGGGAACTCTGTATCAAAAGCTCACCCTTTGTGGTACTTCACAAGCCACCAAACGACCAAAATAACTTAGGAGATAAAGCCGTTGCATCTTAAATTAATATTTAATTTTGATTGGTTACTGCTTTTCCTTGATATGCACGATGACTTAATTAATATATCTGAACATTTTGTTGACATTAGCTAGATTCTATGTGTCTCACATTAAAGCACACGATGTTTGGAAACAGTTCAAGACATTGGTTAAGGTTGGAAATCTTCAAATTTTGCTACATCTCATCGCATGTAAATTAAATCAACATCCATCGAACATATATGGCCCATCCATCCTACTAGAATACATTGGCATAGATAGTATTGCTGTTCAATATTTCTGAATTTTCATGAATATATACTTAAATCAAGCAGTTATTTCAAACTTCTCCCACTCTTTAGTTACAAAGTCACTATGCTCACCGTGTTATTTATTCTAATTTTGTGCTGTGTTTGTTTAATTATTGCAGAAGGACAATGTGGAAAATCAAAAGGAGCATTTGATTTTGCTGCTTGCAAATATTGATATGAGAAAAGGGAGTAGTGGCCACCAAAGTGAAACACACAATCACAGGGTAGGTCCTCTCTAATAAGAATTCCACTAAGGGCCCGTTTGGATCCTTGAAATTAGTTTAGGCACATATTTGAGCTAGCTATATACTTGGAATGGAATGGAATGGAGTTGGAGAGTACAAACATAGCATAGTGATCTATAGAATCCATTACACATCTCCCACCCTATGAATTTGAGATAGTCTTAAAAGTGAACTTTGGAAAGTGGTGGAATGTTAAATTCAAGCCAAATAACCTAGTTTATTATAGAGATTTCAATTCCTTCAAAATGAAGGGATCCAAATGGGCCCTAAAAATATGTAGACCCCCTCTATACGATGGGGAATTCAAAAAAATTTGTACATATAACCACCTCCAAACTTATGGTGGATCAAGAAAAGCTAGTTGGAATTGACAAAACATGTTTTGTGCTCTAGTATGCACTTTCTTAAAAAAACTAGCCAACTAAAGCTTGGAGGGCACATTTGTCAAATCAATAACCTCAATTTTTACTTATGTTCCCATATAAGAAGGAACAATACAAATGTGCTAGGCAAGCCAAAGTCATTGGATCATGTGTATTAATGACGACTATATAAAATTAAAGGAGTCAATACCAAAACTAAGACATCAAAATTCTCAAGTAACATTTGTGGCTTACTAAGGGCATATTGGTACAACTTATAAGCTTCTTACCTAGCTACGCTTATTTCCACCGCTCTCATTTGTACTAAAAAGCAGAAACTGTATTAGACTAGCTTATTTTGACCGTGCTTTTACTCTATTGGTCACTACTACACAAATGATTTTGTGAGGCAATGCCCAAACATTAACCGAGGCCTTTACAAAATCCAACCGCCTCGGTTAATGCTTGAGATTAATTGAGGCTGGCATCACAATAAACCGCCTCGCCAAATAGATTTCTGGCGGTTAGAAAATAACCGCTTCCTAAAATCTATTAACGGAGGTGGGCCGCCTCCCAAAACCATGTCATTTTTTCAGAGGTGGGCCACTTAGAAGGCCTGCCTCGAGAAAATATAATCCAAAGGCTAGAAAAGGCCCATATCCAATGCTTTACCGGGCTTCTATATAAACAACACTTAGGTTTTCACTTCTCCAACCCCTCTCCCGGACATTCCTCTCGGCCGCACCCCACCCCGACGCCTCCTCCTCCTAGCCACACCCCATCCTCCATTCCTCTCCCTCACTCGCCCTCCTCTCTCTCTCCCTCACTCGCACTCCTCTCTCCCCCTCACTCGGCCCTGCCATCCCTCGGGCGCTGTAAATGGCTTCACAGATCCACGGTGTGGCTGGCCGGGCCTTGGCGTCGCAACACGGCCTTTGGCGAGGCGCGATGCCTGGTGCTTGGCGGCGGTCGCGGCTTCCCTCCCCCTCACGCGGTGATCGGATCCATGGCGGTGGCGCGACCCTCTCCGGCGCGGCGGCTCCAGGCCGGTACGACATGGATCCGGCAGGGGCGCGTGGATCTCCTCCTCCATGGCGGATCCAGCGAGTGGCGGTGCGGATCTGGCTAGTGGCGATCTTGGATCCGGTGAGCGGCGGTGTGGATCCGTGGCGGCGGCCTTTGTAGATGGGCTCGGCTGGACTATGGATGGGCTTGGCGGGCTTGTCCATAGGTTTTCTTTTTTTTTTTTTGTTTGATTTACCGAGGTGGGCATTTCAACCACCTCGGTAAAGATTGATTTACCGTGACCTTTGAACCGAGGGGCGGTTGTGATGCCCACCTTAGTTAATCGATTCTCGCCTGCCTCGGTTAAGTTTACAGTAGTAGTACCAACAGGGCCTAACATCTATTGTCAAAAGTGTCATAACCCACAACTCATCATCTGCACTCGAATGGTAAAATTGTCTACTCCGTAGTCTTCAAGCAATAAGGTAATTACTAAGAGAGACATGGTATATAGAGAGAAAGGGAGAGGGACGAGGGACATCAAGGGAGAAATAGTCCCACCTTAGTTATTTAAATAGGTTCAGGCAAGCTCTTATAATATTTCTCGTTCCAAACATATCATCTTTGGGTTAACCCTTTTACATAAAGCGAGGACAAAAGTATAAGAGAGGTGATATGCATATGTCCATTGCTCCACGTGACGGGAAGAACCATTAGTAGATTTTTGGATGGAGTATGGGCCTCGGATTTCTGATAAATCTCCTTGTAAGAAATTAGGAAACTAACCTTTTAGCCGATCATGGATTTCATTATAACCCTACCTACATAATATATAAGGAGGCGTAAGGTGCACCCAATCGGCGAATCCATTCTCCATTATTTGTATCCCGGCTCCTAGCACACAGAATACAACAACAAAGCTCCTCTTCAACTGGACATGGGGCATCCCTGCCTCAACCAGTATAAACTCGTGTTGGACACAGGGCATCCACTCCTGAACCAGAATAAACCCGTGTCCCGTGTACTACCCCTCTGATATGCTATGCGTGATACGTTGATCACTTGTCAAGCACTAATCCACCAGCAGTTGGTGAGCTAGGTAGGGGCTTCACACATAGATTCATCTAAACAAATCAGATGGGTTTCTGAAACAACAACGTCAGGACCTTCGCTTTGGGCACTAAGATCACTATTGGTAGTATGGATTTCATCGGCAACCAATTTGGCGATCTACATTTCTGTGATCCTAAGCTGGTCCAATAGGAAGAGGAGAACACTCATCTCTCTGTTTACTCTTGAACGGGCTGGAGGATGAAGTGACCACCGGTGCTAATGCACATTTACGTCACATGGAACTCCACCTCTAGGACCACTTCTAAGGACACATCCTGGATGATGCCAATGACTTCTTGCTGAGATCCCCATATTGGGGGTCAAAGGCATCCACTGAGGATCTGCCACATGGCTTCCCTAAACTTCCCATGAGACTCATGAAGGCGATGACAATCTGCCACCTAGTAGTCATCACACAGATGCATCTGCAATGTCACCCCGAATGCTACTCCACCTTCGTCGACATGATCGTTCCCGCAGAGAACGATGATACATGCTTTAGAAATGACATTGCCATCCTAACAATGTTGGAGTTACTCGAGGGAGTCTCACTCGACTCCATCCATAGCTCCAATCTCTACTCTGGTACATCGTGAGCCACAACCCTTCAAGGGAGTGCTTCGTGGCGACCCTTGTGCGTGGTCAGGATGACAACCAGAACCACAACATACCAGTGGGCAGTGGGTATCGAACATTTGGACCATGCAGGACCTCGCTGGAGTAGTATAATAGTTAATGTTGTTTGCTTGTGTGCCTTCCATTCTAGTGTTTTTTAGACGATCCCATGCTGTAGTGGCTAGATATAGTATGTCTTCCCTAGCTTTTATAAACTTTAGAACTAGAGGTGTTGAAAGAAACTTTTGAAGGTCTCAAAAGCTTCCTCGGCTTTATCCCATCGCCAGCGTTTATAGTAGTAGGTTGAAGTAAGGTAGATCGTGCTCGCTTAACCTTGAGATGTGCCTAATTAATGTTGCTATACAACTAGTTAGCTTGAATGCCTCCGCTTGAGACAAAAAATCTATTCCTAATGCCACATTGAAAATGAACTTCTCTAGTTGTGCATTATATTCACTTTTCATGGACTAGTGGATGTCTCTTGCATGTCATATAGCATATTCACCTTTTTTTTTGATTTTGGCAACCATGTTGTCGACATAATCTTCTAGATTGACCTTGATTTGGGAACTAAAGATCATTTGAATAGCCCTTTAGAAAATGGCGCATTTGTTCTCCTTCGGCCAGCCTTTGTTGAGTTCAGTGAAGACGCGACACACATCGGCAACTTGTTCTTCTTTCATATCATGATAGAGTAGCTTGCCACTCGAGATGAAGAAGTCCATATGAACATTTCAAGTTTCTTGACTTCTTGAATAGACTTCTTATACTCATCTAAAAACTCCATATACTCATCTATAAAACTCCATGTCCTTTACTTCATGGGTTTAACATCAAGTTAGGCTTGTGTTCCGTGAATGCTCTCTAGATTGTGGCATGTTTGATGTTGCCGCTTGAAGGCATCTAATCAGTTTAATTTCACAGAGGAAGTCTATGAGCTTTTTTTACTTCTTCTTAAAGGACTATTATATTCCTTTATTTATTGACAAATAGTAAGCACATCTTAAATCCCTTTCTTGTTTTTCTTATTGGCAACTGCCAAATTGAAACCTCATCATTTGACAGAATATCTTAAATTTCCATAGAATGAATTGATTCCTATCAAGCCACCATACTATCTGTAGCTTTAGTTTGTTCCATATTTTGTCCACTAGACACATGAATTGAGATTTTTTAAATATTCTGGTTGAAAACGGAATGTCAAAAGATTTCAAGGGTACCTTTATCTCCCAAAGTAGAACTAGGGCATTATGATCAGAAACATGTCTAGGTTTCCTTTGAATTCTGACCATAGGAAAAATAATAATTCCTATTCTCGGGACAAGAGAACCTAGTCCAATTTATCTAATGTTGAATTATCTTTCTTATTTGTTGATGAACTATATTATTACAACATATAACTGTTTTTTTGTCATCTTCTAACATGGCTTGCAGATACATAATGATACAATTACATACTTGACGAGGAAAATTTTTCAGAATTACATCTCTTGGTGCCAATATTTACACTTGGAGTCAAACATCAAGTAAGTAGTGTAACAGCATGTTGCACATCTGGGGATCAAACTCTTGAACCTTGTCAAACTAAAATTATTTTCACATTTCAGAATTCCACGTGGCACCTCCACACAACAACCAGAACTTCTTTACATAGGGTTGTATTTGCTGATATGGGGTGAAGCATCTAATGTCCGCTTAATGCCTGAATGTCTTTGTTATATCTTCCATCATGTAAGTGCAATTTTTATTTTATGTTATTTTGTTTTTGTTTCAGATAATGTCTACTTTTATTTCTAACACAGGTTATACTTTTAGAAAAATTCTATTGCCAATATTCGTTATTGCACTTGTTCTCTATATGGGCTTCTGTACTGTGAAGTTTTTTTTTTTTGCAAATTGTGAAATTTCATTTGCTGTCATGCTGTTTATATTATGCTAATCATACTGGTCTACCCTTCACATCTTGTGATGAATGAGGGATTTTATTCCATGCCTGAAGGTTCTAATGCCTTATCGCTGTAGTATGCTGAGGATAAAAGATAAATTGTGCCATTCAAAGGCTACATTAAATATTAATATACATATTCATATATTTTAAAACATTTGAAGGCAATCAGTAGAGAATGACTTGATCACATTTTAATAAATTAAGTACAAAAGGTTCGCCATTAATTTTTAGAAGTAGATTAGAGAATATATAAAAGTTAAACTGTCATGCAGAGGCTACATTAAATTTTGAATATACATATTCATACATTTTCAAATATTTCAATGAAATCATTAGAACTTAATTATATTTCAATAAATTAAGGACAGAAGGTTCGCCATTAATCTTTAGAAGTAGATAATACACTCGAAATTGACATACAATCACCATCATTATGTTGATGGTTGTTAGATATGTAGAGATGCATATACCCTTTGTTACCAGCTATTTTGTCGCTTGTGTCTTACCGCCGGTCAAGATCGATTTGTTTATGTAATCGTATACCACCAGTAAGAACAGATTTGCATTGTCGGTTTTAAAGCTAGTGCTAATGAATCGTAGATGCACCCTTTCTACTAGCCTTTCATGATGGCGGGCGAAACCACCACTAGTATAAATTAATTTCTGCCGCCAGTAGAGACCTGGGTGCCTGCGCTGCGTGCTCCCCGCGCGTCCGTCCACTTGCCGGCGCTCCCACAGTCCCGCTCCCCTTCGTGCACATGGGCCGCTGTGCCTGTTTCCGCACATGCGCGTGGCCCAGTTGGCGGGCCCGTTCTCCACGGGGCTGTGTCCTCCCGGACTCCCAGCGTATATGGATAAGTGAATCATGGTCGTTGTGGCTCCGTCAGTCCGTCTCGCCACGCTCTACAAATTTGACATGTACCATAGTCAACTATACACACTAAGCTGCTGTTTGGTTATACGGAGGGAACGTTAACGTAAAAGGGATGGTTCCACGGCGGTAGCGGGAAGTAAATCATTAACTTACTTAGGCCCTGTTCGGTTAGCTCGGAATGGCTCCGTTCCAAGTGGATTGATTTGACCTAGTTTTGAATTCGCCTCATGGTAAAGTAGGTATTCGGTTAAGCAATGGTTCGCGCGGATTGATCTGGCCTGATTTGAATCCCACCCATTTTGTATACCAAAAGGTCCGGATTTGTTCCCCACCTCTTGAGGTCCGGAACTGAAACAACCGGATAAGTAAATCAAACGGATTCACTCGTTCCCGCCCAAAGCAGTTCCTGGGCTATTTCAATCCGGCACAAACGAATAAGGGCTTATTCTATTTGGTTGACGCGTGGCAATCGAAAGACAGGTTTGTTTCCATGTTGACGCGAGCGTGAGCGATTACCGCGCGTAATCGACGTGCTGAATAGCTTGAACTAGTTTCAGCTTGTTTCATCTTTTTCTGCTTATTCTCTCTTACAAAATATTATTGAATCAGACAAAATCAGCTCAGCCGAACAGATATAACAGGAGGTAATTCTTGGAAAAATTTTTGTTTAACTAACGTGATCTGTTGGTGGTGTGATCGGATGATGCTACAAAATGAGTCAACCAAACAACATCTTAGTTTCTCACATTAGATCTAAATAAAACTGAAAACATTAGTTTGTAGTTACATCTAGTTGTAAGATATTTTTCCTTTTTAAACTAAGAAATTGTATATTGTCCTATTACCTTCTAGGAGTGAGATATTTTTCCTATTTTTTGAAATAAAAAGTTATTGAAAAATATATTTGTCCTATTACCTCTTAGGAGGTAATATATAATTTTAAAACATCTAGATCTATTTGTATGGACTGTCCTCAGTTATTTTGGCAAGAAGTATTAAATTATATACGGTTAGCAGCCCATATATATGGGTTTAAGAAATCCAAGAGACGTAGTAATGATAAGCATGAGCTCCTTTTTCGAGGTGAATTGTGAAGTTCACCTCTAGTTACCAATAGTAGGACCGGACTGTTTCTTAGGTTCTGATCTTAGTCACCCTGTAAAATGGATAACATGTATCCGTTATCAACGAAGCAATAAATCCCTTTTATCATTCTAGAACGCTCAAACAACAGTTGGGAGTCGATCCCTTTCTACATGGAAATCATGATACTAATGAGCTGGAGCATTTGGTCAAGGAATGAACACATCTTCCAAGGAATTCTACTTTCCATATCAAATTATAATTACTGGGCCTTTTTCAAGAAAGAGTTTGCTTTGGTTATCCAAGAGCAAAGAAGAAATATTTTCCGCTTATAGAAGAATAGCTAGAGCGCCAATTCTGATCTTTTTAATATTCTTTGAGTCCTTTTTTTTTCATGAATTTTGTTGCTTACACACTCATTAGTAGAAAACGTGGCTTTAGTCCCGGTTGGGAAAGGCCTTTAGTCCCTGGTTCCCCAGCCGGGACTAGGAATCTAGGCATAGCCCTTTAGTTCCGATTGCCGAACCGGGACTAAAGGCCCTCCGAGGCTAAAAAAAATGCCTCCCACCTATATGACTCATAGACTCTAACCCAAGACCCCATGCATTGCCTCGCGTTTAGCTTTCCACCCCACCTAGAAAGCACATGTGACTTTAGATGGCATGCTTTCCTTTTTGAACTAACCCGTCGGATAATCTACCAAACCGACTAAAGGATATACATTAGTCAACCGGGACTAATGTAGACCCTTTATTCCGGGTTGGTGTTCCTAACCGGGAGTAAAGGTCCTCCGACGCCCATAAAACTTGGATCCATACTAATATGCTGAACTGAAGGTCTGTTTCTCTACTGGTGACTCTTTTTCTTATTTAACCAGTAGGCCCTCCCGCTTGTTCAAAAAAAATAGTAAGAAATCTCTCTTGCTTCCAATTCCTCGGCCTCAAACCCTCTGGTTCTCTCATACCACCAATGTCTAAATCCCTCATTAATACACTAATAAGGTGAGGCATATATACACTACTTACGTCTGCAAATAAAATAAATTTATTTTTCTTTTGGTTGTTCATTTTTCATGATATTTGTTGAACAACCATTTTCAAATACATTTCTAAGAACAAACCTGATGCAACATCCACTACTAGAGAAAAGGATTTTTTCGTGGCAGTCCAAATATATTTATATAGTAACCAGCTCAGAAATCGATGTTCGAACCCAAGACCTCCAAAGACATATAATGCTTTTCTACCACTAGACTATATTTTGAAATGAAAGAAGTTTCAACTACAAAGTTTTAGGTCCCATCAAGCTCTACAATTTTTGATACATGGCCTATTTTCATCCGAGATTGTTTGAAAATTTAAAAAAATTTGAATCTCAAAATATATGAATTTTTTTAAAAAATATTTAAGACTCTAAACAACTTTAAATCAAAAACTTATGAACAACAAACTTTTATATGATATCACTACAACTTTGGTATTAACCATGTAACCACTAAAGGTGGTTTGGAGATTCTAAATTTTGAATTTCAAAATATAAAAAATTAAAACACATATTTGAGACTCTAAACAACTTCAAATAAAAAATATATAAACTTCAAAGTTGTAGATGTATAGAGAACCGCAACTTCGGTATATATTATGGCAACATGTGAGATAGTTTGAAATTTTAAATTTCAAATTTGAGAATTTAAAACAATATTTTAGGACTCTAAACAGTTTCAAATAAAAACTTCTCAACTACAAAGTTGTAGATCGCGTTGATGGCCACAATTTTAATATAAAGTTTGTCTTCATCCAACTTCATGTAGAAAAGTTATGGATTATTTTTGGATGCAACCATTTCTAGAGACAGGCATTTTAAGTCGATTAATAGAGGTGGATGCTTTAGGGCCCACGTTAATCGACTATTAACAGTAGGCGGACACCTTAGGATTCCCCCGCCTCTGGAAATGATTAACAGAGGACGGAGTTTGCCTCGAGACCACATGACCATTTACGGATGCGTCCCCTAGATGTGCCTATCTCCATTAATCGGAGAGACCGTCTCTAAAATCTTTTTCTAGTAGTGATCTTTTCCTGATAAGTACAATATGATTATAATGTGCGCATGTTCTGAATGAGCACTTACTCATGTATTGAACTTTTCACACCAAATCATAAGCTAGATGGCAGAAACATTGTCTGACATCATAAGTAAAAGAAGGGAAGACATCTTTATCGCACCCTTTGGACAAGAAGGGAGTGATGCTGAATTTCTACATTGCATTATTGAACCCATCTTCACTGTTATGGAGGAGGTATGTTCTCAGATGTCATATCCAATGTAAGTTATGGTCTATGGATGTGTATTTATTTCTTAGATCTTCATTTATGAAAAGGAAGCTGCATTAAGTAAACGTAGCATGAAGAACCACTCAAAGTGGAGAAACTATGATGATCTCAACGAATACTTTTGGTAAGTTGTTCCTAATAATTCATTATTGACTTATCATGCTTTAATTATCAATAAGCATTAAAAAAATTTAGGCAAAATATGATTTCTTAGTGGCCAAAATTTTTGGATATAACCCTCCACAATTTCAGGTCGAAGAAATGTTTGAAACAACTTAAATGGCCAATGGATCTGTCAGCTGAATTTTTTGCTCGTCCTACAATATATAAAATCAAAACTGAGGTTATTCATTGATCCTTTAATATTCCTTATTGGTGCTATAAAGATTGGCTTTGATTTGACCTTCATATGTTTTACTTGATTTTACAATAGATACAATCAGAATATCAATGATACATTAGCAATTTGTTCGATTATGTGTCTATCTAGGTTGTTTAGAGGCGGGCCAAATCTACCAACCGCCTCTAGAAATCTATTTCTAATAAGGACAGCTAGAATTTTCAGCCACATCTAGAATTCACTCTATTTCTAAAGCCCCGCTGCCTCTGAAAATTGATTTCTAGAGACGGGCCAGCTCAGAAACCATTTATAAAAGGCGGATTTTGTTAGAGCCCAGAGTGTGAAACTTTTCGTATTCACTGTATTGTTCTCTTAGTTACTAGCATACTCTTTTAATAATTCATAATATTTTCTTCCAACATTTGTCTACAACAGTTCTTGTTTATTAATAATTAATGGCATCAATTGTGTTGACCTTTGCTAGGATGTAAGAGCATATCCAACAGATTACTTATCCCACATCTCCTAAAAAGTCTTATTATTAATAGTGTACTTTTTTTTTCTTCTCTCCCAATAAATTACCAATACCTTTAAATTGATAGGGGAGAGGGGTGGATTTCCTACATTTGAGGAAGAGGGAGTGGATTTTAAGTAACTATTTAAAACTTTTAGGTACTGAAGATAGTATTTGTAATCTGTTGGAGCAAGTATTGGGGATTGATTTAAGTAATTTGTTGGAGATGCTCTAAGTCCATAGTTCACCAAGTAGAATCTCATGTCCACTATTGAGCAACAATGTGATGAGGGATCGAATCCCTAGATGTCCTTTCTCTTTGATTTCTGTTTATTTGTTTATTCCTCCTCTTCTAATATTTGATTTCCTTTTGGTCTCTCTCATTCATACTACTAGATCCTTAGGGCCTTGATTTATATATATCAAGTGCACCCACAGCAGTGGCAGTGTGTTACCCTACGGCCACCTGCAAAATTCGCTTGTCCCAAGTAAAGATGTTGTCCCGAAAATCCAGCAAATGAAGGATATTGATATTGCAAGACCTTTCCATGTCCATCTCCAAGCTCAATCGTAGGGCATCTTGCCATAATCAAATCATTTAAACCTCGATCAATCAGAGGCCTTGACCTGTGTGTGTATATCCTAGTCTCCAATGTAAGTGGTGAGTCCATACCAAGACATTCGCGGGAGTTGGTCGCTCTGCCTCACCTTCTTTTCTTTTCGTTTTTTATGAAATGAAATCACACACAGTTCACCTGCATCGCGGCGAAAAAAAAAAAACAATGTTGCCAAATTTTTCAACGTATGAGTTTGCTCCTGCTAAGCGTTAAACCTCCCCGGTTTTCTCTACAACATCCGTCACAAGCTGTCGAGGGTTCGCCGGGGGTGGCCGGGCGGCGTGGCGTGGCGGGCGGCTAGGGCAGCAGGGGCCGGGCGGCTAGAGCAGCGTGGGACGGCGTGGGGGGCGGGCGGGGGGGCAGGGCATGCGGCATAGGGCAGGAGAGGAGGAGGCGGCGCCGCGGGAGAGAAGAGAGAAAGATAGGGAAAGAGCTTTCACTCGTCTATTACTTAATTTGATCTATTACATCTCCCCAAGATTCATAGTCCTTATGGGACTTGACTCTAAGCAATCTAGGAGATTCTTATCGGATTCGGATTCTCCTTCCTATCTTAACAAACTCGACTTCCTATCTTAACCAACTCTTTCCTAAACCAACTAGGACTTAATGAGGTAACTGAAGATAACAACGTTGGGGCCAGCGGCAGTGGCGATGGCGGCTGTGGGCGCCCGCCACCCTCCCTTCCATGTGGCCTTCGGCGCCGGTGGCTAGGGTTTGGCGCGAGGCCCATCTGGTGTGGCGGTCGAGGCTGCAGTGCCCCCTCCTTGGGCCGTTGTTGGCCCGTTTTGTCCGCCGGGGAATACAGCCCATATTGGGCGTGTGACAGTACTCTCCCTTATCCGATCAGTGCGTCCTCGCACTGAAACATTTGCCATGAGCTCAAGTTGGTCATTGGCCATCGAGTGCCCCAGGGGATCTCCATCAGTTGGAAAATAATATGTCCAAGTGCTCCACAGTCCTGCCCATTGTCGTTGTTGTCAGTGGTGAAGATGAAGGAGTAGTGGCAGGAGCCGAGGTAGCCCGAGGTGATGTAGCCGTAGGTCGTGTCATCTTGTCGAGGGCCGTGGCTGTAGAGCGTGTCCGCCAAGGCAACGCAAGGTAGTATTCCTATGAAGTGAAGTGTTTTCAAGACCCTTGGGGTCGTGGAAACAAGTTTACCGATCCCGCATTGACAATTCCTCGAAAGCGCCCGCACACTATAGTTGGCGCTTTGAGTGTGTCTCTAGTGGTGTCATAGATCGGAGAGATATGAGTGGGTGGCCACTCTCTTGGTGCACGGTGATGTTGACATCGTTGATGGAGATGAATTGCTGGCCATTGTTGCCGAAGAAGATAACCGTTGCTGACGATAGTGGTTGTGTCGGCCGTGGTTCCGGGAGGAGGACGTGTGATCGAACGCTTGCGAAAAGCCGGATTGGAAGCTGCTGAATGGAAGCCAACTACAAGTAGGTTTGGAGCTATCATACCAAGTGACTCATGGCGTCTTGGAGTAGAGTCGAGGTGGTCGGTACATAGAGGTGGTCGCCATAGTAGATGATGCCTTCTCGAAGCGTCCAAGCTGGAGCTACGGCCTAAACCGTGATGGTGTTGTAGATAATCTGGAAGTCACGTTCGTCCCCATTCACCATGCGGAACTGAACGAGGATGTCGGTGATGTCGATGGCATCCGGGGCGTCCTTGGTAGTGGTTGGGGTCGGGTGCTTGAGCCATTGACATTGCTACAGCCGGAGAAGCATGCAATTTTTAGCGTCTTTGCCGGATCGGTCAACGAGGTGTAGCCATGTCGGGGCATGGTCGTCTGTGGTTTTGCTAAAGACGTCATTGTATGTTGAAGGGGTTTGGGCTCCCCTTCTATCTTGATCTCCTAGTGTTGCTGCTGATCTGGACTGGCAGCTGGTGGAGTGATGAGGTGGGTAGTTGCTGTCTCCCCCAGGCCGCGAGATAGGAGGATGGCTACCTCCATCTCTTACAGGCGGTACGCGGTAACCGCCTCCCGAATGCAGTGTTGGAGGCCCCTAACGAAGAGGTTGACTTGATGCAGTTAAGCTAGTGATGCCAACTCGTGCCGCATAAGCCGAAGGCATCGATGTATTTGTTCAGCATGTCGGGCGTGTTGTAGCAAAGCGATGTCGTCCCGGCCAAGATGATCTTCTAGGTGGCTGAAGTCACGGAGTAGGGACTGCTTGAGTGTTGCCCAATCTGCTAGCGGCGCTTCTTGCATCATCCGTGCATACCAGTAAGTTGAAAAGCTACGTATCGAACCTGGTCATCTGGTGGAGTGTCCTGCAAATGGAAGAGGAGTTGCATCCTCGAGATCCACGGTAATGGATCTGTAGAGCCATCAAATGTTGGCGTCGTCAGTCGCTCCATGATGGTTGGTTGGCGTGGGGGCAGCTAGTGCATCGCTGCTTGGGACGAGTCCCGAGGTGGTGGGGCGGCACGTGCCTACGGTGCCAACAGGCCTACTTCGTGTGGGGGAGCGAGTTGGACGTCAGGTTTCGCCGGTGGAATGGCCGGTGGCTGCTCCTGATATGGAGAGTCTTGCCCCGGTTAAATCTCCGTTACCGGGAACAAGGTGTTGGTGACCTCGTTCACGATCTGCAGAGTGTTGGAGGAATTGGGTTCCTCCATCATGGTCTAGAGATAGGATCTGCCGCCAGTGATCATGACATTCTTTATCTCGGCAGTGAGCTCATTAATGGCAGCCTCACGATCCAGGCTTGGCCTAGATGCCTGCGATGGTTGCGTCGTGGTTCTGCGCCCTTCGATGTCGTGGAGGCGGGTGTTGAGATTGACGAGTTCTTTGGTGCATCTCATCGAGCTTCAAGAGGCCGGCGGATGTTGATAGAGAACTCCCGAAATAGTTGCTTCATGATGGTGGCGGTGGAGGCCATGGGTGCCTGAAGGATCGAATATGTCTCCGGATATGAGATGTCGAGGGTTCACCGAGGGGGCCAACGGTGTGGCTCCTAGCAAAGGGCTAGGGCAATAGGGACCAGTGGCTAGGTCAGTGTGGGACGGTGTGGGGCGGCGGCATGTGGCAGGGAGGGCCGGCGGCGTGCAGCAGGGGCAGGAGAGGAGGAGGAGGCGCATGGGAGAGAAGAGAGAGAGATAGGGAAAGAGCTTTTCGCCTCATCTATTACTTAATTTGATATGTTACATCTCCCCCAAAGTATTTATAGTCCTTATGAGACTTGACTCCTAAGCAAACTAGGAGATCCTTATTGGATTCGGATTCTCCTTCCTATCTTAACAAACTCGACTTCCTTTCTTAACCAACTCTTTCCTAAACCTACTAGGACTTAATGAGGTAACTGAAGATAACAGCAGTGGGGCCAAAGGCTGGCGGCGGCGGCGGTCGCGGGTGAGAATAAATCTGAAAGGGTAAACCGCCTGAACATGTCATTCAAACTAGTAAACTACAGATTCATTAGACATCAATTTAAACATAGAAGAATACATGTCATAATAAATAAAGGTTCATGATAAGAATATTTACCCAATGAAATTTCCATAAACATGTAATGTGCATGATATACAACAAAATAAATGATATTCATATATGAATAAAACAATACTCCTCATATAAATAAAAACAATACTCGTCATATTCACTTCATGCCAACATAAAACTTCAATACAAATAAACCTCAAAGAGTGCAAATGCAATGCATATACATGTCTACTACCTCCATACCCAACAAGGTATGAAGCTGCATCGTACCCAGCAAGTGGTATGGTCATGGCAGGAGCACTTCGAATAGTCATATAACTTTCTCACCGACCTGCTCAAAAGCACACTGGAATAGTTATGACTTTCTCACTGTCCTGGCTCAAATGCATATGCTCATGACAAGAATACATACGATGCAACTACAAGTATACTTACCTCATCTGCCACTGTCCACAATCATAAACATACCACTTTTACCTCAAGATGATAGGCATAGGACAAAAGATTCAACAATAAAAATCATACAAAAACTACTTTAAAGGATAAGTGAGGGTATACCATCTTGGATCAATTAATGTTACGATAAAGTGTGGGTAGAATAAACAACAAGTCAAGTTGTAGCAACCACCACCACGTTTACTTGCCTCGAAATGACAATGCAAGAATATGAGCTAAGAACGATCCGAAGGTGCACCACCTGCTCAAATACCATGCTCATACAAACATACACAAATAACACATAAATCACTTCTACACCCTGCGCCATCGTTTCCTCAAAACAACGACTAAACAACCAATCAACAGCAACAATTATGCTTCACATTTTTATTCTAGACAAACCACTTATTCAAAAATTATGAAACTTTGTAAGAATGTATAGAACAGAATTATATACAACTTTCATGTTATAACATTTGAATTTTGAAGACTCTAAGGTACCCAAAACAAGCCCGCAAACTGACTGAATATTTCTAAAAAACAGAAAAACGACAGCTGACTAAAACATGCATAACTGGTGATATAGAGATCCAAGAATTATTATCTTTTTGGAAATCTTATAGAATTCCCTACAACTTTCATGTAGACCATTCCACGAGATTATGGACTTAAGATATCATAAAATGGAATGCATCTAAAATGTCCATTGTTTTAACAGCACAAATGTATTACCAAACAACAATCATATCTCCCAAAACCACAAGAGCTATAAAGGTGATCTCTACGTCAAAAGAAAGCTACTGAAATCTACTAGCATAATATAATTTTTCTATGATTTTACAACACATAAAAGCAGCCTTAAACAGCACATAACCAACAACTGCAGAATCTGAAAACACAGCAGGGCTTAATTGCTAGGTTAGAGCCCTAAACCCCTTCACTAATCCATCGAATTTGCCAAACCCTAACATGCGTTCACTTCAAAACAGTGGGGAAAAAGATAAATCTTACCCTAAAAGCAAGTATACGAAGATCCGCAATGATTAACCTCTCGTTTCCCCTTCTTTCTTTGCGGCGATCCTGCCGTTATACCTCCCGTCAACTGTGATCTACTCAATGCACGGCGTCATCAACAAGAACAGCGAAGGATGACATAAGATTGAGGGGAAAACGGAAAGAGAAGATGATTATCAACCAGTTCTAGAGGGAAAACGGATACAGCGAAGAACAACAGTCAAGCCCTAATCTCTTGTTCTCTTCTCTATCCTCTGGTCTTCTCTTCTTATGGACTCCCACAAAAAAAGGATGGTTACTGTAGCTATACGTTACTGTTTGTATCTTCCTTAAAAGCTTCGTGATCCGAACTCTAAATAACACGTATGAGCATTCAAACAAAATGTGTTCGATGAGCTCTACGCATCTATAGTCTCTGCATCTGAGTAACCGATAAAAAGTTATCTTTTGTCACTCACTAAAACTCTCGTTGAATCCTTTACCCTTTTATGCTTACTCAACATGGAAAACGTATTATGGATGTTACAAACTAACTAGCAGGTACCCCCGTGCTTCGCACGGGGCAGTAAGCCAGGAATATAGCATGTCTATATGATTGTGCTTGGTAGCAAAGGATTTTCAAAATTAGTTGGAATAATGTTGAGGGAATTGCAAAGGAATCCAACCAACAATAGGGTGTCACCTAACAATCTGTTTTTTTTTGTTCATCAGTTGTACAACAGATTTAAGAACTGGTGGTTTATTTTGTCACTGCTGACCAACTTTACAAAGCATTGAATCTGAGTGATGGATCAGTGTAACTCTACATTTATTGTTCGTGAAACTGACATCAATATAGAAACTGCTGTTTTTTTTTGTGTGTGTAAAATAAGAATTGGAGGACCATCCTTTTTCAAAATTCAAATAGAATAGCAAATCCCAGAACCTACAAAAGATGAAGCACATTTGTTGTTATAATTGATCCATTGCACAGTACTGGGGAAGAAAAGAATGAGTTTAGAAAGAAAAAGGTAACTCCTTGACCGTAATTCTTCCTATATTAGTTTGAGACAGCCTCTTATCTGTCAAGAGCAGCTACACATGCATGGCGGGCGTGGCTCCCGACCTGTGTAAGCGCTGTCATGCCGGGTTTTGGCAGGGGCCGTCTGTACCGGTGCTGATCCGCGTGCCTGCGCTGCCGATCGAATGGCAGTGACCCGCGCCCAGGCTGCGACGTCGGATTGTGCGCATCGCTGGGCTGGCATTCGAGTGCGTGTTCGCTGCTCCACAGCGGGACCGGACGCAGTGATGTGCCGCGACGCCACGACGGGGGCAACGTGGGACAAAGCACGGCGGCACGAGGCGCTTGCAGGGGGCGCAGGCGGCCATTGGTGCGGATGGGGACGGCGACGGAGATCGTGGAGATGTGCGCGCGAGAACCCTTCAGCCGCGCGGGTGGTGCTGGTGCGACGGTGTGGGGGGCGCGACGGAGAGGCGTAGGGGTGGTGGACGCCGAAGGGATGCGGGGATGGTAGAAGATAGGGCAGCGCGGGATTGTTCGAGGAGCTGGTTCAGGATTGTTCGAGGCGTTGGTTACGTGGCAAGCACCGGTAGGTTGTGAGGGAGGCACTGTTGCGGTACAGTGTTTACGGTTTTGCATGCGTGAGGCACTGTTGTAGGAACAGAATTTAGAGTCTTGGACGGAAACTACGGCCTGTACGCAAATCATAGGTTATGTTAGATACAACAAGTCTCTGATGGTGTGTGAACGAGAATAGGCCCAAGTGTCAATTAACCCATATATAGTCACATCTTCACCTAGCATTGTACCACCTGGATGGCTCTCAACTTGCACCATAACTTGATTGGTAGAATTTGAGAAATCGTTAAAACCTATGCGGCCTCTAATGTACAGCTCAGAACAGCTCAGAAGGCTTCAGCAAGCATGTTTATAAGCACTATAGCAAGAAACTCTAAATGTAAAATTACTATAAGCATCTGTCCATGAGGTGTACCTTGACATCAAATTGAACCAAATTTTCTTCAGGCACATGACACATTATTTGCAGACTGGACACTTAACTTCTGAAAAGCTGAATGAACGCTATCATTTACCCATCCCAGAGGCCAATCCATGTTATCTGGTTTCCCGCAAATACCAGCATCCCATCTTATAGAAAAACATGCTTTCTTGTACTTCACCTCCATCATGAAGGTATCAACAAATAATTTAAACTTGCAAGACTGTTCAGCGAGCTGTATGTCAGAATTAATGCTCAAAAGCCAACCTTTTAGCTTACATGCACCAGGACTAAAAAAATCTGCCTTTTGCCATCACCCAACCTCATAGTGGATCAAACTCTTGCTGCCATAATTCAGCTCACTGCCAGTACATGCCCCATAGCAACAAAAGATGAAATGATCCACACAATAGCTAAAACATTGTGAAGAAAAGGGATATTTTAACCCCCTTTAAATGGCATCACCTTACCGGAACATGTTCCTTGCTGTTCCTTCAGCTGCAACCTGCAAGTTATCATCTGCCTTGTGAAGGACCGAAACGGCGACCAGAGGGGGTGAATGGGAGCCTCGATTTTCCTTTTCAATTTTGGGTCATCGGCTCAACCCCCGACCTCTAAAGCGAATTCACAAAGATACGAGTGATACACGTGCTAACTTGTAGTAGGATATCAAACGCGAAGTATTAGGCTCAATAAATCGAACGCAACAGACGGAAAGAAAATCAGAGCTCACACGAGAGAGAAACAAAGAAAACAGTAACTATCGGATGCACAAGACACAAGCGCTCTCGCCTGCTGCTCTTGCCGGTCATCAAAGCTGATGCCTGCTGTGCATCTTCGAGGCAACTGGAGAGGAGCAGCGAACGAGCTCCACCTCGACGAACAAGGCTGCTGACTATCTCAATCTCGTTCAGTAAAAACAGACGAACGCACACAGAGAGAATCAAGACTGCAGGGGCATTTCATCAAACAGCCTGTGGGCGCAGGAAAAAACTACCAGGGCTGAGTACATCGGAAGCCAGGATTTCGCACATATGAATCAAAAACAGCTACCTGCACAAGAAGCAAATGAATGGCTCGATGGCCAATTCCACTTCACAGAACAAGTTGAGCTTTTGTTGGCGTAGAAGACGGGCTTGGTGAAGGGGGGGGCGGCGCCGTCGGCTTGAAGCTGCTGCTGCCGTAGATCCTTGCTACTGCCCTTGACCAGCGGCGAAGCCAGAAAAAATGGCCGCCGGGGTCGGCACTCACACTACTTAAAAAAAAATGGCAGCCATGACCATGCATAATATAAGTTTTTTTGATAAAGAATAATATCAATTCCATAATATAGCAATGCATATTGTATTGTAACAAAACAAGGTTTTTGCAAGGGTAGTTACCTCTTACGCTTTCCCTCTACGATTCACGATCCTCCATGTTATGAAAGCGGACAATCACATCTTCGATAGGAATTGTGCATAAAAGTTCGGTTCCACAAAACATATGATACAATCATTCATAAATCCATCACCAATACGATTTCTCAGTATTGTCTTCACATTTTTCAATGCTGAAAAACACCTCTCCACCGATGAGTGGCAATAGGAAGAACCAATACTAGCTTGAGAAGCCGATAAACCAAAGGAAAAGCCAAATGTTTTAGTGCTCACCATCAACCTAGCAAGCTTAGAAATAGTGTTCAAGCGGCAAATCTTTCATCAGCTCGCATATTGTCAATGTAAAAATTAAGCTCTCGAGCAATATCTTTAAGTTGTGTCGAGTTGAAATCGTCAGGATATGACTTAGCCAACTCCATTAGACTCTCATATTTGAATGCCTCAAAATAATTCTTGGGATTGAAAGCAGCGATGTCCTTTTGAATATCTGGAGATATCATCTTATTATTTTCAGGAGCGTCAATCCCAACAGCCCATCCATCAATTACAAATGCATCATTCCCACCTTGGCCCTTGTTGCAATCTCCGAACAAGTAACAGTATAAACTAAAACACGTATCCATCTTTTCATTGTACTCTAGCCAATCATATTTAGTGAACCATTCATGTTGACCCCGTCGTGGAAAACCCGCTATCATTGTTGTTGGAAACATAAAACCGGATGGTGGTTTACACGGACCTCTAGTCAAATATTTTCTCCTTATGTCGTTTTGTAATTAGTCGCCTATGTAATCTGATATTCTCCTTCTATCCGCGGGATCATATGGAAGCTCATCAAAATTTACCTCATTTCGTGAGATCCTTGAAATGCGCTGAACAGTCGGTTAAAGTTTGATGCAGTGCCATCTCCATCGTCTCTTCCTATTCGTGAAGTGTCAGTGTCTCCAAGATTATTCTCATTATCACCGGATGGGGGTAATTTCCTTTTAAGAAATCCTTTCAAAGTAGGCTGATTGCTTGTCAAAGTAAGTACTAAATTAGTCACATAATAAAAAAATTTAAACAAATAACCTGGCATGCATACATGTTAGTACTAGATAAATACCTGGCATCTTGCTCACTTGCTGGAATCTGGGTTCAAACTTTAGATTAGAGACATCAGGCGGGGTCGTAGCCGGCCGAAACTTGATCCGTCAATCGTTATCAGAAATTACTAAACTTGATCTGTCGTAACTGAAAAAATAAAAAAGCCCTATATTACGCTATTACTGATTGTAAATTTAGGGATTAATTTGGCACACCTCGTCGCTCGTCCAGCCGATGAGCCACGGAGACGGAGCTAATTGCCGGCGGCCGCTAGAAGCCCGGAACCTGGAATTTTTGTTGTCGAAGGAGCTACCGTCGGTGCCTACGCGTCAAGACGAAAACTGAAAGGCCGGAGGTCACGCAGCCAAGTTGTAGCGGATCGGAGGCAGGATAGAAACCAACATTTGGCATTCTCTGTTGATAGATGGGCTGCCAAGGAGATTAGCGACTGCTGCTGTTACGTAATGGGCTGGGCTGCCAAAAGATTAGACCCTGCTGTACGTAATTGGCCGCCGGCCGCCGGCCGCCGGGGTCGTATGAATTTTTAGTGGGGTCTAAGCCGGCAAAAATTCGCTGGTACAAGCGCCGCAACAAAATCGTCGGGGTCGTCCGACCCCGTCACTTGAACGTAGCTTCGCCACTGCCCTTGACTACCGGCTGGAAGAGACCGAGTTGGAGAAGGGATGGTCAGTGCAGCTGACTTGAGCTGCTGTTTTCCTCTCGGCCAGACGGACGCACGCCGAGCAGAGGGAGCCGCTCGGGCTGCAAGGTGAGCTGCTCGCTCTTGCCCACGGCCTGTGGCCGTGTGTGGCCTGCCGAGCTGGCCGGGCCAGCTGCTGCCTCCCAGCCTGGATGACGCGCGCCCAGCAGAGGGATCCGCTCGGGATCCAAGGAGAGCAGCTCGCTCTCTGCCACGGCACGCGGCCGCGCGTTGCTGGCCGGGCTGGGAGCGTAGACACCCTGCTCGGTCCGATGTCCCGCGCGGCAACAGGTCCCCTCCTGGATGTCGAACAGGTACTCGATTGCTGATCTGAAGAACAAGACTGCCCTGCACAAAAACATCGAACAGACAAGCACAGAGAGACTAACAAGATCCAGAAAATTCAACAAAAATCATAGCAAGGAGGAACAAATTGATCCAAAAGCCCGGAGGCGACAGGGAGCTTTGGGGCTCCCTTCCCCAACGAAAGTCACCGCACAAAAGTCACCAAATTGATGTTCTTGGACTTCTAATCAAGAACCCTAAAATTGGGGAAAAATAAAAACGAAAATAAGAGAGGCAAGGAGGGGGAGAGGCTGCCATCCTCCACATACAAATTTTATTTCACATCCCTATTTTGCCCCTAAACCTAATCTGAGTCAAACCAAATAGCCGGGGCTTATATGGTCCTACTGGGGATAATCTTGATCCGACGGCCACCGCGCTTCTCACCGGTAGCTTCGACCCGACGCAAACTCCCCGATGCCGCCACGTGCCGCCCTTCCGTCCCACCGGAACATCCGCCCGGGTTTTGAGGCCCAAACCCGCGAAACCCGGGCCGCGATGGTTTTGAGGCTCAAACCACCAAACCTGCTTCGACACGCGTCATCGCCCGCCTTGACCGCCCGGCCCACCACCAGTCATCCGAGCCGCCCGGCTGCTTGCACGCCCGCCGCCTTGACCCGATCGACACGGTCCCGCCACGCCCTCTTGCATTCGCCGATGTCCTGTGTCACCACCATGGCTAGCCATCCAAATGCTCCGTCCCCTCGGTCCAAGCCTCACGTCCGTCCTTCACCTCCGCAGTCCGTCGGCCCGCATGTCCTCCTTGGCCCCCTTCACTGGCCGCCTACCATCTCCGAGCTCCACACCGCATAACGAAACTAAGAGACACGCCTTCGACAAACTCCACGTGTGCGGTGAAAATAGCCAAGCATAAAGAATAAAGAGAAATAGAGGTAAAGTGTTGATCGTTGACGATCACTCAATCACACAACTAAACACATTTGACTTAAATCAACCATGTGTTCGCAATCTCCCCTTGATGAGTGCATTGTCAACATTCAACACAAAGACGTAAAAGGAAGTAGATAACACATCCAAGTGAACATAAACTGAAACGAAAGGCACCGGATAGCAACAAAAAGCTAGACCCTCAAGACAGAGGCACAGGCTCAACACATCTAGCTCAACATGCTACTCCCCCGGAGAAATGCAATTTACGTCTTTGAATCATTCTCCCCCTTGTTAGCAAATGCACTTATCAATGCTATAAAATGCAATATGATACAATGCAAAGCTTCAAGATTATATTAAACTGGATGAGAGAGTGCTCAAAGTAGTACCATATCAACAAAGTACAAGTGCTAGCAAGAGCTCAAGCTAATCAAGTGATATGAAATATGGCACTTAGCATTTTGAGCAAATTTAAACATTTTGTAAAAGGAGGTTCACCATTAAACATAGCACCTAGCACAAGTATATAGGAAATCAACTAAGTGCTTAAACATGTAGACCCGGTGAACTACCCCAAGACAAGTTCACACATCATGCTAGAGATCATTGCATACACTTGTGATTTTCAATTTAAATCGGAGTTGCAGTGGTTCACAAGTTATAAGGTAGCATGAGGGTGCGGGTGTTTATCCACATTTGCCTTGTCTTACTAATCAACCATGTCAAGCCTATGCGTGAGCAATAATTAGCTTAAGACAATGGTCCGGGTCAAACACAATGAAGTCCAAGTTCAATCAAGAGCGCAAGTGAAAGCAGTCTCAAACTTCAAAGTGTGGCAAAATGGACCCACTTTCGATCTTTTCATCACTTAACTTAGACTTCAAGTTTTAGCATGGTATTATCATGAAAATCTAAGCAAGTGAATGAATCAAGGCATGAGACATAGCTACCTAGCATACACATAAAAGCTCAAAGGATCTCAACATCCTACTCATGATAGAAGCTAGCTCAAGGGTGAACCAAGATTTAATTTCATCATTCATTAATCAAGTTCACATGTTGAAAAATTGCTCAGCTCATAACATACATCACATGATTAAAGAGAGCCAAAGCTAGAAAGAATCGTCATATTCATCATACTACTAAGAGCACAAACTCATTCAATTCAATATAACAATGAAGCTCATGATATGAAAGTATGATACAAAAAGCAAAAACAAAGCTAAAACTATGTCTGTACACCAACTACAAAAACTACCCTCAAAAAGGATAGCAAACTCCCAACTCCCCATGAAGCTGAGCAAAACGGACTTGGTCTAGTGGTTTTGTAAAAATATCCGCAATCTGTTGCTCCGTGTAAACATGCCAAACATCTATGTCCCCTTTCTCCTGGTGATCTCTCAAGAAGTGGTAGTAGGGTCTGGTCCGTGAGCAAATAGTCGCCGCCGCAGGTCGACTAGGGCAAGCGGTGGAGTCGCCCGGGATCACCCCAACCAACATCTTCCTCCTCCTCCTCCACAAAGATGCTCTGCCCCATCTCCTCCTTTCCTGCACACTCAAACACACAAGAGGAACAAGGCGCAGTTTCATCGAAAGTAACCTCACATGTCTCTACAACGCGGTTAGTCTCAAGATTAAGAACTCAGTAGGCATGTGAATGTAAAGCATATCCAAGAAAGATGCCATCGCTTGATCGAGACTCAAACTTATCGAGATTACCTTGCTTGAGGATGAAGCATCTCGCACCCAAACACACGAAAGTGGCTTACCTTGGGCAATCTCCCAAACCGCAACTCATATGATGTCTTCTTGGTGAAAGCTCGAAGGAAGACGCGGTTGGAGACATGGCACGCCGTGTTGATTGCCTCAGCCCAAGACCTCCTGAGTCTTGTGTTCATCGAGCATGGTCCTCGCCATCTCCACAAGCGTCCTGGTTCTTCCTCTCAACAATTCCATTCTCACGAGGCACATAGGGACTAGAAAACTGGTGCTCGAGACCAAGGTTAGCACAAAAAGGTTTCGAACTGAGTGTTTTTGAATTCTCAGTATTACCTGTCACATCGCGTATTGCTCGAATGGCGTTATCCGCAACTCGCCCCTCAACCTCAAAAATCAAATCCAATGCAAAACCAAAAGCTTCATCCTTACCTTCCATGAAAAAGACCCATGAGTACCTCGAAAAGTCATCCACGATCACCAAACAGTACCACTTCCCACCAACGTATCGGACCCGAGATGGACCAACAAAGGTCCATGTGTAAAATCTCTCCCGGTCGAGTGGTCATGATCCGTTAACGGGGGATGGGAAGCGGCTACCATTTTCCCCGTGGTGACGGGGATGGCAAACTAGGTTTTTCTCAAACTTGAGCTTAGGGCAATCCTCGGATGAGGTCCATGGAGCTCAACCTTGCAAGAAGGTCAAAGCTCAAATGTCCCAATCTCCTATGCCACTTCCACAAGTCCAAGAAGATCCACCACCAAGCACCGAGAGATACCAAAGGCTCTAGAAAAGTCAGCTCGAAAAACTTGACCGAAAGGCACAATCCAGCAAACAAGATTACCACGAGAATCCAAAACACTTGGAACAACCAATCTTGAACGCGTACCTCAAAACCATCCGTCAAAAGTCGAGAGACGCATGGCAAGTTGAAGTGGAGGTTGGAAACAAGTGCCACGTCCCTTGAGGACAAAGTGCTCGTTGAGTCCGATTGACCCACGAGACAAGATCTTCCCTCTACCGTTATCCCCAAATGTGATGTACTCTTTAGTCTTCATGGGGGTGAGGCCGAGAACCAATTGAGTTGCTTTGGTCATGTGTCGTGAGCAACCCGAATCGATGAGCCACAAGTTCTCCAACCTCCCATCCCGTATCAACAATAGTACATGGGATGAGCAAATGGCACAACACTGGGGTTAGTAAACTTAGGAGAATACCAGTGTTGACCATCTTGCCCAAGATAGGCGTTAGGCAAAACAAACATCTCATGACCCTTCTTCCCAAAGTGCTCACCACGCCGCAAAGCGTGGTGCACTCCTCCCGTCAAAACCAAAAACTCCCAAAGCGAGGGTCAACTTCCACTGGCGGAGCACAACCACCACGGGGTCTCACAAACTGCGACCTAACTCTCTGAGGCATCCTACCTCTTGGCCCAAAGAAACGCCTCTGAAACCGATCGCACACCCTCTCATACAAACCAAGTGGAGGGTGATATAAGTCACGGTTTTCAAACTCAACTTGACGCCTAGCATCCCTCTTCCTCCTAAAGCAAAACTCAAACAAGTGACCATCTCTCTGGCAATACTCACAGTGATACCTCACCTCTCTCTTAGGTGGTTGCTGGTTCACTCTCTTGGGTGGATGGTTCACTTTTGGTGTGGTCTTGGCTCTAGGAAGGGTTTCCTTAGGGATTTTGGGCAAAGTGTCAAGTGGGTTCTTGAGGTGGTTTGGTTTTGGAAGCCACACTTGCTTGGGTGATGGAGTCTTTGGGTTCTCTTGGACTATGTCATCTTGCACAATGGGCTTAGTAGGCTCGGTGGGGTGATCTTGGTCAATTTGGGAGTACTTGTGGGTTTCTCACTCGGGCTCAAACCACTACCTTGACCAACCTTGCCATAGATAACTTCACCCTTCCCACCTATAGCAAAGCCTAATCCCGATGTGTCAGTTCCCCTCTTAAACCGACTCATCATCATGCCCAACTGTGGCTCTCCACTAGACACCCAACTTCGGACACGAGCGAAGGTACTTGTTCTCCTCTTTCGACTCTCCCTTGTCATGCCTACAAGACATCACCTCAATCTCCAAGGCTTCACACTTAGCACACTCCAACGTGGTGCTACCGAAGTTTTGGCCTTCTCAAGCACGCAAGCTTGGCAGCCTCCTCTGCCAACCCTCGGTCGCAAGCCTGACAAGACTTGCACGCACTCAACAACATAGGCTTAGCCTTCACTCAACGTGCTCATCTAGCAAAGCAGAGTACTTGGACTGTAAAGACATGATGCTAGACATATGCACGGCGCATGAATCACACTGGTCTCATCGTATTAACCGCAGGCTTCTTAGCCAACTCTAACTCCCTCACAGCCTATCTCCCACTTCTCCTTGTACTCCTTTCTCTCCCTAGCTGCTCGCTTGAGCAACTTCTCCCCGACACAAGCGCATCGCCCAAAGAGTCAAGTTCATCGCTGAGGGATTCGATAGTGGGTGATACCTGCAGGAAGAGTCGCTGTCACGTGGCTCGACGCCGCCGGGTGGCCACGCCTTCATCGACGGCCATGGTGCGAAACCCCCGTGCTTGAGAGTCGACGACGGCACAAACCGCTCAAATGGTCCCGATCTTCGCCGGGCTCCTCGCCACCGAGGAAGCTTGCCCGTCGGAAGAGTCGTTGTCGAGGTCCCCGAGGGAGGCGAAGAAGGCGTGCTTGTTCTCCTTGGCACGCTTGTGGTACTTCTTTTTGATCGCCTCCTTGTCGAAGCCCTTCTTGGACTTGTACTTGCCGGGCGGTGTACTCGCGCTTTTCCTTGCGCTTGTCGAGTCGTGCTTGTTGAAGGAGTAGTACTTTGTCGCCGGAAAGTACTTGTCCTTGTCCTTGTTCTTCTTGGGGCACGCTGGGGAAGTGGTCCGTCGCGCCGCACTCAAAGCATCCTCCCTTTGGACCACCGCCGCTCGGTGACTCAAGCGGTTGTTGTGAAAAACTGAGAATCGGCCGATGACGAGAGCCAACTCGCCGCCCCCAAAGGCACTCCAACCGCTCCTCCGTCCGCGATCACCAAAGAAGACAAGGCAAACGAGATCCGTGATGGGTTAGCGTAAGAACTGAAACTTCCCTTACCGCTTTACTCCGAGACGAGAGCAACGTTCGGCGTGGATGGGTTCTTGAGTTTCGCTGGATCCGGGCCTCGATCTCGGAGGACTTGAGCTTGCCAGTAAAGCTCGCCGGGTGTGAGGGTGTCGTAGTTGGCGGACTCCATGATCGCGACACCTTCACATCCCACACCTTCCGATCCAAGGCGCAAAGAGCCTCATCGCCTTCTCATGATCATCAAGCCTCTCCGATGGCTTGTTCGCCCGGGCTTGTTGCAGATCGTCTAAACCCAGCAGCAAAGAGAGAATCGATGGACTCCGCCATCAAAGCCGGATTAGGTCGTTGTACTCTCTCTTGTAGGTCTCTATATAGGCGGGCCTTTACTTGTGGGGTTCACTCGTGGTAGCTCTCAAGTGTCTTTCACACCTCACGAGCGGTCTCACAAGTAGCAACTCTCTCAAACTCTGTGTCTTTGAGGCTAGAGAACAAGACACTCCTCGCTTCGGTTGTTAGCATTGTGTTGGGCTATTTGTTCCTCACCCACTCGAGCGGCTAGCACTTGGTAGTTCTCATCTTCGACAATTTCCCACACTCTCCAATCCATCCCCATAAGATGTGCTTGCATCTTAATCTTCCAATAGGGATAGTTGGTCCATCGAACTCCGGAGGCTTGCCACCATAGTGACCAAACCTCTCCATGTCGCCTTCTGCGGATCACGGACCGATTAAAGGTGGATATGATCCTTAACTGCTGATACCAATTGAAGGACCTAAACGGCGACTGCAGGGGGGTGAATGGGAGCCTCGATTTTCCTTTTCAATTTTTGGGTCATCGGCTCAACCCCGACCTCTAAAGCGAATTCACAAAGATACGAGTGATACACGTGCTAACGGTAGCGTAATATCAAACGCGAAGTATTAGGCTCAATAAATCGAACGCAATGCACGGAAAGAAAATCGAGCTCACACGAGAGAAACAAAGAAAATAAAGAATTATCGGATGCACAAGACTCGAGCGCTCTAGTCTGCCGCTTTGCCGGCCATCAAAGCCGATGCTCGGCCGCATCTTTCGAGGCAACCGGAGAGGAGCGTGAGAAACGAGCTCCACCTCGACGAATAAAGGCCGGCCGACCGCTCGTCGACTAACTCAATCTCGCTTCAAAAAATGCATTTAACGCACACGAAGAGAGAAAATCAAGACGCGGGGCATTTCATCAAACAACTTGGGCCCAGGGGAAAACTACCAGTGGTCGAGTACACCGGAAGCCGGATTTCGCACATATGAATCAAAACAGCTACTACGCACAAGAAGCAAATGAATGGCTCGATGGCCATTCCACTTCACGTAAAAGTTGAGCTTTTGTTGGCGTCGAAGACGGGCTTGGAAGGGGGTGGACGACACCGTCGGGCTTGAAGGCTGCCGCCGCTGAAGATCCTTCTTCCGCCCTTGACTACCGGGCCGGTAGAGACCGAGTTGGAGAAGGGATGGTCGGTCGGCACTTGAGCCGCCGGGCTCGCCGACGCGACGACGGGCCGAAAGCGCAGGGTTTCGCTTCGGGCGCAAGGTGAGCCGCCAGCTTTGCCCACGGCCAGGGTGGCCGTGTGGCTCGAGCCGTCGCAACGCCGCATACCGGATGACGCTACGCCCACCTCCGGATCCGCCGGGATCCAAGGAGAGCAGCTCGGTCTTCGCACGCCACACGGCCGCGTGTTGCCGGGCGCCGGCCGGGAGCGTACGCCTCGCCGGGTCCGATGTCCCGCTGCGACAGCGTCCCCTCCTGGATGTCGAGCAATTACTCGATTGCCTCGCTATCTTGATCGAAGAACAAGACGCCTCGCACAAAAACATCAAAATGCATAAGCACGTAGAGACTAACAAGATCCGTAAAATTCAACAAAAATCATAGCAAGGAGGAACAAATTGATCCAAAAGCCCTGAGGCGACAAGGAGCTTTGGGGGCTCCCTTCCCCAACGAAAGTCACCGCACAAAAGTCACCAAATTGATGTTCTTGGACTTCTAATCAAGAACCCTAAAATTGGGGAAAAATAAAAAACGAAAATAAGAGAGGCAAGGGGGGGAGGAGGCCGCCATCCTCCACATAGTCCTTATTTCACATCCCTATTTTGCCCCTAAACCTAATCCGAGTCAAACCAAATAGCCGAGGCGATATATGGTCCGACGGGGATAATCTTGATCCGACGGCCACCGCGCCTTCTCACCGGTAGCTTCGACCCGACGCAAACTCCCCGATGCCGCCACGTGCCGCCCCTTCCGCCCACCGGAACATCCGCCGGGTTTTGAGGCCCAAACCCGCGAAACCCGGGCCGCCGATGGTTTTGAGGCCCAAACCACCAAACCTCCTCGACACGTGTGTCATCGCCCGTCTTGACCGCCCGCCCGCCAAGTCATCCGAGCCGCCAGCTACGCTTGCACGTCCGCCGCCTTGACCCGACGACCGCCCCGCCACGCCCTCTTGCATTTCGTCGATGTCCCGTGTCAGCCACCATGGCTAGCCATCCAAATGTTCGGTCCCTCGCCCAAGCCTCACGTCCGTCCTTCACCTCCTCGCGGGTCCGGTCGGCCCTAAGACGCCCTCCTTGGCCCCTTCACCTCGCCCGTGTCGGCTACCATCTCCGAGCTCCACACCTGTACAACACAAACCAAGAGATACGTCTTCGACACACTCCACGTGTGCTGAAAATAGCCGAAGCATAAAGAATAAAGAGAAATAGAGGTAAAGTGTTAGACTGTTGACAATCACTCAATCACACAACTAAACACATTTGACTTAAATCAACCATGTGTTCGCACCTTGTGAAAGTTTCATTGTGTAATGTCACCATCGACCACATTGAGCTCAAACCCATCTGACACCCATACCATGCACCAGATATTGTGAAGAGCCTCGACATTAGTAAACACCTTGCTATCAACCAGTTCAATGATTGTCTTACACTTCTCATCATCCGTGGTATGCTTCATCCAAGGCTAAATGCTTTGCAATAAGCAATCGTACATGTCATGCTTGGCTGCAATGTCCTCATCCCACATAACATCGCCGGATATTTCACCAAACACCGTGGTGCAATACCCTTCAACGCCAATGGAGCTTGAATACTATCTTTTTCACACCCATTTTGATTCGCAATTTACTCAAGAGGCACTTCATCAAACACCCCATCCCATGGCAACAAGTTAAGAGGCATTTTGATGATGATCCACCAATCAATGGAAAGTTCCAATAGAAAGGCACTACTACAAAAGGCTACTAAAGGGCGCCGGCATTTTGATTAGGGCGGCTCATACTTTGAGCCGCCTATATAGTATGCGAAAAATTTTAGGAGACAAGCCGCCCCTAATCGATGGCACATTAGGGGTGGGGTGATGTTACGAGCCGCCCTCCTCATATCGAGGCGGTTCAATCACCGGCCGCCCCTCATTGTGGTCCACAATAGGGGCGCTCTATATTGAGGCGCCCTAAAGTGGGTTGCCGAATTTTAAAATAAGGCACTAAAAATTAAAATTTTGTAAACGACCTCGGATGGAAAAACTTTCTAAATAACAATTGTAGATCTTGAAAAGTTATGAATCTTTGTTGTTGACCACTTTTCATTTGCATTTATTTGATGCCTCAAAAAGTGGGTTTGAATGTGTAAATTTTAAAATTTGAATTTTTCAAACGACCTCGGATGGAAAAACTTCCTAAATAACAATTGTAGATCTCTCGAAAAGTTATGAAACTTTGTAGTTGATCACTTTTTGATTTGAAATCATTTAGCCATACAAAAGCTACGTTCAAATGTCTCAAATTTGAAATACTAATTTCGTAAATGACCTCGGATGGAGAAACATCCTAAATGAAAATTGTAGATCTTGAAAAGTTATGAAACTTCGTAGTTGACCACTTTTTGATTTGAATCTGTTTAGGGTCTCAAATAGTCAACTTTCACTCAGTTTGTATAATATGTGGGGATGCAGAATGAGATATAGACACAAATACATGTGTGCGCGGTGGTGGGAGCTCTCAGCGGCTTGTGGCGATCGCGGGTTCAGAAACCTGGCGGCCGCAACATTTGCAAAAAGCGTGAAAAAATGACCATGTGTAGGGGGGATGTGGGTGGCTGGCGGTGGGGGTCCTCCTCCGATTAAAAAAAATCTTTTGCTATTTTTTTGAATTTTGAAAATGCTAAATCGATATTCACATTAGGGCGTGGGTGGTACACGCGAGCCGCCCTCGATGTGGCCTCATTAGGGGCGGCTGAGGGAACCGCCCTAAAGTGGAAGCACATTAGGGGCGGAGAGTTAGGGGCGGCTCTAAAAACCGTCTCTAATGAGCATCTGGAGCCGCCCCTAAAGAAGGCGTTTGTAGTAGTGAGGGGTGGGGGTGCTTGGGCCACCAATGCAAGGCCCAACTCCTCCCACAGCGCCACCATCTCGCTCAATCCCACCAAGCTATGGAGACCACTCAATGGAAATCCGGCTCTGAATACCAATTGCCATGTCCAATGTTCACCAATGATCACTGAGATGTGACAAGATCAATCACCAGATAGAATCTCCTAGCCATTAGCAAGAAATGCCTTTACGTGAGATCGAATCGCTATAAGTCATTTGTGTGTCAGAATGGGAAAACATGATCCTTCATTATATGAAAAAAATCCACTTTGCATATGCACTGCCACATAAATTCTTCATCTATTGCCTATTGGTATCAACATTAAGTTTTGATCTGTCCAAAGAGTGGGCTTCAATAATCCTTCACCACTCTGTACATTAAATCAACAATCACACATAGCCACATTTATAGTTTGCTTCATGCTATTAATTTAAAAATGCCAAAACTGTACTGTCTTTTTCCATCTATTGCTTTTCTTCTCTTGGCTTGGGATACAAGACTAAAACATATAGCCAGAAAGTACAAGATTAACCTTGTGGCCACCTATGTGCAGTGAAATCAGGATGACTTTGGTGTGAACAAGCCACGTACCTCTTCGTAAAATGCCAATTGAGCTAACGTCACCCAGATGGTTGTGTGAACAGTTGATCCCAACCCTAGATCTGTAAGCCCTCCTGTAAGACACCTAGGTTAGATACTTTGACAGTGAGGGGGCTCCTGCTTGCTTTTGTTTGTGGAGCGAGAAGTCTGGTTAGGAAGGACATGTTGGAGGAATAAATATGGAATGTAAGTACAGAGAAAGCAAACCTTGCAATTGAATTTATGTTGGAATCACTATTTGCATGAGATTTAGGGCAGGGATCGGAGCTTGTGCGTGGGCAAGTAAGGTACTGGTGCAAGAGAGGTTTCCCTTTTTTTTGTTCTCAAACAGGAGGAGAGCTGCCCGTCATTATATCAATGAAGGAAAAAACAAGTGCAAACATACCCAGCAAGGCCTTAGCACATATCCCGAACATGCACACACACACACACACTCAACACACCTTAGAGAAGAAAGGCTGCATTTGCCGATTCATGCCTTAGGAAATTAGATAGGAGACCAAAGAATCAGCAATAAGACCAAGAAACACTATTGACCAGTGGGATTCCAACCCTATGATGGCAACAGAGCACCAAAGAGCAGTCTCCACTCTACTTTGTTGAATAAGAAGTGGGACTCTAGGGCTCTTTTCCCCAAAGGCACACTCATTGCGATGTTTCCAACACTACTACACAAATCTTATCGGAGGCAGTCATTATGGGTTAAAGGAGGCGGGCAAAGCATCCGCCTCTGCCAAAAGGCCTGCGTTAATGTGGAGCTACGGAGGCGGGCGCCCTGGCCCGCCTTTATGACGACTGCCTGCATTAATATCAGTTAACGGAGGTGGGCTTGTTAAGTCACGGTGACGCTAAGGCTCCCGCTTTCACTAATGCATTAACAGAGGCGGCCCTATTTAATATGCCTGCCTCCGTTAATCATTTTCTAGTTTAAAAAATAGTTTTCCGCCATATGATTTGAATTTAAATTTGAATTTTGTTTTCATGATTTAAACATAGACAATATATATTGAGAACGTAGAAAATATGCATGCAGAGCACAAGTTACAAATATACATATACATATCATATTCGTGTCCAGTTATCATCGTAGCATGAACAAGAAGTTACATAAACCCTAATTAAGACTTCAAATGGTTTCTAGTTATTAAAAATCTCAGTCATCATGTAATCCCCTAAATCTAGATACTCCAGCTAGTTTCTAATCTTCCCGTACTTCTCATCCCGTGTGTAGTCGCTGTTGTGGTTGAAGTAGTCGCCCTTTTGATACACGCAGTGGTGCATGCATGACGAATCCACATATGTCCGCTACTACTCTCGTGATATCCTTTTCGGTGACCCGTCTCTTTTCCCACCAGTGTTGTCTCTCTCTCTCTCTCTCTCTGTAGCTGATGCTGAATTTCTCAGACTCTTTGAGGTACTCTCAAGTGTAGAATCCACATAATAGTGTCCCTATAGGTTGTTTGGCGCACTGCACGATAGACCAAGCCATGAAAACTCAGCAACCAGCTTGACCAAGCCATGGAAACTCAGCAACCAGCATGACCAAGCCATGGAAACCCTGGTACCATCAAGATTAAATCAAGCACAATGCCGCTACCCCCCACCCCCAAATATGAAAGGACAGTGGACATATGGTTGATATTCTGAATCACTCGTACTAATTGCACTAGACAACAGATCAGAGGATCTCTGTCCAAACCTTTTTGGTGAAGATGCAGTTGATGAACAGATGTTGTATATATACTTGCCTACACCTACTCATAGAGAGGACACTTTGTGGGGCGAGTCAGATCTCGGCATGCACGGTGATCAACAGTCCAGCAGCAGTTGAGGCAGGCAAACCAAACGAAATACTTCACTCTAGTAAGTGCCCAAGATTTCCATAGTCTTTGCCATGGTTGGAAATTGATGTGGCCTTCAAAGAAAGCATTTAAGTTGGTTTGGAAGAAAACACCCAATGCAGCAGCAGACCAAATGTGCCTGCTCTCAACATCTTCATGCAGTTCCACTTCGGCTAAAAGTTCCATAATTTGAAAATTATTCTTCCAAGACCTGAACTATAATAGTCCTACTGATATGTTTGATCTAACTATTGTTACTCAAGGCCACTTTGACAACAACTCTTTTTAACAACACATTCAGAAACTAACGCCAGTAATGGCGTAAGTGTGGGGTACCAAATTCTTCATAGAATGATCGTCCAGTCGGACCAAAAATTGGTGTGTTTTTTCTTGCCGACCTCAGATAGAGAGCAAAGCTGAAGTGTTGGTTGGAACTGATATACAAAAACTGCCCAAGACCTGTTAGAATCAGTCTTTTGAATCCATAAATACTTCATTTTCTTGGTCTCCAACTGAGGAGTGTTACTAACTGTGAGAACTAGATGCAGTAGGATCATTTTTGGATGGGGAAGGACATCACGACCCTGACATGTGGAACTAGTGTAAAAATTACACCAACTGGCAAATGACCAAGAGGCTTGCGTGTTGAGGGAAATTTAAAATGTTCCAATCTATAGGTGGCAAAAAAAAAAAAATATAGTGTAAAAAAGAGTTTGGTCTTATTTGTGCAAAGGCCAATCCAGAGAAGGAATTTAGACTTGGAGAGAGCATATTCTTATTTTCTTTGTTTTTTCGTTTTGGGCCTAGAAGCCTTGTAATCCCCTATGTACATACATTCTTTTTATTCAATTGAAAAAAAAAAAAGTGGTAGGGGTTCCCCTGCCATTTCGGTCAGAAAAAAAATGTTCCAATCTATAGGTGGCAAAAAATCCAAGCCCACAAAATTTTATCCATGTGAGCAAGTATGTTCCTGAAGTGATCAAAATTGATTATCGGTTGATATAATGTAACTAATTTTTTGATGTATGCAGAATCATGAAGATGTGGTCAGGAGGAGGATACCGAAAACAAATTTTGTTGAATTTCGAACATTTTTTCACCTATTAAGAAGTTTTGATCGATTGTGGACCTTTTTTATATTAGCTTTCCAAGTAAGTCTTTGATCTCTGTGTTTTGTAGACAGATTTATGTCTTATTTTCACCGGTCATATTGTGTGTGTTTTTTTCTTGTAGGTTATGGTAATTATTGCCTGGAGCCCTTCTGGATCTCCTTCTGCTATTTTTGAACCAACTGTTTTCAGATATGTTACGACAATATTTATTACAGATGCATTTCTTAACTTCCTTCAAGGTACAGTTGTAGTTTGCGATTGAGGTTCTTTAATTTAGGCATCTTTTGAACTTATTTAATATCTATTAGCAAATTGATTAAGAAAATAGCAGCTATCCATATCCATATTCATACTGTAGTACCTATGACAAAAAAAGAGGATGATAGCATTCACACTATGGGACAAAATGTTTTATCATAGGTACTACAATGTGAATGTTATCCATACGCAACTTGATTAAGAAAAATAACAGCTATCCATATATATTCCCAAGCAAGCCTCTAGTGTTGCAACGGAGGACTAGGAATGTGTGTATTTAACTGCCCTAAAAGGGAAACTTAATCATACGAAAAGACTTCGTCAATACTTGAATAAAGCTTAAGCTACTAGGGAATGGCATTTGGTACGTGTGTACAATTCCTTCCCACATACAGAGGCTCCGTATGGTCTCAAACATATAGCAAGAGTGGCCTTCATTTTTATTAATTTAGTTAATTTATGTCTTCCAAAGATGTAGGAGACATTATTCCATCCTTCACTAAAATACCTTTAACGTCTACAAGTGGTGCAACCATATGGTAAGCCAGGGCAACCCTGTATATGGGGACATGTTGTTGTCTTGCTCTAAAATTTTAAAGCAAGTTTTTTCTTAGTGTCAAATTGTATAAGGCATCTGAATATTTCTTTTTTACATATGGACAATTTCTCAGATTGGTAACATGATCCTTTTCAGCCATTCTTGAGTTAGTTGTTAACTGGAATGCTTGGAGGAGTCTGGAGTGCTCGCAGATGCTACGATATATCCTGAAATTTGCTACGTCTCTTGCTTGGTTAATCATTCTCCCAACAGCATACATAAGTTCTGTTCAAGATCCCACAGGCCTTATAAAGTTCTTCAGCAGCAAGATTGTAAACATGCAGAGAAAATCAGCATATGATTTTGTAGTTGCTCTTTACATGTTACCGTACATATTTAAAGCCATGTTTTTTGTATTTGTACCATTTCAAAGGGCATTGGAGCGTTCAAATTCTCACATTGTTAGATTTTTTTGTATGGTGGGCCCAGGTATTTTTTTTTGTAGACCAATTTAAATGAGTTTATAGCAGAATAATTTCCAGCTGTTGATGCTCACAAATGTTTTAATTAATCAGCCAAAAGTTATATGTTGGCCGAGGCATGTATGATGACACAAGTTCAATTCTTAAGTAAGTTCTAAATTTTGCTAAATGCCACCTATCTTTTTAGTCTTAACATCTTTGTCCATAACTATTGATTTTCTTCATAAAATAGGTACACATTATTTTGGGTTCTGTTGCTCACATGCAAGCTCGCATTCAGCTTTTATGTGGAGGTATGTATAATTATGCTTTATAGTATTCTAATCTCCTATAATCTGAAGGAACCAATTGGCTAGGAGGTGGCAGTTGACTAGTTGGAGACTGCCAAGTCGATAGGCATATCTTATCAATGTGCTTGGATGATTAACTGATTATCAAATTTGTTATTCTCATTTCTTCATTGATTAGAGTTATTGGATTACTTGAGTGAGCTGGCTCATATAAAGTATACCGTATACGAGTCTAAGCCATTAGAAGGAAGCAAATGTGAGTGGTTTAACCAAGTCCTTCCCTTTTCTCTCTTAGTAGCGTTACCTTGTTACCTTGTTGAGACAACGGGAAGATGGGATTACATGTCTGAACACGCAAAAGATTTATGCACCATCTTACTTTATCTTACAATCAACAAAGACTCTACATTAATTCTCATTAGACGTATTAGAAAAAAAAAAAAAAAATCCTAGAAATTTTTGAAAACATCTTTCCTTCAATTTGGTAGATTCAAATTATCATCTCCAATAATAGCTTTATAAAAAAAATTACCCATCTCTCCCATTATGAAAAATATATTAAGTACCCCTTAATTTTGCATTTAAATGACTCACCTCTGCCATTATGAAAGGTAATTCAAAAATAACCCCTAAATTTGTGTCTAATTACCCACCTTTGCTATTATGAAACATAATAACCCCCTAAATTTGTATCTAAATTACCCACCTCTTCCTTTATAAAAAGATAATTCAAAAACAAGCCCTAAATTTGCATCTAAATTATCTACCTTTCCCATTATAAAGGATAATATAGAATACCCCCTAATTTTTTATAAAATTACCTACCTCCGCCATTATAAAAGATAATGCAAATTAAATCCTAAGTTTGCATTCAAACTATAGATATACATGACACGATAAAAAGATAATATAAAGTAACACCTTTTGATTTGTATGTAAATTATCCACCTTAGTTATTATTAAAAATAAACAAAAAAATCTAAAAAAATCTACATGTAGATACTAATATAAGTTATTACAAAAAATAATTCAACATCCATGAAGTATGCTATATATATTTATAAATTTTAATTTTTACACGTTAAAAGTATACATAATGCTATGCTCTACCACGTAGACTAAGTAAACATGTTTACATTAGGATAAATTTTATTTTTAATAGCGTATCAAGCATGGAAAAATACTCCTTTAATAAACCACATAGTGACACTGACAATTCACTTTATGTTATATTAATACTCCATGATAATATTCATAAGTTGTTGTTTCAAATAAGTTTATAGATTTGTACTAAAACATTGTGTCATATTAATATTGATAGTTTAATTTTAAGTGCCCTATGCTTTATAAAAGAGTTAAATGCACCAAGGGCCATCGAACTTGTAAGCGTGTGTCACATATGCCCCTGAACTTTGAAAATACATTTCTAGCCCCCCAAACTTTTTAAGTGGTACACGTAGGCCCCTCGACCTTTGAAAATGCATTTACGGCCCCCTAAACTTGTTATGTGGTAACCACAGGCCCATACTTGCCACACGGGCATTTTTTGCTGACACAGCATGTTAGAGTGACATGTATTTTTCACTTAAACCCTCAATTTTATTTTTCTCTTTAGAAATAGACACTCTCTTCTCCTCTTCCCCGCCACCATGGCACACCGGCGCCCGAGGAGACAAGGCCATCATCGTGTTCGGTAGAACACCTCCAACGTGTCAGACATAGACTACTTCTAAGAGATGCAACACCGTGCTGCCGCCTCATTGTCCTCGCTACTGCCCGTGTGCCGCCGTGGCCTTGGCGATATGCCACCCGGCGATGCACGACCCCACCTGACTGCGCAATGCCTCTCTAGTCCGAGGCGGACAGCGTGCGCTCCTACGCGACGGCGTCGGCGATGCTTTCGCGTGGCTCCGGTCTTGCCGTGGCCAGCCCGCGGATCGCCTTGAGCGCCAGCGCCCGGTGCCCCCACGACCCTCGGTTTGGCCCGCGATGCTCCCCTCGTTGTCCTTCTTGATGGCGAGCACCTGCTGTGCGGAGGCGGCTCCGATGGCGATAGCGGTGACACGGATTGGGTTTCAAGGGGTTAGGTGCATATTCTTTGCCGACGTCCAACGCCACGTCGACAAAAAATGCCCGCGTGGCAAATATGGGCCTGTGGTGTACCACTTAACAAGTTTAGGGGGCCGAAATGTATTTTCAAAGTTCAAGGGTCTATGTGTACCACTTAACAAGTTTAGGAGGCCGAAAATGCTTTTTCAAAGTTCAAGGGCCTATGTGACACACGCTTACAAGTTCGAGGGGCCCCCAGTGCATTTAACTCTTTATAAAACAATACTTACATATATTATCCTCTGATATAACAAAATTAACATTTTTAGTACTATTGTGCAAGCTAAAACGACCATTGAAGAACTAAGACGGTAGCCTAGGATCTAGAATTTTTTTTTTGAATAAAATAAAAATGAATGTTTGAATAAAAGATATAATAAGCACTATAGTTTCAAATTAACACATAGGTAAAAAGTTGAAAGCTAAAATATAACTTTACATTAAAAGTTGAAAGCTAACATACATTTATAACTTAAAAATATTACTATATTAAAAGTTGAAAACTAAAATATAGACTCATGATATCAAAACAGGATGTAACAAGAGCTTATATAACTTGAACTTATGTTTCAACAAATATATCACTTTATGTTAACTTTATGTTAATTAGTGTACTATGATTTTGGAGTTGCGACCTTTGTGAATGCAAGCTAGTGGACTAAAATATGAATAGCTAGTGGACTAAGATCCTGCTTGGTTGAGGTGTAGCACGTCAAAAATCACCTTCTAGAGAGATTCCTGAAAAAAAGCAACCTGAGAGAGCTATTGCTCTAAGGGAGTTTCTCTACTTTTAGTATAAAGTGCAGCTTTTGGAGCTTTTGTTTGCTTGAAGAAGCAACATTGAATGGGGGTTTCTAGCTTTTTAAGTTAATTTCAAGAATAATTCAGAAAAAATACGAGTATCCACATCAAATTGAAGATTTCAACTCAGTTCGATAAGCTCTACCGCAAGGAACCTAACCAGCTGAGATACATTTAGTTCTCACCACATGAGTTAAGTTGCATGCGCGGAATCTCTTTTCCTCAAATCTTTGATGTAACCTTTTTTTTTCTAAATCTTAGCTCCGATTCACAACTCCTTTGTTGCATCTTAATAAAAAAAAACGTACTTAACAAAACTAGATCCACCATGGTTGTTATATTTTTGTGATCTTTTCTAAAGTTGCAATTGTGCATACTACCAAGTTGCAAATGGTTTATAGCTGAGTCGCAGCTGCTTACAATCGACTGCTCAAGCCACACTGGTAGGGCCTGTTTGGATAAACTAGAGCTAGTTAGAGCAACTCCAAGAGCCTCTTTATATCGTTCCTAATTGATAGAAATAGAGATTTTGGTAAAAAAAAAAATACTCTCAAACAGTTTCTTTAATTAGATCACCAAATAAAGACATCCTCTGTTCTGAATTTCTTGCTAGCCAAAGATAGAGAATGAGACTGACTCGCTAGAGTGCGCACAAGATATAGAAAAGTAGTTGGAGGGTGGAAAGATATAAAAGGTGATTTTTATTCTAATGGCTCTCCAAAAATTGATTTAGAGTGGGTTTAAGAGAGACTCTTGGAGATGCTCTTACTAGTTGGGCTAAAACTTAGCTGAAATTAGCGGAGGTTGGCTAGCTAGTTGGCTAATAGATAATTAAAGGCTTGGCCAAAAAAATTAGCCCTAGAGCTAATTTTAGCTAATTTTTAGCTAGCTAGCAATTAGCCCTTGTATCAAACATGGACATAAAGTAATATTTTGCCCTGCCAGTACTTTATAGGTTTATTACCAGTAACACCACCACACTATTCACACACGGCACTAGGCATATTAGGATTAGCATATGACTTCAAGTTTGCAAAGTGTAGTAACATTTTCCTTGTCGTCATGAATGCTGGCAGATTACTCCTCTTGTTGGACCTACCAGAGAAATTGTGCTTTTAGGATCGCGGACTAACGAGCGTGAGTTCTCTGTGCTGCCGGGGTGTTTTTTTAATACAGCACTATGGCATGTAATTACTTTGCATAATGCTTCAAGTTCCTTATTGTTCCTATTTTTCACAGTGTGGTATAATTTAGGTGTTCTAATTATTACCGTATGGGTACCAATTATCATGGTATGTATTGAGTCAATGTTTTTTGGCAGATTTTTTTTCATTTTTCTCAACCTTTTACCAAGCTGTTGAATTAAATATTGCATAGGTGTACTTCATGGATGCACAGATATGGTATGCCATTATTTCCACCTTTTGTGGTGGAGTGATTGGCGCCTGCAGCGGTTTGGGTGAGGTGAGTGGTTTTTAGCACATTATCTGTTAGCTACCACTACCAATGCTTGCAGAATATATACCTTCCTGCAGATCCGCACCCTTGGCATGTTAACATCAAGGTTTAAGGCAGTTCCAAGAGCTTTTGGAAAAATCTTGTCCCTAAACTCGATAATCAACCAAACAGGACTACTGAGCATGAGGTCTGTTTGCTAAAATTATGTTAGCTCTTGTTATTCCGGTGACTTCATAGCTGATCTGTCATTGCCGTTTTCATGTTTACATTTTTTCACCAGGATGGAAGAAGTTTTCACATTGAAGAGTTCTCTGACATATGGAATGCATTTATAATCTCTATGCGAGATGAAGATTTAATAAGCAATAGGTTTGCATCTGGTGTTGTCTTTTCCCCTGTTTTTCTAATATGGTATTAAATTGTGTGTTTGAATTGTTTCCAGCGAGAGAGACTTACTGATTGTTCCATCATCTCTGGTTACGAGTGAGACTACTGTTTTTCAGTGGCCTCCTTTCCTTCTTGCTAGTAAGGTAGACCACTTAAATCATGTTCTAATTAAATTATACACAGTTTTCTCCTGGAGGCAGTACTTCATTGATTATGGATACGATATTACAGATTCCATTAGCAGTTGAGATGGCAAAGTTTGTCAAGAATGACGAACTACTGAAAAGGAGAATAAATCAAGATCCTTATACTTTATATGCTGTGATAGAATGCTACGAGACATTGTTAAATATTCTGTACAGCCTTACAGATGAACCAAAGGATAAGAAGTAAGCCAGCATTTCTTTTGTCCTGCACCTGATGTTTTGACCTCTGTTTATTCTGGAACAACAATTGATCAACTAGTTAATTTAATTCATATTGTCTGTCTTGATGGGTTCAGAGTTGTAGATCAAATCCGGGATGGCATTGAAGCTAGCATACGTAGTCAGTCTCTTGTGAATGATTTCCAGTTGGCTGGACTTGCTGAACTAAGTGCTAAGTTTTTATATGCTGCTAGGTCTACTACTGGTATTAAATTACTAATACTTAATGTTCTTGTATTGTCCTAACCAAATATCTTTGCTGCACTGCATTTTTCGTAGTTCTCCAAAAATTCACCAGTCCATTTGCAGAAACATTATCATAAAGACATGAAGATGAAGATTGGCACTCTGTTGCAGGATATAATGGAAATAATTACACGAGATATTATGAAGAATGGACAAGGGTAAAATCTTTGCTAAAATGTGCACTGTTATGAGTAATTCTTGACAATATTTTTTTTTGCAAATCCTTTAGTATTTTGAAGGATGAAGGCACATTCATTCCACACTTTGCAAATATAAATCTGGACTCAGTGAATGTTAAACCTTGGAGAGAAAAGGTCATTTGTCATTTCAGGCGACTTATTTCAATGATAGTATTCATTTTCAACAAGTTCGCAATAACTAGTTTCCTAAAATATGATTTATAGTTCTTTGTTAATACCTAACAGTGCGTTAGGATTCGAATGTTGTTGGCAACAAAAGGTTCTACAAAGTATTTACCAACGAACCATGAGGCCAGGCGCAGGATCATATTTTTTCAAACTCACTATTCATGAAGATGCCAAGAGCACCACAGATTCGCAATATGATGTCATTCAGGTAAGGAACCTAACTGAACCGCCACCTACCCAACACTTCTTTTAATTTCTTTTAACCAACATGTGTTTTTAAGGTATTTTGGTCTCTATTCCTTCATACTTAGTTGGCATTTTTTGTGTCAACAAACCTCCCTATTATATTTCTTAGCTGAAAAGAACATTTGGTTAGCAACCTTACTACTTCCCTATTGTACTTCTTGGCTGAAAAGAATATTCTTTAACAGCCTTACTACTTTTGCATCAGTATTCTAACTCCATACTTCAAAGAGGAGGTGCTCTTTTCACCAGAGGATCTATATAAAAGGAATAAAGATGGAATATCCTTACTATTCTATCTACGAAAATCATATCCTGGTACAAACCTACAAGTTTGATTTCACAATCAAGCAAGTCATGTCAAGAAATGATTCATCATTGTCGCTTTCTTAATAATAGATGAATGGAGAAATTTTCTTGAGCGGATAGATTTAAATCCAATTGATAAAGAGTCACTTAAATTAAACACGGACGAAATATGTCACTGGGCATCTTATAGGGCACAAACGCTCACCAGAACAGGTATTACCAATGCAATTATTTGGTATGTTAACTCTATCTTATCCTGTTGTCTTACCTCACCCAATTTTCCTTTACTAGTGAGAGGAATGATGTACTATCGGAGGGCACTTGAGATTCAGTGTATTCAAGACAAAAGTGATCTTGGTAGGATTATGCTTTCTGCACTCTCAATTTTTTTATCATTGGAGATGTACAAAAGTGATGTACTATCTTGTTTTAAACTCTCGGCTGTGTACCATCTCTGGATGGTAGAGGCTAGAACCTAGTTCCATTATCTAAAAATTGGAGATAGAGAAAACATAGGACAAGCTATCGAGTTTTTATTTTCTTTGCAATCAAATATATTACCCTTGACAATATGACAGTTTGTGAGCCTATTCAGAATATGCCACATGCCCGTCTTTCCCTTCCACATTCCCCATTGTGTAGGCAAATTCGTAAATAAATATGGATATTGTCAAATTGGCTCATGAACTTCTTCCATGTTGAGTAGATTAATATACTCAGTTTTGAAACAATGAGGGTGTATAACTTGATGGCAAATTGTCGAAACATGTATTCTGATCGAGTCAATTTTAATTTTATACAGATAGACTGGATCGTGATAAAATAGTAGAATCTTCTCGAGAAGCAAGGGCCATTGCTGATATCAAGTTCACCTATGTTGTTTATTGTCAAGCCTATGGCAAGCAGAAAAAAATCCGACGGATACCAAAGATAGGGCTTGCTATCTGAGTATCCTTAATCTCATGATAACGTACAGAAACTAGTTCTTTCAATATAGAAAATATAACTCTTAAATGGTAGGTTATTATTCCAACCCATCTAATTTTTTTTTATTTCTCAGGTACCCAACATTACGAGTTGCTTACATTGATGAGGAAGAAGTACTGACTGAAAATGGGACGACAAAGATGACTTATTATTCTGTTCTTGTCAAAGGGGCAGGTTACAAATCTGATGAGGTACATACTGAACAAAAAATGTGGCATGGAATCATTGCATGAGGAATTATATATTCAGTGAAGTATAAAACAAAAACAGAAACCTTTGAACCATGAAGGTGGTACCCTTTGTAACCCCAACACCCCAAAAAAAAAAAAAATGTGCAAGGCATATGCAATAGTGCTAGGAAAATCCATTGTCCAACTCTTGAAATTATCATCAGAATGTAATATACATTTCAACAAAGGAGTTAAATGGTTGATAATGCACATAAGGAAATAGAGTCCAACTAAAATTATCATCATATTGTGACAGCATTTCAAAAAACTAAAAAGAGTTAACTACACGGGCTGTCCTTTACCCTGTTCAGTTGTGCCATCTAGGTAAATCATCTTGCATCCATTTTTGGGCCCGTAACCTATTTAGATGGCACATGCTAGGTCCAAAGTTGTAGTATGCCATCTTGGTGTCAGTGCGACATGAACAGATCTGGAGATGAGTTTGTGCCCATGCCATTGATGTCATGGCTGAACTCCACCTTCATCCCTGACTTCACAGTCTCTACTTCCTCTCTTTTCATTCCATGCCCTTGGTGAGCATTTCCACGTCCTTCCATCGTGTCACCCTCCTCTAGGACCAAACACACCACTGATCACATGGGCGCAAAGTTTTCTTGCAGCTGCATAGATCATGCCATCATCCATCCTCCAAAGGTTTGGCATGGTCATAGAGATAGGTGCATTCACCATTTCCCGATGACAACAATGCACACCTCCATTGAGCATAAAGCATCGTGGGGCATGTGTTCAATATTTTCATCTGCAACCGCTACAGCTTCCAGCTCCACTCACATTGATCTGTCTCTATTTCTCCGTATTAGGTAGCTCTCGAGCTTTATAGCAGGTCTACGGAGCCACTAGGTACCATGCCATGGGTAGGGGACCCTCTCTTCACTATGTCCACAGATCAGCCATTGTTACTTCTTCTCCATCATCTACTTTCTCAAGAGTACAAATTAGCCTATTCCTTTTTGGGCTCGCATGTCAGTCCAGGGAGACAATTCTAGTGAGCTTGCAGGCCACCGTCACCCCTTTCATGCATTAATGAAACTCCTGGTCTCTTATCAAATCCAATGAAGTAGAGAGTTCCTATCATTCATTCAAATCAACTCATTCCTTGACATGTGCACCCCTTGATCACTACTTAACTTGCCTCTAGTTGCACTCGGCCGTCATGTTTATTTTCCTATTTGCCAGTTGCCATCAAAGCTGCCGTAGAGCTCCACCCTGCTGGAGTCTCTGCCTTATCTCCGGCCAAATCCATGATTGCTAGGGGGCTGCACTGAGAGGTGGCATTTGAGCCCCTAGTGGCAAACATTGAAAGGGGCATTAAACAAGTAACTCTTTTGGGTGATCGCTTACATTGATGTTTTGTAGGGGACCCTTATTCAGGTCCTAAAGTTTGGCTAAATGTTAGAAAATATGTCCTTGAGCAGAAACATGCACCCCAAACTTAATAATGTGTTTTGAGGTTTGAGATGATGAAATGATCTAAAAACTCAATGTTCACCTATCTCTAATTATTTTTTTTTTCAAAAAATGCCTCCCTCCCTAGCCCCGTTTTATATTGCAAGCACACAGTGATATTGTAACACCTTTTCCCTAGGAGTATTCCAAGGTTTCTATCAAACTCCGAGAATAAAAGAGAAGAATAAGCTAAGTCAAGAAGGAAATAGCATCCTTGGCCTACGAAATCATCCTTAGAGTGTTATTGCTTGTTTGGGACACAAACATGCTCAAAGAACATGTCACAAGGGGATGAACATTGTGCGGCTTTGGCTAGTGCCTGTCACATGACTGTTGACGCAAGGTGAGCTGAAGCCCATAGATAGCAAATAAGGCACTGCTGATAAACTAAGATCATAACTATGTGGCGTCCACCAGGTTTCATGTCCACAGGCTGGCCTATCACAACCCCCCAGATCGCTATCGTACTCCCTTGATATTGATAATGGTTACACCTACTCAGTCAGTTTATTGCTTTCTCGCAAGATTTGCTGGACTTGCATCTTCATTCGACGGTGAGTTTGGACCGTTTCGTAAAACTCATGGTCCTGCATCCTCACAAGTCTTGCTCGTTCAGCCCGTAGCCCGTAGCAAGCAGGGTCTTTGATCAGTCCCCTTCCTTCAGGGCTCTCCTCCCAGCAATGCTAGCGGTCCAATTCTCATCTCGAATGAGCTAATGAGTTTCATGGTCGGAACGAGTTATCCGGTCGTTATGTGAAGGTACATTCAATCTCAATCCTAGGGCCGAGACATCGGAGCGGTCCTTAACTGACACAGGCGGGAGAAAATAGGCACACAAGACCTCCATGTCTTGTTGCCTCTCAATCACCAAACCCCGCCCGATCTCGATTTATTAACATCCACATGATTCAAGATAGCATAAGTAGGTAACCATCCTATATCTTGCGGATGACAGGAATCATCCGACTTTTACTGATCTAAGCATGGCTAAGCATAAAAAACAATCTACTCAATCTAATAAGAGTACAGGTATAAATTTATTGTGGACAAGGTAAGTCATGCAGCAATGGGTTTCAAATCAATTCTTACAACTTAATGCACAATACAAAAGATAAACTCGAATTTAATTTTAGAAGAGAGACAGGAGGCTTATAATGCTCCGGGGCTTGCCTAGGTTTGAAGCACAATGTCAGTCGGTTAGCTTCTTGTTGCTTCGGTTAGTATCTCCAATCATGATGCCCACTTCGATCAGTCCTTCCATCTTTCGGACTTGTTCACCAACACCATCTTCTGGTCGGCTTCAACATCACGTACTTCACCTATTCGTCATACATTTAGCGTACCTATATGATATATGCCAAGATGCAATGCATGAATATGAAGGAAGAGTGATACATGATGCATTACAATTAGACAACAAGATAATCACAAGGTTACACTAAATTAAATATAGGCACTTTGGTGGATGATGGTTAACTAAACGTTACACCCCTGTTTCGCTAGGCGCTAAGCGGATTCTAGGCGGTGACCCGCAGCCTAGAGCTTAGTCGGGATTAAGCGAGCCTAGGCGTTCCTTGGCGTTTTTCTAGGCGTTTCATAAATACACGTATATACATATATTACCTCACAAACAAGAAAAGAAATAGAAGACAGGCATATAGAGTTGGATATAAAGACCCATCAAAAGCAGCCTAGCCCATCAAAAGCAGCCCACCCCACCTTATACTGGGCCCATCAAAGGCCCATCAAAGTCCGCTCTCTACCCTCCTCTCAAAAGAAATTACGCTCTCTACGCACACGCCGGCCGCCGCCCTCACGGCCCGCACCCGCCACGCCGCCGCTTTGCTCCTCTTCCTCCTCCCGGCCTCACCACCCGCACCCGCACACGCCCGCCCGCCCCTTGCACCACATCTTGCCCCTCCCTCCCCCGCCCCTCCACCACCACCACCGTTTGCCCTCCTCCCCCCTCTCCTCGCCCCCTGCTTTCGCACCGCCGCGCCATCTCCTTCTCTCGCCCGCCTACCCAAGCCCTTGCTCCTCCCTCACCGGTGACCCGGCCCCGCCTAGGGTTCCGCCTACCCCCATAGGCGGGGCGGGGACCCTCCGACTAGCGCTTAAGCGCGCCTAGGCGGCGCTGGCGCCGCTTTGGGGCGCCGCCCTAAATGCGAGCAGGGCGTTACACAACTTACTAAGCTACGATAGCACGACACCACCAAAGTACTCTCATACAGGCTAGCCATACCAACCATGATCAGGAATTCAGGATTCCACCACTATATGCAAATAACAATTTGAACATCACGCCTACACACAAGACCACTCCTTAGCTGGATTGGTTGATCTTCAATACCCAACAAGTTACTTATAACCTACTTATAACCTACTTAAAACTTGATTCACCCGTGGCAACAAAAAAAGACTATGTATTTACAATAAGATTCACATTTACAGGAAGCCCTTGGTGGCTTTTACAAACTAACCAACATGGCCTATTATATGTTTAAGTTAGCACCAGCAAGCAAGACATGAACTCGAGATGTCTAAACCATTAGCAAGGGATAGATAAATAAGTAATGTAAGAAGCATACACATTTTATATCCAATTACGCATGCATACTTATGAAAATAAAATTTAGTTGAGTTCACACGATCCTATTATAAAAAAAATGGCAATGTAAACTAGCGAAACATATTCCCGGTCATTAGAGTTGCACCTGTTTTCTTTTGCTACATAAAGAACGGAAAACGCATCTGCTACGGATTTTACAAGTTGGGCTGTGCGGCCGTACATCCGGACAGTCCGCGAATTCGGGCGGATAGTCCGCCAGTGAAAACCTGGGCACGTGGGGCGTTTCGCTAGGACGAACACTGGCGCCGCGGACAGTCCGCAAAAACGACGGACCATCCGGTAAAACGACGAACAGCTCGGTTCCAAAAACGTCGGAGATGATTCCCAAGGCATCCGGACTCCGAATCGAGTGCGGTTTGTTTCTGTGGCTTTCTAGTGATGTAGGGAACCTTCTCCAAGTGTTGGATGTGCCATGCATGGGCTGTGGGGAGCTCGCCCTTGTCAATGGTGAGAACCACCATTGGAGGGGTGATGGAGCTCATGGGATCAGGCCTGCATGGGATTGGGGCTAGAGATGGGGGAGATGGTTGGGGACTTCGGAGATGTGCTCACCATGACTTAGGGACACTCCAACTACAGCAGCTCGGCTTGGAATCGCTTGAGGGCGTAGATCGACCTTCGGGCTCCTCCATGGCTTGAGGTTGAAGAAGATGAAGCTTGGGGCCTTCTCCTCCAACTCCGGCAAGGTGAGGGCGTGGGGGAGCAGCAGCTCGTCGTCGTCCTACATCAGCAAGGGCTGGGCGCCATTCTTCTCCTCTCCTCTCCTATCCTTCTTCCTCTCTTCCTCTTCTCCTCTCTCCTCTCTCTCTCTCTCTCTCTCTCTCTCTCTCTCCTCCTCTGTTTTTTTTTTTTTTTTTTGATAATCTCTCTCCTCCTCCGTTGGCTGGACGTGAATGGAAATGGGGAAGGGAGAGGGGGCCGCTGGTGGTGATGTGGAGAGGTTGGGCTGACAGGTGGGCTGTGGAGGCTTCTGGTGGGGTGCGTGAGTTGTGTTTTGATTTTCTTTTCTTTCTTTTTTTAACTAAAACATAGATATAAATATATAATTACAAACATGCCATTATTTCTTTGTCATTAATCTACCTACACATATGTATATATATCTTATTGCATGTTTATACATATACTTATCTGTGGAGATACATTCAGAAAGAAATAAGTCTGTAGACTACTTTAAGTAATATAGTAGCATGCTTATCAAAACAAAACATGTGAGCGTGTATATATATACCTATATATATTTTTATTTTCTTACTAATTTAGACAATTGGCAACATATAGGCACCTATATATACAACCATTTCTAAGATATCGGCTGACGACAACAATACCACAAATGCTGCCGGCACCCGAACAATCAACGGAGCCAGCAATTAAACGATCAAGCACATACATTTCCCAAAAAGCTCAAATTTATATTAGGTTAAAAAATTACTAGGTGTGGCACATCTTATTTGAAAATTACTTTGAGATCTAGGCATAAATTACAAAGAAGTTTTATCATGCAAGATTAATTTAATTAGCCAAAGCAACTGAATAAAAGTATGACTTATCACTTTGTGCAACTTTTGCGTCCCAAACATCATGAAACTTTACACATGATCAAGATAGGTTCAAGTTATGTAATGCATATGAAAGAGACATGATTAACATTACTCAAGCACATTTTTGAAAAAGGATTAACATTTAAGCACAAGAGTTTTGGCTTTGTCTTTAAAAGTTTAAGTTGGGCCTCATTTTAGAAGAGAAAGTTGCACGACACACATCAACATTACTTGTGAGAGTTTAACATTGCCCACATGAAAACACTTAACATAATTTGTCAAGTCTTAAGCTATTACTTGGGTTTTCTTCTACTTTACCTGTGGCTAACACCAGGGGTGTTACAACAACCAACCGACGCAAAGGGTGGTGTTGGGAGATGTAGATTATTACTGCACATTTTTCATATGCTCACCATGGAACTATTTCACATGATCCACTAATATGATGAACTAGCCGATTCCCCAGCGCAATGCGCCGGGCAGGGTCAGGATAGCAACTGATGACTTGGGAGAAATAATAGTATCATAAACATGCCATGATTGCAGCAGGCAAAAATTGAAATAAACAAACGAATATTGTGTTATAGTATGAGGCAACAAAAAGGGGAAACAAAGAGTTCCATGTCACTTAATCTTCTTAATTTGGTATGGCACACATGTTCTTGTTTGCCATACTTTTTATTGCGTTTGAATGTAGTCACAAAAAGTATGTTTTATACATAGAGAGGGAGCATTGTAACATTTTGAATTATTGGTATTGTCAAATGCAAGCACAAATGACATGCAAACTATCAATATTACATTTTAGCTGATGAGAAGGGTAAACTATAGTACATTACAATAAGCTTCATAGGTCATGGAACAAAAAGGGGCCTCTACTGCACACATGTTGAGCAATCCTTGATGTGTGGCATGTACTATAGATCGGACCTAAAGTAGAAATAGCTGCATTAGACAATAAATATTTAGAGAGGCATTGTAGATATTGGACGGTAAATTATAACCTAACAAAAAACATGATATTGAATAGGCTGTAGTAAACAATAAATATTTAGAGAGCTGGTGTTAAAAGAAAAAAAAAAATGAGTATAGTAAGCTGCGGACAGGGCTGAGCACAGAGATTGGATGGGAAATTATGACCTAATCAATCCATGATATTGAACAGGGGTCTAGGCTGATGCATGTAACGACTAATTCTACAGTGGCACAATAAAAGAAGTCGCTTGCAGCAAGCACTCAATGATTGGAAGAAGTAGCATATGCATACCTGGAATCAGTGAGTGTGAGAACAAAGTAATGGTCCAGTGGAAATCAAGTCTATGCCTCTGAAAAAGAACCATTGAAGATTTAGCTGTATGTAAGAAATTATGCTTGAATCACAGGTGAAGGCAGCAGTAACGAATCACAGGCGAAGTCTATGCCTTTGTTGCATGACCCAAATTTCAAATCTGACCGTACTAAACCACCATATAATCCACCTAAAAGCGTCAATTTGTGCCTCATAGTTTACTGAATCCAAAAGGCTACAGCGTGGTCAACTGTAAACTGGAATGGCTGCTCACCTGCAAGCACGGGATGGTTTACTGAACCGGACAGATAATAACATGGCACATAGCAAGTTCATTTTCCTGCAGAATAGAACATTAGTAGGAGAGTAAGGTAAATAAATATCAAACTCGGCATACGTGCCTATTGTAGGTAATAGGTGGGCTGCATTCTGGCTACTGCGATTTTTAACCAAGAATTCACAATTTTCATTTCATTGGTAGGAGTCCTATGAAAGTATCAGTGAACAGCATACACGAAGGAACGCAAATGAGCAATACTAATACTAATATAATAAAAGGAACGGATACAAGTGTGGGTGGAGGCAATACAGCAAGCACCTTGAATGCGCTGAGATTGTCGTCGCCAACAGCTTCTCAATTTTGTGCACAAAAGGAATAAAGGACTAATAAGCGCGAGATGGGCTACCTACGTGGCCCGCGGCCCTGCGCTGTGGCGCCTTCGATCCGCTGAGGAGATGGCAAATACGGGAGGTCGACACTGCCGGTGGAGGAGCGGAACCTGCATCTGCTATTGCCGGAGACCTCGCGCGCACTGGCGACATGGCTCCGGCTCTAGGGTCTGGCCGCAGCGGGGCTCCCGTGCTGGCGCTTGCCGCGCTGGGCTGGCCGGCCACGGCGCTGGAGGCAGGTGCGGAGGTGGGCGGGGGTCTGGGCTGGCCGGGGACGGCGCTGGAGGCAGGTGCGGAGGCGCTTGACGGGGGTAGTCCGGTGGGAGCGGCGGGGGCCGGACGCTGCGGGGGTGGAGAAACGTCGGGACTGGGAGAGAGGATGGGGTCCTGGAAGGTTTGGGGAGGTCCTGGAAGGATGGGTGGGTAGCGATGTGGTGGCTGCTGATGTGGCTGTGGCCATTGACGCTGAATCCAACGGACACGAAAATCCGATGATGTGGCTGCGCGAGGGAGCAGTAAGTAAATGTTGTACAAAAATAAGAAAAAAAAATAAGGGTAAGGGTAGATCCCGCACACTAGTTTAACTCCTGAGGGCAACAACAATGAAGATTCTTTGTCCCACCTTCTTTAGAGTAATGATTTGATACCATCTAGCAACATGAATTACTCTATTGAGTGTTATCCAGAAAGTAAAAATATATTGTAATAGTAATCAAAATTGGGTAATACAGTAGTGACCATAAAAACTGAAGACATTTCATATAAACTTTATTTGCCTCAGAGAACCTTTATTGAATGATGTTCATGGTGCATGTAGTTTCATTTGAGGTTTCTTTTATATGTAAACACTATTTAGAAAATATACACTTCTATGTGATGCCCTTATTGATATCTGCATCACCGTTGTTAAACTGTCATAAAATTTTACACCAAATTTAAAAAAGTACTCAATTTCTTTCTCGAACTATGCAGAAGAGTTGCATGTCATTAGATTAAGATTGGAGAAACACACAAAATAAACCAAAGGCGAGGCAAAATATCCCCACCTGAACTCACACCCCAAACACGAAACAAAACTAAATATATAAAACAAAAGGGGGAAAAAATTCAATTAAGCAACATATCCTAATATTGCTTATGTATGTTTAAATTCACCATTTGTGCTTCAAGTAAAATTACCAAATTTACCTTCTTTAGGAAATTTACCGGATCAAGCTCCCAGGAAAACCAACAGATACTGGTGAGGGAAAACCTGTAAGCAAAAATCTTGCTATAATCTTTACTAGAGGGAAGCTCTTCAGGCCATTGACACAAATCAGGTATTGCTTTCACTTCCATATTTCATGTTTTGAGTCTTGTAGACCAGGTTAGGTTGTTTCTCAACTGTAGAATTGTTACGAGCATGAACAACTTTTATCAATACTATCCTTGGAAAACACAGCTGCGGAAAACTGTATTGGTTTGGCATTTGCCGAATCTCACCACAAAAAAAGATTGCGCTGCCTGCAGTTATTCTCTTAGTGTCACTTAAATTCTTTTCACTACATGAAGATAATTATTTGTTTACACTACAGCAAAAAGGATGTAAGCTAGTTTAGTTCTTAGTTTCATCAATGTTTATTTGTTTGATGATCTGTTAATTGGCTCAAGCGTACTTGTGCTCCTTCGATGGGAAAGGATAAGCAATAAAAACTCTCCCACTCGTTTGTTTCTCTTTTCTGTTTATACTACATTAATCATTTTCACAGACAGGCACACAGCCTGCCTCTAGAAGAGGGTCTCTATTAATTGTGATTACAGAGGCGGTCCAATAGCACACAGCCAGCCTCTAGAAAGCGAACCCCAAAAAGATCCGCCCATGGAGAATATATGACGCCTGCCGCCAATTGCTCATGCCACCGCTGTTCCTTATCATCGTCCTCGTAGTCACATTCCGTGGGGACATCCTTCAGCATCTCGAGCATCTTCTTTGCTTCGAGCCAACAACAGAAGAAGAGCATCAAGCCAACCAGCATAGAGACTAACAAAGATGAAGAGCATCACCATGCTTACCTTCAGTTACTCTCAAAGCCATGGTCAACGGCGCTGCGACCGTCGTCCGCCTAACAACCTATCACTATGGCTTGAAGGGCACTAGTTCAACGACAACTGGGTGAATGCCAAGGCGGGGGCATAATTGAAGTGCCAGGCATTCACGCGTGTGTCCAGGGTGAGTTACCTATAGCATAATTGAAGTGCCAGGCATTCACGCGTGTGTCCAGGGTGAGTTACCTATCTAGTGGCCCTGCGTGGTCGATGACGATGATGGTGATGCCACGACGGTTGGCCTCAACCTAAGGTGGAGGGGCAGAGAGGGACGATTTGGATGACGACGGTAGTGGATGTCACGGATAATCTATCCCTCATCGGAGTTTCAATTTGGAAAACCAAACTTTGTGTCCTTCGCCACGCCCAACACATCAAAATCTCAGTCGAGGGATGCAGGCATGTCATTAACTCTAGGCAGCATGGCTAGCACCAGGAGCACGTGTGTTGGTATTTCTAGGGGTGGCGGCAGCAGGGGACGAGGATTGGGCGGATCAAGATGATGAATCGAGGAGGAGAAGGGGAAACAAGGGTGGCAGATGGTGATGCTAGTTTGGTGGAGATGGGGAAGGAGGGGTGACGGTTGGGTCATGAGGAGTGTGGCAGGAATAGGTGAATAGAGTTAGCTGGTTATGATTAGTATGGTATAAATGGGTCGGTCCTTCTTTTATAGGCAGGGTCTAAAGAGACCCGTCTCTGGAAATAGACTGATTTATGAAAGTGGTCCTTTTTAGACCTCTATCTCTTAAAATACAATTACAAAGACATGTGTCGTTTAGGAGTGTCCTAGCTATTTCTAGAGGTATTAGAGCATCTTCAGGAGTTTGGTATAGTTTACTTGCTAAACTAATAAATCTAGCAAGTTAACAGAAGAAATAGCAACCTTAAATTTTGTCCTTCTCCAGTAGTCTCCTTTAATAGCTTCCCAAACGATTTTTGCATTGGAAACCCCTGAACTATTTCTGACTAACCAAACCTTTTTAACAGTTTTCTTGTCTCTCATCACTTTCTCTCTGAATACTTTATTTTCTTAATTTACTCATGGGCCCAATTTATTTCGATCTCCTGAGAAAAATGCCGGATGGAGAGCGGGTACGATTTCCTCTCAAATGGGGAACTTACGAGTTGGAGAGGATATTTGTCAACTTTTTATTTTTAAGGAGCTCTTTTACCAAATTGTTGGCGGGCGCTTTTCCCCTTTTGTTAAAATATCAAATTAGTGAGCTGTTTTACAAGACTCCTGGAGATGCTCTTAACATTTAGTGATTGCCTTTGTAAATAAAATGGGCTATGGTCTAGAATCACTATTTAAATGTGTTTTCCTTTCCAAGCTGCTTCCTTTGTGCTGCTCCTACCCACACAAGCACACTGTTGTGTTTATTTGCTGACAAACACTACAAATACCGAAACATTCAATCAACCAATAAGAATAAAATTCATTTTATTTATCAGTGGGAAGTCGTGTTCATTTCAATTGAACAACGCCGTGTCTACAGTTTTGCCAACTAAACATTGACAAAAGAAAAGTCTTTTGATTTCGAACCATAGTAGTCTCCAAAAGGGGCTGGCATGTCCAATAAAATAAAAAAAATAAATAATAAGATACCTATGCCAAACAGATTGGGACTAATCTAGATTACTGGTGACATATGGATTCGTTAACAATATAATGACTAAAGGTATTGAAGTTCTGTAATTGCTCGTTTACCCCTAGGATAATTACCTCGAAGAGGCATTTAAAATGAGGAATTTGATGGAGGAGTTTGAGAATGGAAAGAACAAACCCACTATATTAGGCATCCGTCAGCATTATTTTACAGAGAGGTAGGCCCATCTATCCAAGGTTCTGTTCAGTTGTATCATGTTCATGTCACACTGATTATTTTGTTACTAATTGTTTTTACATTTTTTTTTTTTTGTTCTAGTGTTTCATCACTTGCTTGGCTTATGTCCAACAAAGAGACCTATACTGTTACCATTGGACAACGATTTCTTGCCAATACTCTCAAGTATGTAAATCTTATTTTTTATTTTTATAAGAGAAGCCTTTTCCTTACATCAGTATTTTTTCAGAATGGGAACCTATTTGATCAGGCTATCTGGTCCTACTCATAACTATTTTGTGTGGACAAACTTAATATTTCCTTATGGTTTAGATAAGACAACAGAAAATTAATTATTGTTGTACTGTTGTTTGTCGAACATATTTTTGTACTTGTTTCAGCATTATCTTACTAGGGAATTGCCAATAAAGCATATACTTACATCAAAAGTCTGTACAATTACTATTACGCCCGTTTGGATCTTTGGATTTGACTTCATTGTAACAAAGTATAGTTTAGGCACATATTTGAGATAGGCTGTATAATTTATATAACTTTAATTAAGTTGGAGACTACAAACATATAGCATGGTGATCTATAAAAAATCCATTTTCATCTCAAATTTGAGATGTGGCTTATATGTCAACTTTGGAAAGTTGTGGAATCTCAGATTCCAAGCCAAATAACCTAATCCATTAAGTAGATTTCGATTCCTCCAAAATGAAGGGATTCCAAATGTGCCCTTAGAGCAACTCCAGCGGGGGCCCCTACTTGAGCCCCCCATAGCTAAATATGGGGGCTCGGGCCAAAAAATGCTCCAAATAGGACCCTACTAGGGCCCCGAAATTTGGGGGAGCACCCATATTCCCACCCTGCACCCGATTTACATTGGCCCAACAACACGCCCCCCATCCTGCAAGCTTGCGTGTTTCCTCCCACGCCACCGCACCGTATGCAACCGCGCCGCTGCGCCCGTCCCGCCGCCGCTGCCGTGTGGGCGCTTGGCTGCCCCGGCAGCCCGCCGCCGCTGCCTGCGTGGCGTGGCGCCAAGCGGCGTGGGCAAGAACGCTGTCCCCCAAGGCACGTCCCGCCCGCGCCGCCGCCGCCCATTGCCGCGTGGGGCGCGAACAAGCTGGTCCTACGCGGGCATGGCCGCCCGTCCCACAGCGCGGCCTCTAGACCTCTACCACCACCCGAAGCACGGCCACGGCCTTCGCCCCCCACCTCCCAAGCCCACATCGCGAGCTCGGCGCAGATCGACGTAAGACAGAGAGAATGACGAGTGGGGCCCGGTTGTCAATGTCTACTAGAATGTATTTGGGGGCTTAAATTTAGGTGCTCTGCTGGAGTAGAAGGAAAAAAAAAACGGGGCCCCCAAAAGTGGGGAGCACCCAAAAAGAAAAGTAGGGGCTTGGTTTTAGGGGTGTTGACACGAATTAGCGTTCACACCAACACACCACAGGGGCCTTGGGCGCCCACGAGGTTGCAAAACAACCTACAAAAACAGCAAGGATCACAGCGTGATCGACCGATCCGATCTAGAGATCGAAAAGGCCGATGTAGAACTCGATCTCGGTAAAACGGGAGAATGCCCTTCGGAAGGATCATCGAGGGAGAACGCACGCGAAGGATCTTCTAGGACCAGCAAGGCCACCTAGAACGCCCACGAATCTCGTCGAGGGGGGTGGTCTTATCCCAATAAGAAACCTTTCAAGGCTTATTTTTCAAGTTTCCAATGAGTTTGGAATAGTTTGGTTCGGAACCCAAAAGACTAGATCCGCATGATTTTTCATTAGGTCTCCGGAACTTCCAACAAGAGTCGGAACTCCCGGTGGTGCCGGAACTTCCAACGAAGTCGGAACTCCCAGGATGCCGGAACTTCCAACAAGTCGAAACTCCTGTGGGTCGGAACTTCCAAAATCGTCGAACTCCTAATGCGAAGTCACCCGGCAGCTCTTTTTTAGGCTTCTCGAAAGTCTTGGCACCGGGACTTCCATGGGTTGGAACTTCCGACTTTAGTCGAACTCCCAAAGATTTTATGCATTTTCTCGGGGCGTATCTCCTTCACCTGGACTCCAAATTAGATGTTCCATATATGTATCTTGATCGGCTCAATGAGAGGAACACAATGGTGGAGTCTGTTTCATATTTTGACAACTTCACAGAATGTACATTTTTGAGTGTCAACATATGCCCCCCTGTTTTCAGGTGAAGAATACATGAATCTGAAAACACCACAAACAAGAAAACCAAACAACAACGATACCCATCACATCGGTTGTCCGGCGACTAAGGGCGATGTTAAACATCGGCCATTTTTTGTTCTAAGGGCGATACATATATCGGCCATTGTTTGGAGAGCACTAGGCCTCTTGCCAAACGCTTGGGAAATATTTTTTAAGACCTCCCGTTAATTGCCTTTGGGAGAAGCTCACCTTTTACCGTTTCAAAGACATATGAGTTCCTGAAGATCACCTTGATCACTTTGTAAGGACCCTTCCAATTAGGTGACCACTTGTCGAATTGATTGCTCTTCGATCCAATTGGTAATATAGTCTGCCACACTAAATCTCCAACTTGGAATGATTTACTCTTGACTTTCTTGTTGTAGGCTCTTGCAACCAAAGGGCTTTTATCCTTCTCAATCTCCTTTCAAAGCTTATAATCTTTTATCGGTCACCTCGTCGATATTATCCATTATTATATCATGATACACAACGACGGATAGATCATTTTGTTTAGCAAACCTGTATGCATCCAAATTTACTTCAACGGGTAAAACAACTTCTTGACCATACACCAGCTCAAAAGGAGTAACTTTAGTAGCACCATGTCTCGATATGTGATGAGCCCACAAAGCTTCCGACAAGACTTCATGCCACCTTCTTGGATTGTCATCAATTTTCTTTTTAATAAGCTTGATCAAGGTATTGCTAGTAGACTCAGCGGCCATTAGTTTGAGCATAATATGGAGATGAATTGAGCATCTTAATCTTATATGATTCGGCAAAATCCTTTACCTCTTTAGATATGAAAGATGTTCCTTGATCTGTAGTCAAGGTTTGAGGAATGTCGAATCTATGAATAATATGCTCGGTGACAAACTCAATTACCTCTTTATGCGTCATATTCTTCAAAGGAACCGCCTCCGACCATTTAGTGAAGTAGTCGGCAACAACCAAGATGAACTTATGTCCCTTTGAAGATGGGGGATGAATTTGGCCAATGAAGTCTAGCCCCCAACCATGAAAAGACAACGGTTTGATGATAGGATGAAGCATGGCAGCAGGTACCAACTGAATATTCCCAAACCGTTGACACTCCTTGCATCCTTTGTAGTAGCGAAAATAATCGGCCATCATAGTACGCCAATAAAAACCAGCCTGTCTCAATAACCACTTCATCTTTGGGGCCGATTGATGCGTACCACAAATGCCTCCATGGACTTCTCCCATAGCCATTCTTGCTTGATCGGTTCCTAGACATTTCAGCAACAAATCTTCGGCAGTTCTCCGATAAAGCTCACCATTATGTAACGTATACTAAAAAGCGAGCCGCTGAATGTTCTTGTCAACTTTGATGCTAGGATCCTGCAAAAAAGACAACAAAGGAGTTCTCCAATCTTCTAAATCGGTGCTAGAACTATCAAGAATTAAAATAGACCAATTTAGAATCTTTTTAGTCAAGATGTCCGAACTGAGCGCCGAGAATCGGCTTGGCGATTTGATAAATCGACTTAGCCGATTTGAGGCCACACAATCGGCTTGGCCGATCAGCAAGGGCTCACAACAACAATTTAGCAAACCAGCTTAGCCAACTTCCTAGCCGGCACAACAACAGTTCAGCAACCGGCTTGGCCTTATTTGCAAGCCGATTAATCACACCGTCACATCCATGAAGTAATACATATCATGCCCCCCTTAAAGCCATAAAGTAAATTTTGTGGGAGTCTTTCATAGCCACGATGTCTACCAAAGACGCATCGGCTATTTTTTTATGCTAAGGGCGATAACAAAGTATTGACCATATGAATTCATCCACATGAGTATGTATAGCCGAAATAAAATATTTCGATTCTCAATCATTGATAAGCAAAACAATTCGGCAACACTCCATAATACAAAGACCTATACCAAGGATCAAAACAAGGAGCAAAGGGATAATCATGCATACCTAGGGATGAATTCCTCATAGACATGGGCGGATAATATGGATGATGTCATGACCAATAATTTTGATGATTTGGTGCAAACCTCCAACTTGGCGGCGACTTCTTGATTTTCTTCTTCTTCTTTGTCTTTGTTGCACCACTTGCTTGATCATCACCCTTTTGAACTTCAATGCTTCCTTTAGGAACCCATGCTAAGCCCCTTTCTTTTAGTTTCTCTTCACTAAGCTTTTGCAATTCCTTTTCTTGCCATCTTGTTAAACCGATTGAGCATCTCGGTTTTACCTTTGTTTTGGACAGCGGCAATTCTTCTTTGATCTTAGGTACTTTTACCTCCTTATCTTCAGATTTGGTACCTAAAATATTAATAGATAATTTTTCAACTTGTTTACCATCAATAGCCAGATTTTTCAACAATGTAATCGGCTTTTCAATGGTGACATTCATATCTGAATTTTCTTTTTTCGGCCACCATATTTCACCACGGTAAACTTGTTTTACCACTTTCTTCTTTGGTAGAGCCCCTGGACCCATTTTTGATCAAAACGGTCTCTATAAGATGATGATTCTTTCAATGCTTTGGGAGCTGCACACTCTATGTATTGTGGCTTCAAATATGATGGAACATATACTTTTCTTCGCCAATTTTATTCTTGAGACTCGCGCTTTGGAGGCAATTTTGATGATTGGATCTTCTTTGATCGATTAGCAATATTGGCTTCACCTATCTTCTTATATTTAGTTAGGAGTTCCTCGAAGCTAAGCTTCGGCCTTCTATTGCTCTTTTCCTTGTCATGTTCCTTGCCTCCATTAGCTTTATGAATGTCCTCCTTTTCTTTATCTTGATAGACATGCTCTAAAGAAGGATCTCCAAATGATTCTCCTTGCTCAATGGAATCAATCGGCTACGTTGGAGAGATTTTATTTGCCCCCAGTGTCTTCTCGAAATTGGAGTGACATTGCTATTCTTTTGAAACATCTTCAATTTGCATTTCATGAACAACATCCTTATTTTCACTGAGGGCTCTACATCTCTCTCTTGGGCATTGGAACCTTGAGCTTTAAGTGAATCGGCTAATGGAAGCCTCTCTCCTGTCGGTTTTTCTGTCTTTTATTCTGCCTGCCCGCCCTCGGTTTCCTACTCCTTGATGATTTGAAAGCTGCACGCAGTTAGAGACCGATATGTACGTAGACATCAAAATGTCATCCATATAATCAAGGCGGCATTCAAGAAGAAGAAAACAAGCCAAAAAAAACAAATCATCGCAAAGAAAAAGGTCCGAAACTCGATCCAACAAAGACCGTGATCGGTGGCGGACCGGGCGCTGGACGAGGAAGTCGATCAGCGGCGTTGGCGCCCGCGAACGCTACGCCCGGAGTCCGACACGTGGAACACCGGCTTGTTTGGCAAGGCGGGTGTCGCCGGAATCAATGTCGGGCCGCACAACGGGACGTAGGGGCGGGGCGGCGGGCGGGCGGCGAGCTGGTGCGGCATGCCTCGCATGCAACGCCCGGGGCGAGGGCAAATCGCCACGCACGGCGAGCGGGGACCCCTGCGCTGGGCGGGCGCAGGCGACGGGGAGCGGTAGTCCGAGAAGCCGCCCCCCGACAAAGCAGCCGCGAGGAGGTCGTGGAGGCGGCGGAGGAGCTGGATGCGGCCTCCGTGACGGGCGGCAGCTTGGTGGCGGAGAGGCCCAGAGGACGGGTGCCTCCCACCACGCCGGTGAGCTGCCTCCCTACCCCGTCCGCTTCCCACCATTGCCGAAACGCCACAGTGCTCTCCTCTCGCTTTGCCGACGCACCTCCCTTCCCTCTATGCCCCACCGAGATCGGGCACCACGCCGCTAAAGCCCCACTTCAAGGGATCCGCGCCGCCATAGCCGCGAACTGTCGAGAAGCTGCTGCCGCCGGAGATCGACGCCAAACGCCGCAGGAGCCGAATCGCCTACCCGACGCTCGCGTCTCCAGTTCACCTCACCGGGCCGAGGCCCCGCCGGGCCGACGTTGCACTGCTCTCCCCCTTCCCCTCCTTTGCTCCTCTCACCTCGCCTTGCCCTCCGCCCACTCCTGCCCTACCCCACTCCACACAGTGCGCCACCGCGCGCCCCGACCTGTCCGTGCTGGGCCTCTAGCCAGTCGCGCTAGCTAGACCTCCAGCTCGAACCACCGCCGACGCCCATGCTTTGCCCTTCCTCTGCTTCTCGTTTCCTCTCTGCTCTCTCTCTCTCTCTGTTCGATTTGGAGGCACAGACCCACAGCAGAGGCATGCAATGCCACATCGCTCCACCCAATGGGAGAATGAGGATTCAAGGCTAACAAAACTCAACATTTAACAATACCAGTTTAAAAAACATTTAACAATACCAATGCTTTGATAGTACGAAAATAAAGTTATAATATATTTATGAGTAAATATTTTTGTGCTTTGCAATGACAGAGGAAAAAACTATAAGGTTATATTTTAAATTTGGTACAAGCTTAAAAGGAAAACAATAAATACATAATGTTATTTCAGTCCGTGTTTTCCATAAACGTTTGATACGTTTACTCCCGTTGCAAGGCACGGCAAGTTTCCTAGTATATAGATTAAAGAGCTAAAATTTCTTCCCTTTTTCGTCCACCTACCTCTAGCTACTTTGCGGCATTACTCTTCTTCCGCCATCTCTTATTCAATATTAATTTAAAGTGGCAAAAAAATCTTATTTGCAATTGCACCACTCATATCCTAGCATAGCTAGTTGAGCCTAAATTTATGCACGTTGCAACTCACACACACGTACAACTAGCATCCATATTTCTAACCTCACAACAAATTTAGATCGCAGCCACTTATTTAAGTTAAGTTAACATCCAATCAGTTTCTCATATGAGATAAATCCTTTGTTGCTGGTAGTATTTATTATATGGGTCTTATAATTTAATGAGAATAAGGTTAGGCCAAGCCCAATTAAATCTAACACGATATACCTATCGAGGATAGTTCGTTAATTTGGTCCATGTGCCATCAGTGGCAGAGCTAGTTCAAAATTGAGGAGGGTGCATTTGCCTTTATGGGTGAAAGAGTTTGGAATATTTAGGCATATATGGTGAAAATTTGGATCTTATCACTATTTTTCAAAAATTTTATGGGTGTGGCGGCACCCACAAACTTCAATATAGCTCCGCCCATGTGTGCCATTTCGTCAGCATTCTTTTTGTCGCCGTTTGTTTTTGTCCCGTTTCTGTCGCCATTTGTTCTTTTATTATCCGTTTGCAGTTTTTTTTCTATTTTTGGTCCGTTTCCATCACCATTTTTTTTCTCGTCGGTTCCCCTTTGCTTTTTCCATCTCCGTTTATTCTTTTTTTTTGTCCTCCCATTTGATTTTATTCCGAGTACCTTCCGTTTCCAGCTTGTGTTTTTTTTTTTACTCCTAAATATAAAAACAAATAATAAATGTTATATTATGGGTTTTTGAAGTCTTCATCATTCTTATAAAAAAAATAAAGATTCCTACAATCAAGTTGATGGTGCAGTTTGGTAAACAACAAAACATATTTTTATTAAAACCTATATCAGCCAATGGACCAATTAATGAACATGATCTGAAATCTTAAGCAGTTTATTGTGAAATCTATCTAGTCTAAATAAATGTATCTCCAAGCTGTGCACATATACTACTGCAATCTCCGATAAGGGCTGCTATGTAGAAATTTAAGAGATCTTCTATCATAATCATCATCAGACAGTTGTCCTTGACACAATGGTAACTATCTTCTTGTCGACTTTAGTAAGAGATTAGAACTACATATTTTTATGGGTGCTCAAAGAAAGTTACGGAACTCGGATATTTAACTGTATCAACACTATAGTATGAAAATTGCAAATACCATGTTTATAAGTAAATATTTCTATTTTTTAGAAAAAGGGAGTATATTAATATCTCAGTCTCCTGTATCAATCAATGCATATGGCTTTTACTTATTACAGAATTATAGAGTTCTAGGACCTAGTTGCCTCATCGAAGGTAGAGGTGCCACACACGTCCTTATTCAGCTGCCACTAAGAACGTCCTTCTTCATCCTTGAGGGACTGCCCACAGCCATACCGTGCAGGTCAACTCGGCAACTCAAACCTGTTGGCCACTATCTTCCACACCGGCCTTCTTCGCCAACTTTATGGTCGCAACTAGCGTACGGTCCTATCAAACCGGCACCCTCCATTACCAAGCAGATGTGAAGCCCGTCAATCGCCGGGCCAACTCCCTCTTCCTGGCTGCTTTCCTTCGTCGTTGACACCGCAAACTCGAATCTTCAACTAGGCCTCCACCTTCCTCGCCACGACGTTGGCTGCCGCCGCATACTTGCCCGAGCACGAGCCTCCAACAACCATTTTCAAAGATGGTCAAATAGTATTTTTAGTGGCAGGCACCCTGCCCGCCTCTGTTCAAACGTCACTTTCATTCAGTTACTACAGAGGTGGTGCTAAATGCCTACCTCTAAAAACCGGTAAATAAAAGGATGGCAAGCCCTATGCAGTGCCCGCTATATATGGAGCCTGCCACCTCATAAACCGTCAAGCCCCCTGTCCGCTGCATGCCGCCTCCTCCATTGATGTTGGTGTCCTCTTCCACCATGAAGATATGCGGCTCATCAAGATCTTGGCCGCCTACACTAGATCTGTGGAGACGACCACTGCTCACCCTAGATTTGGGCCAACTTCGTCAGATCAACCAGCCACCAATCTGGAAGAGGAAAGAGGGTGAGGGAGAATAAGGAGGAGAGAAGATGATGAACTCACCTCGGTGGAGCCTCCTCACAGATCCACCGGCATGGAGCGTCCTCCCTGTACGTCGTGCCACGCGCCAATACGTCCTGTTGCACCTTGGACTCCTAGGTCATGGCCTCGGATGCCACCGCTACGCGTCACCGCCTCGAGGGAGAAGCACCACCAGACCAGAGATAGGAAGGAGTTGGATCAAGAGGCTAAGGAATAAGTAGAGAGATGGAGAGGTGGTGGTGGTTTCGGCGTTGCAAGAAGTGATTGAGAAGGTGCGAGCAACCGGGGTGGGGAGGGTTCAGGTATGTTCCAGTGAGGAGCCAACGATGGATCGGGAGAGATAGAGAGGAGGGCAGGTGGCGGTAGATCAGGAGAGAGAGGAGGGCATATCAGGGGATAGAGGTGGGTCGGTTAGGGCGTCCGCAATGGTTAGCTATTTGGCTAGCCAGATGTGACGTGGCAAGAAAAAGGTAGGAGAGAGTAGTCACTAGCTATAAGCAAATAGCTAGACTATTTCACGTAGCCCAAGAACATGTAAGAGGAGCATGTGGGTCCAATAATATAAAATAGTCTTTGCTTTTGTCTCTCACCTCCACATCAGCAGACTACGTAGGTAGCACTAGCTATTACCATTGCGGACGTCCTTAGGGTTACATTGTGGAGGCTTCCATTTGATGGGTTATGCTTAATTTACAGAGGCGGGCCTCTTAAAAGGTCCGCTTCAAAATGGTCCTCATTTTTAGAAACGGAATTCCTTTTTTTTTTGAAAGAATAGAAATGGAATTCTTAAAAGGTCCACCTTCGTTAATTGATTTTAGAAGGTGAGAATCTATTGATTGTTTCCATAAATAGCTTGACCACCTCTCAAAAATCGTGAAGTATTGAAGGACCAAACGGCGACGGAGGGGGGTGAATGGGAGCCTCAATTAAATTCTTTCGAATTAGATGACTTGTAGCTCTCACGACCCCTGAGCAAAAGCACACACCACACGGTATGATCACGACCTTGGATGCAAGGTGGATGAGCTAGAGTTTGCTCTAGACTCACAAATGATCAACCGGAAAACCGAACGAAACAAACACACGCAAGAGACGGAAGAAAATGACCTCCGCAGAGTGATCGACTCATCGACCGGACTCACCGGGCGAAGTCCGGCCCAAATATCCCGGCCGAGCGGCCCCGGCAGACGCCTCGCGTAATCTCTCCGCCAGACGACCGACCGACCGACCGGCAGCCTCGGTCGTGGCGTCCTGGGCCGAGCGTCCCGGCCACCCCGACGCTGGGCGACGACAGACCGAGCGGTCCGGCCAATCCCCGACGGCGTCCGGCCAGGCGGCCCCGGCCACCCCGACGCGCTGCCACAAGAAGACGCGGCCAACTCACCCCAAAATCGATCCAAACTCACTCAAATCGAAACCTCGTGTCACAAGAATTGAGCCATAGCATCTAGGCATGTGGGTGACCATTTCCTTGGAAATTTCGAGATTGATGGAGTGAATCGAGAGAAATCGCGATCACACGAAGAACACACCCAAAAGGTCACCTTGATCCAAAACTCGCCGATCTACGTGCTCGTGAGGAATTAGCTCAAACCCTTCTCGGGTGGAAATGATCCTCTCACGCCCTAGCACGAATCAACGCAAGAAAACGAGATCAAACGGTGCCAAAAAACGAAGAAATCGCGAAGAGAAAAGAGGGGGAGAGGATGAACTCGGGAAGAACAAGTGAAGAACTCAAAATCACAGCTCAAGAACAACAAAGAACACCGATCAATCGATCCAAACGTCACCCCCGTGACGGGCTAATCACAACTAGCCCTTGCTCTGCGCAAATCTTGGTACAAATCGGTGGACCTCTCACACCTCGGGCCTCAGAACCCTAACTGGAAAATATGAAAATGAGAGGCAAGGGAGAATGAAGGGGTATGCCTCGCTAAATAGCCCCTATTCCTCCTCGCCTAAACTACCCCTAGGATACATGAGTCGATTTTGTAACCCTAAGGCTATTTCCGTCGACTCGGGGTAATCTTCGATCCGACGGCCACCGCGCCTTCCTCACCGGTAGCCTTGCCTCCACGCAATCTCCCCGATGCCGCCACGTGCCGCCCTTCCGTCCGCCGGAACACTTCGGTTTTTGAGGCGCAAACCCGCTGAAACCCGCGCCGTGGTTTTGAGGCACAAACCACCAAACCCGCCCGTGGTTTTGAGGCCCAAACCACGAAACCAGCGCCGATGGTTTTGAGGGCAAACCACCAAACCTCCTCGACACGTGTCACCGCCGCCTTGACCACCCGAAGTCGCCAAGTCATCCGAGCTCCCCCTCTGCCCGCACACTTTTCGCCGTCTTGACTCGATCGACACGGTCCTCGCCACGCCCTCTTGCATCCGCCGATGTCCCGGATGTCAGCCCACCACGGCTAGCCGCCCGCACCCGGTCCCTCGGCCCAAGCCTCACGTCCGTCCCTTCACCTCCACGGTCCGTCGGCCCGGACGTCCTCCTTGGCACCTTCACCTCTCCGTCGCCTACCATCTCCGAGCTCCACACCCGCACAACACGAACCAAGAGATACGTCTTCGACACACTCCACGTGTGCTTGGGTGAACCATAGCCGGCGTAAAAGATAAAAGAAAAATAGAGAAAGAATGTTGAGTGTTGACAATCACTACATCAAAACTAAACACATTTGAGACAAATCAACCATGTGTTCGCAATCTCCCCTTGATGAGTGCATTGTCAACATTCAACACAAAAGACGTAATAAGATAGAAGAAAGCACATCCGTGCAAGCTAAGACAACCTAACCGATAGCAAACATGGAGCAAAAACTTGGTTTCCAAAGACATGGGCAAAAGGCTCGACACAACCAAGCTAAACAAACTAGTCCTCAAGAAGAGGTAGAACAGGCTCAACACCACTAGCACAGCTCCAAACCAATCTCTACCAATTTCTTTCACACACAAGCTAGACCCTCAAGACAGAGGCAAAGGCCCAACACATCTAGCTCAAAGTGGTAAAGAGATACTCCCCCTGGAGTTACTCCCCCTTGACTAGTGCAGTCACTGAAGATACCAATTCACAATTCACTGTCTTTCACTGTCTTTGTATCTTTCTCCCCCTTGTTGGCACATGCACTAATCAAGCGATGAAAATGCATGCAAAGTGCAATGAGTGAGCTCCAAGTTTATAGTCATCCAAATGAGAAGATGCTCTAGGTAGTGTCATGGTAACAAAATCAAGTGTTTAACACGATGCTCAAACCGATCAAAAGATATGAGATATGACTTGAAAGCATTTTGATTCAGCTTTTAAGCATTTCGAAAAGGTGTCCACCACAAAGAATGGCACATAGCATAAGTAAGTCGGAAATCTACCAAGTGCTACACATGTATATCAAGAGGACTACCCCAAGCAAAGTTTATCCATCATGCCAAAGAAAGAACCAACACTTGCCAACAACATTTTAAGATTATCAGAGATTTAGCGGATACAAGCATTGGTCCAAAGACATGAGTGCGAGTGGTTATCCACAACCGTCTGCCTTACTAATCAACCATGTCAAGCCTATGCATGTGAGCAATCAGAAGCTTAAGACAATGGTCTGGGTCAAACACTACCAAGCTCAGGTTCAACTCAAGTGCAATGAGAAGCAGTCCCAAGACTTGGATGTGGGACGGTATGGACCCATCTCAATCTTTTCCATACACTTAACTTAGATTTCAGATTTTAGCATATGAAAGCATGTGGTCATCTAAGCAAGTGTATAACTCAGTGAATGAGACATAGTCACCTTAGCATACATGATAAGCACAAAGGATCTCAACAACTTAAACATGCTAGGAACTATCTCAATGGTGAACATTTTGCAAGATTCATCGTTGTTAAGCAAGTTCACATGAAAAACAGCTTTGCTCATAACATATACCAATTGAAATGTATGAGCACAAGCTATAAGCACCAACAAGTAATTGTTACACTAAACAGAGCATAGTCTCATTGTGATCAATATAACCAAGAAGCTCAAGATGCAAAATGTACATGATGAATGCAATATGATACAAGATGATGCACAAAGTAAAGCAACCTAGCACTACAACTGTACATCAACCACGAGCTACCCCCTCAAAAGGGATAGCACACGCCCAACTCTCCTCGGCTGGGCAAAACGGACTTGATCTAATGGCTTGGTGAAAATGTCCGCAACTGTTGTTCTGTGTACACATGCTGAACATCTATATCCCCTTTCTCCCGGTGATCTCTCGTAAAGTGGTACCTCACCTCTATGTGTTTGGTCCGGGAATGCAGGATCGGGTTCTTAGCTACACTCACAGCTCCCATGCTATCACACAACAAGGGTACACGTGAAAAGCTCAAACCAAAGTCTCTCAAAGTGGCAACCATCCACAACAAATTGGAACAACAAGCGGCCAGCGGAACATACTCTGCTTCAACAAATGACCGAGCGACACCGCATCGCTTACGAGACGACCAAGACACAAGAGAAGTACCAAGAAACCGAAAGTACCGGTGGACTTTCTATGCATACGATCACCAAAGATAATCGAATCGAATAGCCAACCAGGAGAGAGAGTGGAAGAAGCCGAAAACCATAGGCCAAAGTCGGGGTAAACCGCAGTACCAAGATCCTCTTCACCGCCCGATAGTGAGAGATGCGCGGCGAAGATCAAAACCGCGCGCAGAGGCACACAAAGAACCGATGTCGGGCGCGCCGCCGCCGCCGTACAGCAGCGAGCCGATCATGCTTCAGACTCCCTTTGGTCCACAGCTCCCATCCTTGTCTTCGCCCAGGGTCGCCGCCGCCGACATGGGCGCCGAAAGAGGCTTGGCCTCACCCATGCGAAACTTTATGGATCATGTCCTTCGTGTACTTGCCCCGGTGTACGAAGATCCCATCCTTGGTTTGCTTGATTTGAAGTCCAAGGAAGTAGGTCAACTCGCCCATCATGCTCATCTCGAACTCCCCGCTCATAATCTCTCGCAAAACTCGATACCATAGCATGTGAAGAGCCACCAAAGATGATATCATCCACATATATCCGACTAGGAGTATGTCATTGCCCTTCCTAAGCGTAAACAAGGTCTTGTCTACAGCCCCATCACAAAACCCTTAGCTAATAGGAAAGCTTTCACCGCTCATACCAAGCTCTAGGGGCTTGTTTCAGCCGCATAAGGCCTTGTACAACTTGTACACATAGTCCGGGTGCTTAGGATGCTCAAACCCCTGGGGTTGCCTCACATACACCTCCTCCTCTATGAACCCATTCAGAAAGCACTCTTGACATCCATCCGAAGAGTTTGAAACCCTTCGAGGCCGCGAAAGCAAGCAAGATCCTAATGGCTTCTATGCGGGCTACAGGAGCAAAGGTTTCCTCATAGTCTATTCCCTCTTTCCTCGACAAAAACCCCCCGGGCAACTAATCTGCTTTGTTTCTCACAACCACCCCATCCTCACTCTTTTGTTCTTAAACACCCACTTGGTTCCTATGAGATGACACTGGAAATGGAGGTGGCACTAAGATCCGTGACTTGGTTTCTCTCAAAGTTTTGCAACTCTTCATGCATGGCATTGACCCAATCCGAATCGATAAAGCCGTGTCAACATCTTTGGGCTCAATAGTGGAAACGAATGCGTAATGAGCAAAATGACACATGGCATAAGATTTGGAACGAGTTACCCTTTGATCAAGCCCTCCAATCATGGTCTCCCCTCGGGTGACGACGCCGAATGTCTTTGAGGCGCCAGTGGCGCTGATGTCGCCTCCCCTCGACCGGATCGGGAACCTCCTCAAGTGCAGCCGCCTTGCCTTGAGGAGGCCGCCCCATGGGACCCCGTGAAGTAGTGGTAGAAAGGTCCGGTCCGTGGCAGTCCGCCGCCGCCGCAGGGTCGACCGGGGGCAAGCGGTGGAGTCGCCGGGATCACCCCACCAACGCCTTCCCCGCTCCTCCTCCACAAAGATGCTCGCTCCATCTCATCCTTTCCCCGCACACTCAAACACGTAAGAGGAACAAGGCGCCAGCCTCATCGAAAGTAACCTCACATGTCTCTACAACGCGGTTAGTCTCAAGATTTAGAACTCAGTAAGCATGTGAGTGCAAAGCATATCCAAGGAAAATGCCATCACCGATCGAGACTCAAACTTGTCGAGATTACCTTGCTTGAGAATGAAACACCGCATCCAAACACACGGAAGTGACTCACCTTGGGCAATCTCCCAAACCGCAGCTCATATGATGTCTTCTTGGTAAAAGCACGAAGGAAAATGCGGTTGGAAACATGGCACGCCGTGTTGATTGCCTCAGCCCAATACTTCCTGAGTCTTGTGTTCATCGAGCATGGTCCTTGCCATCTCCACAAGCGTCCGGTTCTTCCGCTCAACAATCCCGCTCTCTGCGGAACATAAGGGCTAGAAAACCGTGCTCGACACCCAAGTTAGCACAAAGAGACTCGAACCGAGAGTTCTTGAATTCTCGTGCCATTGTCACCGCGAATCGCCGAATGGTCGTCTCTCGGTAACTCGCCTCGGCCTCAAAATCGATCACGAGCAAAACCAAAAGCCTCATCTTTGCCCTCCATGAAAAAGACCCAAGAGTATCTCGAAAAATCGTCAACGATCACTAGACAATACCACTTCCCACCGACCGACCTCACCCGAGATGGACCAACTGTGTCCATGTGAAGGATCTCTCCGGTCTCGAGGTCATAACTGAGAATCGGGTGGTGGGAAGCGGATACCATCTTCCCGTGATCGGCGAGGGGTGGCAAACCAAATCCTTCTCAAATTTGAGTTTAGGCAATCCTTGGATCGATCCATTGAACTCAACCTCGCAAGGAGGTCGAAGCTCAAGTGACCTAGTCTCCTATGCCACTTCCACAAATCGAGGAGGACCCGCCAACAAGCAACAAGATGTGCCAAAGCCTCGAGAAAAATCAAGACGAAAAGACTTGCCCAAATGGCACAATCCAAAGAAATGAGATCATCGCGAGAGTCCAAAAAACTCGAGAACACCCAACCTTAAAGCTGCGTACCTCATACCCATCCGCCATGAGCCGAGAGACGTAAAGCGTGTTGAAGTGAAGGTTGGAGACGAGCGCCACATCCTTGAGTACAAAGTGGTCATTGATCCCGATTGACCCTCGAGATAGAATCTTCCCTCTCGTTGCTGTCCCCGAAAGTGATGTACTCTTTTCGCCTTCATGGGGGTGAGGCCGAGAACCACTTTGAGTTACCGGTCATGTGTCGAGAACAAATGAGTCAATGAGCCACATGTCCTCCAAAATTTTCCAAAATGATCAACGATAGAACATGGGATGAGCATATGGCACAACATCAAGTTAGTAAACTTGGAAGAGTACCGGTGTTGACCATCTTGCCCCAAATATGCATTAGGCAAAACAACCATCCCACGCCCCATCTTACCAAACCGCTACCACGCACAACAAAGCGTGGTGCACTCCTCTTATCAACCTCAAAGCTCCCAAAGCGAGGATCTACATCCACTTTCGAGCACGACCACCAAACGGTCTCACAAACCGTGGTCCAAACCTCGAGGCCTCCTACCTTCAAGCCTAGCAACCGCCTCTCGAACCGACCGCACACCCCTCTCATACATGCCAAGTGGTGGGTGATACATGTCACGGTTCTCAAACTCCACTCGACGCCTAGCATCCCTCTTCCTCCTAAAGCAAAACTCAACCAAGTGACCATCTCTCTCGACAATACTCAAAGGATACCTCACCTCTCTCTTGGGTGGTGGTTGGTTCACTCTCTTGGGTGGATGGTTCACTCTTGTTGTGGTCTTGGCCTTAGGAAGGGTTTCCTCAAGGATCCCGGGAAAGTGTCAAGTGGGTTCTTGAGGTGGTTCGGTTTGGGAAGCCACACTTGTTTGGGAGGTGGAGTCTTTGTGGGCTCTTGGAGGATGCCATCTTGCACAATGGGTTCGGTAGGCTTAGGTGGAGTGATCTTGGTCAATTTGGGAGTGTTTGTTGGTTTCTCACTCGAGCTCAAACCACTACCTTGACCAACCTTGCCATAAATGACTTCTCCCTTCCCACCTATAGCAAAGCCTAAACCCGATGTGTCGGTCCCCCTCTTGAACTCGACTCATCATCATGCCAAGCCAAGCGGCTCTCCACAAGACACCCAACTCAAGACAGAGCGAAGATACTTGATCTCCTCTTCGACTCTCCCCTTGTCATGCCTACAAGACATGAGCTCCAACTCCAAAGCTTCACACTTAGCACATCCCAGCACGGTGCTACCTGAGTTGGCCTTCTCAAGTACAAAGAAGCTTGGCAGCCTTCTCTCGCCAACTCGTATCGCAAGTCGACAAGACTTGCACGCACTCAACAAATGTCGGCCTAGACTTCAAATCAACGTGCTCATCTAGCAAGGCCGAATACTTGGGTACCAAAAGACATGATACTAGACATATGCACAAGCAAGCATCACACTCCGTCTCATCGAGACATTGACAGCTTCCTAAGCAGCTCTATCTCCGTCCGCGCCCATCTCCCACTTCTCCTTGTACTCCTTTCTCTCCCTAGCGGCACGCTTAAGCAACTTCTCTTGACACACAAGCGCATCGCCCAAAGATTCAACCTCATCGGAGAGAGATTCGATTGTAGGAGGTACCCTGAGGAGGAAGAGTCGCTGCCATTTGGCTTGGCGCGCCGGCCACCGCTCCATCGAGGGCCATGGTGCAAAAGCCCCCGGGCTTGAGTCGGTGAAGAAGCAAAAGTCCATTCCAGCCTTGTCCTCAACCTTTCGCCGGACTCCTCATCGCTTGAAGAAGATTGCTCGTCCCGAGGAGTCGTTGTCGAGGTCGCCGAGGGAGGCAAGGAAGGCGTGCTTGTGCTCCTTGGCACGCTTGAGGTACTTCTTCTTGATCGCCTCCTTGTCGAATCCCTTCTTGGACTTGTGCTTGCCGGAGGTGTACTCGCTTGTCCTTGCGCTTGTCGGCGTCGTACTTGCTGGAGTAGTACTTTTTCGCCGAGTACTTGTCCTTGCTCTTCTTGGGGCATGCGGCAACGAAGTGGTCCCGGATCCCCGCACTCGAAGCATCCGCCCTTGGAAGCACCGCCACGCCGACGGTTCATGCGGTTGTTGTGGAACCGCGAGAATCGGCCGATGACTAGTGCAAGCTCATCATCCCCAAGGCTCTCCATCCGCTCCTCTGTCACGTAGACACCAAGGAAGACAAGGCGAAAGAAATCGTGAAGGGTTAGCGAAGAATCGGAACCGCTCTTACCGAGACGAGTGCAACATTCGGCGCCGATGGGTTCTTGAGCCGCTGGATCCGGGCCTCAATCTCGAAGACTTGAGCTTGCCGTAGAGCTCGCCGGGAGTGAGGGTGTCGTAGTTGGCGGACTCCATGATCGCGGACACCTTCACATCCCACACCTTCCGATCCAAAGCGTACAAGAGCCGCATCGCTTCTCGTGCTCGTCCAACCTCTCCGAAGGCTTGTTCGCACGAAGCTTGTTGCGCATCGCCCGAAACCTAGCAAAGAGAGAATCGATGGTCTCGCCATCAAGCCGGATGAGGTTATTGTACTCTCTCTTGTAGGTTTCAGAGAGGCGGGCCTTGACTTGTGGGGTTCCCTCATGGTAGCTCTCGAGAGTCTTCCACACCTCTCTAGCGGTCTCACAAGTGGCTACCCTCTCAAACTCGCTCTCCTTGAGGCTCGAGAACAAGACACTCCTCGCTCGGTTGTTGGCATTGTGTTGGGCTATTTGATCCTCACCCACTCGAGCGGCAAGCACTTGGTAGTTCTCATCCTCAACGATCTCCCACACTCTCCAATCTATCCCCATGAGATGCGCTTGCATCTTAATCTTCCAATAGGGATAGTTGGTGCCATCGAACTCCTGAGGCTTGCCACCAAAGTGACCAAACCTCTCCATGTCGCCATCATGGATCAAGAACCTAAGTTAAGGTGGATTTGATCCTTAACCTGCTCGATACCAATTGAAGGACCTAAACGGCGACCAGGGGGTGAATGGGAGCCTCAATTAAATTCTTTTCGAATTAGATGACTTGTAGCTCTCCACGACCCTGAGCAAAAAGCACACACCACACGGTATGATCACGACCTTGGATGCAAGGTGGATGAGCTAGAGTTTGCTCTAGACTCACAAATGATCAACCGGAACCGAACGAAACAAACACGCAAGAGACGGAAGAAAATGTACTCGCGCGAGTGACCGATTCTCACCGACCGGACTCACCGGGCGAAGTCCGTCCAGCGTCCGGCCGAGCGCCCGGCCGGCCGACGCCTCGCGCACCTCTCGCCAGACGCACCGGACCGACCGACGGCCACCCTGGTCGTCGCGTCCGGCCGGAGCGCCCGGCCACTCCCCGACGCTACAGCACCGAAAGGCCCGGCCAATCTCCCGACGTCGCGCCCTGGCCGTAAGCGTCCGGTCACCCCGACGACGCGCAGCACCCACCGGGCGGCGACCACCCCAAAAATCGATCCAAACTCACTCAAATCGAAACCTCGGTCACAAGAATTGAGCCATAGCATCTAGGCATGTGGGTGACCATTTCCCTTGAAATTTCGAGATTGATGGAGTGAATCGAGAGAAATCGCGGATCACACGAAGAACACACCCAAAAGGTCACCTTGATCCAAAACTTCGCCCGATCCCACGTGCTCGTGAGGAATTAGCTCAAACCCTTCTAATTGGAAATGATCCTCTCACGTCCTAGCACGAATCAACGCAAGAAAAACGAGATCAAACGGTGCCAAAACGAAGAAATCGCTAAGAGAAAAGAGGGGGAGAGGATGAACTCGGGAAGAACAAGTGAAGAACTCAAAATCACAGCTCAAGAACAACAAAGAACACCGACAATCGATCCAAACGTCACCCCCCGGATGTGGCTAATCACAAATAGCCCTTGCTCTGCAAATCTTGGTACAAATCGGTGGACCTCTCACACCTCGATCCAGAACCCTAATCGAAAATATGAAAATGAGAGGCAAGGGAGAATGAAGGGGTATGCCTCTCGCTAAATAGCCCCTATTCCCTCCGCCTAAACTACCCCTAGGATACATGAGTCGATTTTGTAACCCTAAGGCTATTTCCGTCGACTCGGGTAATCTTCGATCCGACGGCCACCGCGCCTTCCTCACCGGTAGCCTTGCCTCCACGCAATCTCCCGATGCCGCCACGTGCCGCCCTTCCGTCCGCCGAACACTTCGGGTTTTGAGGCGCAAAACCCGCGAAACCCGCGCCGTGGTTTTGAGGCACAAACCACCAAACCCGCCCGTGGTTTTGAGGCCCAAACCACGAAACCCGCGCCGATGGTTTTGAGGGCAAACCACCAAACCTCCTCGACACGTGTCACCGCCGTCTTGACCACCCGAAGTCGCCAAGTCATCCGAGCTCCCCGCTCCGCCTCGCACACTCGCCGCCTTGACTCGATCGACACGGTCCCGCCACGCCCTCTTGCATCCGTCGATGTCCCGGATGTCGACCACCACGGCTAGCCGCCCGGCACCCCGGTCCCTCGGTCCAAGCCTCACGTCCGTCCTTCACCTCCACGGTCCGTCGGCCCCGCACGCCCTCCTTGGCACCTTCACCTCTCCGGCGGCTACCATCTCCGAGCTCCACACCCCGCACAACACGAACCAAGAGATACGTCTTCGACACACTCCACGTGTGCCGGTGAACCATAGCCGGCGAAAAGATAAAAAGAAAATAGAGAAAGAATGTTGAGTGTTGACAATCACTACATCAAAACTAAACACATTTGAGACAAATCAACCATGTGTTCGCAAGTATTTTAGGATACTAAGACACTTTTTGCATGCCTCTGAAAATAAAAGGAGCTATCTCCTAAAATCGTTTTGTAGTAGTACTCTCGTAGATCAATATACTATTTTGCCCCACATATAAATCCAAACTATAGCTTGAGTACGATTGCCTCTAATATAAGGCATATCACCAACACAAATATATATAAGAAATACATGCAAATTAACATGCCAAAATTCTAATGACTTTGCAATTGCAATTTCACCTCAAACCAATTTTTCATCACAATTTGTTTGATTTTAACATTGTCAGTCTATTTATCTTTATAATGTGATTTTAAATATGACACATGATTATTCTAACGTAATACAGGGTTCGGTTCCATTGTGGACAATCTGATATTTTTGATAGACTCTTCCATATTACTAGGGGTGGCATAAGTGAAGGTATATTTTCTGGTATCTGTGTACCTCATACAAATATCTAGCTTTCTGATACCGACTTTATTGTTCTCAGGTTTTAACTCGACGATGAGGGAAGGGAATATCACATATTATGAGTACATGCAAGTTGGTAAAGGGCTTGATATAGGAATGAACCAAATTTCTAGATTTGAAGCTAATGTGGCTTGTAGCAATGGTGAACAAACATTGAGTCGTGACATCTATCGGCTTGGACACGGATTTGACTTCTGTAGGATGCTATCTTTATATTTTACTACAGTTGGATTTTATTTCAGTAGCTTGGTAAGACCAAATATCCATCATTTTGTTCAAATAATGCCTAAGCATTTTTTTTTTTTCTGATCGGGTCCCTTACTAGTGAGCCCCAAGTGAAGACGTAAATAAATCCAAATCTGGTTTGCAAAGATAAAAAGGATAGATCCGTCCACCCCGGCCTAGCCTGGTTAAGTGATCTAACATTAAATCATTATTTTAACATGCATTAGTATGGTGATTTTTGTTAACTGGTAAGATTTTAGTGTCTGCAATGCAGACAAAAGGGTCTCCGGTGGCTCCTATTTTTGAAGTTGCTGTTATCCATGTTTAAGCAATTAGATTGTTTATATATAATCCTAACAATATCTAATAATCTAAATATTTTAATCTATAGCTTATTATAATCTAATCATAATTTAATGTGCATCTGAGTACTCATCTTATGGTTGTTATACCTGCTGATGTGGTGTCCGTGTTTGTGTTCCACGGCAAATGAACCTGAGAGAAGAACATCCTAGTAATCATGCTATAGTTGAACAGAACCTCTAGGCATTATTGCAGTTCATGGCAAATGAAGACCTGTGAAAAGAACATGCATTTTCGTTGCTGCTCATTTTTCTGAAGGACTTATTATTAGTGATCAAACAGCATAGGCATCAAATGAATGCTGAAAGGACTTAGCAAAGAACTGAGCCTCGTATGCATATTAGCAGAGTACGTAGTGCACAGGATGCCATTTGGTTAGTTTAACTTATCATATTGATTGGTAGACTCCATGCATCCTTTGTTTCTATGGATTACACAATGTGCTATGTGCTCATACCAATAGCTAGCTAGGTTCATTTTTTTATGTACAAATAAGCATCCAAGTCGGGACTGGTTGCATGCACTCTTGACATAACTGCGCCTTTGAAGCCAGTGAGTCATTTTTCAAATTTATGTATTAGGGTATGCAACTTTGCTGTTGAGCCCGTCAATCTTCATCATAAACGAATACGCCTATGTCATAATCCACTAAGATATGCCATAGGGAGTCACCACGTCATAATACCCTAAGATGATGGATATATAGGGTGCCCTTTGACTAACACCATTGTGATGTAGTTAAAAAGTATGAAGAGACAATTCAGATCATTTGTAGGCTGAATCTCTCACATCGAGCATGTCAATGATGTGGTGGGGCCATCCGGCCATGATACTGAGACAAATGACTTGACAGTATCCAGCTTTAGAATTAGGAGTGGTGTCATTGTCTGACTCCGATGCAATAACGAAGATGCAACATTTAATGTTCTCTTTCCGTATATTTTGGGATACTAACAGGCGTCCATCATTACTTTGTCCAGGTTTCTATACTCACGGTTTATGTGTTTTTGTATGGGAGACTATATCTTATTGTGAATCGTCTGGAAAGGTCTATTTTAGTATATCAACAAACTCAAAAGAACATGAAGCCTCTTGAAAGAACACTAGGAGCACCGTTTCTTTTCCAGCTAGGTTATGTGCTTTGCTTCCAAATGCTTATGGAAGTTGGCTTAGAGAAGGGTTTCTACACAGCTTCCGGGGAGTTTGTCCTCATGCAGCTTCAGTTGGCCTCTGTATTCTTCACTTTCCAGTTTGGCACCAAAGCCCACTACTATGGTAGAACAGTACTCCATGGTGTAGCTAAATTAAGACCAACAGGTGATGGATTTCCTGTGTATCACGCGAAGTTTGCTGAAAATTACCGCATGTACTCTCGCAGTCATTTTGTTAAAGCCCTGGAACTATTGATGCTTCTGGTTGTATATCTAGCATATGGATGTTGCTACCGCAGATCAAGCCTAAACCTGTTTCTCACCTTCTCCATATGGTCCATGGTTGTGTCGTGGCTCTTTGCACCATTTATCTTCAATCCATCATGTTTTGAGTGGCAGAAGATAGTTGATGACTGGAAAGATTGGAGGAATTGGATGAATAATCGAGGGGGTATTGGTATTCCTGTGGAGCAAAGCTGGGAGGTTTGGTGGGAGAGTGAACAAGAACACCTCAGGAAAACCAGTATTCAAGGCCTCCTTTTGGAAATAATCCTTTCACTTCGTTTCTTGATCTACCAGTTTGGTATTATGTACTATCTGAACATAGCATATATATACCCCACTGGGAACGTCCTGGTAGCTTCTCATACAATTTCTAGTTTTTCATTCTAAGGTTGTACATTAGCAATACCCTAATTTAATGCCTCATCTCAACTATAGGTACAGGCATTGTCATGGCTGGTTATGCTCTCGGTTCTACTTGTCCTAAAGGTGAGGCTGAATCATTTGGTTTAGGTAACGCCGATGCATAAGAATCTTAATTGTCTGGCTGGTTTTCCTTTTGTTTAGATCGATTCTCTTCGACTACGGAAATTTGGAACAGATCTGGACATGATGTATCGCATCCTAAGGGCCCTTGTGATCCTTAGTACTGTCTTTATAATGGCCATCCTACTCGTTGTTAGTAATATGCCAAATTCTGATTTCTTCGTTAGTATTGCTGTGCTCATACCTACAGCCTGGTGTGTGCTTCTGGTAAGTGAATCCAACTACTACGAAGACATTTTTTTTAGTTTCATGCAAATCTGCGAACAAATCTAAAATTCTGACATACCCACACCCGCACTTGTGCACAAAAACGAAAGATAAATAGCATTACAGAACAAAGCTGATTTTATCATCTGCAGATTGGGCAAGCATGCTCCCCATTGCTGAAGGAGACTATCCTGTGGGACTCATTCATGGAGATTGGGAGGGCTTATGACAACATGATGGGTCTCATCCTTTTCTTGCCCATCATCTTCTTGTCATGGCTTCCCGGGGTATCCAAGTTCCATACCCATTTGCTCTTCAACAAACCCATGAGCGAGGAAGTACAAATCTCTAGAATCCTCTCCGGTCAGGAGAGGGACTTTGAATGATCAGTTCCATCACCTAGTGTTGTATTTTTGTTAATATAGTTCATTCATGGGACCGTAACGAACTAACACAATTCATTGGTATATTTTTTTAGAGAAATTCTATTATGATTGGAAAAAATAAGGACTGATGGTGAGGAGAGATCGAGTGAATAGAAAAATAGTGGTACCAAGAAAAACTATCATGAGGTATCAAATGTATATTAAATTGGTGGGAGCGGTACCAGCATTTTCTATAATTCTTATTAGACTTTTACTATTTATCTATTGACAGATGTTTTGGGTGCTAAATCTGTCAGATTTTTATACGTTTCATTGTGCTTTAGAATTTATACTATAACTATCTACTTGGACTTATATTTTTAAAATCTGACAGATTTGACCACATACAAATTTGTCGACAGATAAATGAACACCTTCTTCTTATTATTGAACTAAGGGTAAGGTAGTAAATTTTCATATATTTTTTTTCGAAAGCGTGACTTTGCACGTTCTTCGTTAAGTAGGAAAAGGAAGTTTTACAAACCCCTCAACGATTGCGGTGAGAGGCCGCGACCATCGAGGGGGGGCACACTAAACACAAAGCGCCAAGTAGTGGCGGATACTGAAAGGGTGTACTAACTAAGAAACTAATTGTGCGACTAAGGGCCTTGAGGAAGCACTAAGAGCCCCGAGCTGCTAGCAGCGCTAGGCGACTGAATCCCGCGCCGATCCAAGCATTTGCCTCGTCCAGGACGTGCTGAAGAACCTGTGGTGCTGTCGCGGCGACATGATCGAACGTGCGCCGGTTACGCTCACGCCAAAGGCACCAGGTGACGAGCAGGACCAAGGAGTCGGCTCCTTCTTAAGGCCCGTGGAAGTGACATCCGGGCGAGAGCCACCAACGATCAACATAGCATCATAAAATGGGGCGATGGCCAGGAGGTCGAGGCGGCTAAGGATGAACGACCATACCTCCCGGCTGAAGACGCAGGAGCATAGAAGGTGGTCCATGGTCTCGTCGGCTTGGCGCACAAGATGCACGTAGCATCCGGCTGCAAACCGTGCCTGTGCCTGCGTTCCGCTGTCCACAGCCTGCCGTGTAAGCGCAAGCCAAAAGAAGAACTTGACCTTGGGGGCGCCGACGCTCGCCACAACTTTTTGGCACCCGCCAGGCCCGTCCCGACCAACGAAAGTAAAGCGATGCGCCCGACCGCACAGTATTGGCCATCGACGTCCGCCGCCACACAAAGCGATCCACCTCGAGTGGCTGCAGGTGTACGCCGAGGAGGATGTGCCAGAGTCGCACGCACTCATACAGACGGGCGCAGTCGCGCGCTCCAGTGATATCCTGGACCCAACGGCGGTTGGCAAGCGCGTCCTTGACTGCGCCCAAGGAAGCGTCGTCCCATGGCCTTGAAGAGATTTGGGGCGGCGAGCCGGATGGCACCGCCCTGCGGCCAAGCGTCCCGTCCAGAACCTCGCCGAGGACCCATCCCCAATGACGACGCTGACCGATGAGGAAAACATGGCCGAGACCTGCTGTTCGGCTCTAGCAGGTAGGGCGCCCATGGGGAGTCCGCCTGAGCGGCGCCACCACTCCCATCTGAGCCGCAGAGCGAAGCCGAGGGATACTGAGTCCGATCCCCAGGGCCACCGTGCTCATGGCGCCAGACGATGGCCACGCCACACGGCAATGCCCCCCCGACCGAGTCGTGCCGGCCCAAAGAAAGCGCGACGGCGTCCGTCAATATGACGCACAGCCCAGCGGAGAGGGAGCAAGTGATGGAGATGTGGACCGGGATGGCTGAGAGCCGCCGACCGCACTAGGTCTTGCGTCCAGCGTGGTTGAGGAGGCCGCCTTTCCAGGCCGGAATGCGGGCCGACACCGCGTCCACCAAGCGCTGTTCCTCGCCCTCGCGGCAGCTTGGCGAGCGACGGCGGCGCCCGAGGTACCGTGCAGGAAACTCCCCCACTGACTGCACGGAAGATGTGGCGGACCGCGCCCACCTGCGGCTACGTGCAACGGATAGGCGAGATGACGCACTTGTCGACGTTTGTGATGAGGCCTGAAGCCCCGGCGAAGAGCTCCAGTATGCGGCGGATGTTGGAGAAGCCGGGCTTTCCACCGGGAGAGGAAGATGATGAGATCATCTCGCATATATCGATGCCCGCTGCTTGATCTTGTCAGGCAGAGGGGTGAAGAGTCCCCGGCGATCTCCTTCGCAGATGAGTGCGTTGAGCACTTCCATGACGATGACGAAAAGGAGAGGGGACAGCGGATCCCCCCTGTCGAAGTCCCCTAGCATGGCAGATGCGCCTGCCAGGGCATCCATTGACAAGCACCTTAGTGCTCGTGGTGGAAAAGCATGCCCAAGACCCAGTCTCTCCACCTGATCGAGAATCCAAGGTGAGCCATGACCTCCAGCAGGAACGGCCAAGCCACGGAGTCAAATGCCTTGGCGATGTCAATCTTCAGCAAGACAGTCGGGCGGCGGTTGGCGTGTAACCATCGGCAAGTCAGCTGCACGGTCATGAAGTTTTCGTGGATGTGCCGCCCCTGGATGAATGCGGACTGGTTGCACGCGACCAGCTCATGCATATGGGGGGCGAGGCGCATCGCCAGGCACTTGGAGAAAAGTTTGCCCACTGAATGGATTAGACTGATGGGGCGGTAATCCTTTAGGCCCACCGGGTCCTGAACCTTGTGCAGCAGTACCACGGCAGCTCCGTTGAGATGATGGAAGCTCCTGAAGTCCACCTCCCACAGCGCCTTGAAGGCCCGGACAATGTCCGTGCCCACGATGTCCCAAACGGCCTTGAAGAAGGTTCCGTTCATGCCATCTGGGCCAGGCGCGCGGCCAGACGGCGTCTCCTTGACTGCACGGGCGATCTCATCAGCAGTGAAAGGACTTGCCAAGTCAGAGAGGTCGATGGTAGGCAGTCCAATCTGCGAGAGATCAAGCCCATGGATCCTGGTGAAAGGAGTGCCTAAGATGCCATTGTAGTACTCATAGATGATGTCCGCTTTGGCCTCCTCCTCGGTGAATGATAAGCCATTGTGCATGATTGCGAACAGATAGTTTTGCGACGTCTATGGCACGCCAGCAGGTGGAAGTAGCGCGTGCATGCGTCGCCCTCCCGAAGGTTCCTCGTCCTGGCTTGCTGACGCGCCATGGTCCTGCAAAGGGAGGCGAGCCCCAGCACAGCCCGCTTGAGGTCACTATGCAGCTCGATCTCGCCGGGGGAGAGCTGGTGGACCTCCTGTGCTGTGTCGTAGATGACCGCTCTGGCCGCCGCAAGCTGTAGACGAACGTCTCCAATCGCAGATGCACGCCAACTGCGCAGTGCCTTGGCCACGGCGCGCAATTTCTGGTCGACGATCCGGCAGGGATCCGAGCCTATGACATGGCCGTTCCACGCTGCCAGGACGACGTCATGGAAGCCCTGGATGGAAGTCCAGTAGTCACAAAACAGGAACCGGGGGCGCGCCCATGGCTCTGCATTGAGCACGAGAAGGAGAGGTGCGTGGTCTGAACAGTCGCTGGACAAGCACCGTAGGTGATGGCACGAGTACTGCGTGAGCCATTCCACGGAGGCAAAGACGCGGTCCAGGCACTCTAGAGTCGGTGCGTCCCCGTGGTTGGACCAAGTATATAACCTGCCAGAGAGGTGCAGCTCGTCGAGCAGCAAGTCGTCTAGGGCTCTCCTGAAACGACGCATCACACCGAGGTGCAGCCGGTCATTATTCTTGTCACAAGCTTGGTAGATCATGTTAAAATCCCCACATACGATCCACGGACCAGCGAAGGCTGTGCGCGTGTCCCTCAGCTCTTGCAGAAAATTCTCCTTCTCGGCATCATCCGTCGGCCCGTACACATTGGTGAGCCACCAAGGTTGGCCCTCACCGTTCAGAGGCCGGAGACGCAGCGAGATGGAGAAACGTCGGACGACAGTTTCGGAGGCCTCCCAGATGTCCCGACGCCAGGCAACAAGCGCGCCACCCGCAGCCCCAATGGCCGGGAGGTAAGCAAAGTCGTAGTCAATCCCCGTTACTTCAGTGTTCAAGTTTACAGAGAAAAGCTGGATTTTAGTTTCCTGAAGGCACACGATGGAGATCCTATACTGCTCCACAATGTCCCTAATTGCGGAACGCCGCGCACGGCAATTGAGGCCGCGGGCGTTCCAGACAAGGATGTGGTTTGCACTCATTGGAACAATTGCGTTGCGACAGACGCCCGCTGCGGGCTTCGCGCAGGGTACAGCAGCTCCCGGAGTGCCTTCTTGGTCTCGGCGGTTTCCTGCTCCCCAAACACCTCATGGAACTTCTGCGGGATGGATACGTCGGGGATGGAGGCCGTGTCGATGGAGGGGTCCCATTTGCTGATCAGTACGCGTTTCGCCTGCAGCTCCGGGTTGGGGTCCCGGAACGCCGCTTTGGCAGCCAGGCGGTTGCGGCGCGGCACAAGGGGACTCCGGCTCCGGTCGCGACCGTCGGGGGCCCTCGGGGCCAACTCAACCTGCAGTGGCACCAGCAGGGAGTGGACGAATTGCACGCCTGCCACCTCAGCCGAGGGGCGGGTGGCCGGCGTCGGCGTGGCCGGGAGCTCCCGTGGCGAGGAAGGCGCAATACAGGGCACAGCATGGCCAGATGCGGGTGCCGGCGTAGACAAGGCGACGCAGATGGCAACGCTGGTGGCGGCACAGCAGCATGATCCAGTAGTCCGATCCCCGGACTCGTGCCGCCCGGACCGGGGAAACCAGCGATCGGGCCATCGGGGCCTCGAACCCGCGAGGGGCGAGGGTCATCCTGGGCACCAACACCGCCGTCTCCAAACCGCCGAGGGAGGGCAGCATGGATGCAGCCCCGCCGACCGCCTCCAATTCCGAGGCAAGAGGCGTCCGGGGCAACCGCTCGGCCGAGACGACCACGTCCGTCCACCAATCATCATGGCGTAGCAGCGGCAGCTGGTGTGATCTGCCGTCGTGCATAAGGTGCGGCGTGATGGCGGTGAAGCGGCCGACGGCCCCTGTGGACGGAGGGCGCGGCGCCGGAGAAACCAGCAGCACTCTCAGAAAGTCATGCTCACCATCGAAGGTGGGCGCCAGAGGTACAGCCCTGGGTAGCGGAGTTGTCATGGGCTCGCCGGGGGCCGTCAACCTGGGCGTCTGCGGCGCGGGTGAAGGCAGCCATCGGTCCCCAGGCGGCATTCCCACCCCAGCCACGGTGAGAGGGCAGGCGATCGTGCCAATGTTGACGGCGCCATAGGACGGGGGTAGTCGACGTAAGGGTGGTGACGGTTGTGGTTGCTGTCATCAGTACCGTCAGAACTGTTGGAGTCGCGTCTGGGGCTGGGGAAGTATTCGCGGTGGCCATCATCATTTCCCCAGCCACCGGCGCCATCGTCGCGGCCGCCACCATTGCTGCCATCATCCCCTTGCTGTGGGTCGGAGGGGTGACTGAAGTCCTGGCACTCCAAGACACGCAGCTGTAGAAGGTACATCTGTCCCGTGACCTCAGACTGCGTAGTAGGAACCCCAACCTCGGGCTCCGGGATGGTGATGAGCTGCTCAGCCGGGATATATCGCGGGTGCCAGCACCAGGCGGTGATGAACACCTCCCGGTCATCATCCCTGGGGACATTAGGTGGTCCGGCGAGCTGAATTCGGTGCACGAGGGTCCCAAAACAGCCTGGACAGAGACGGCGTTCGCGAGCATGAAGAGGGAGCCTTCGAATGCCGACGAGCACCCGAAACGGAAAGCAGCGTGCACCGACCGGGAGGTGCGGCCACGGTCGCCAGAGAGTGGGATCGGCGCTCCACCGGGGCGCAGAACGCGCTACCGGTCCTCCATCCTTCCGAAGGGACCAGAAAGTCCTCTCGCTCATGACGGCGCATGTCGACATCATTGGCGCCGATGTTGAATCGGGTGTGGAGGTACCGGGCATACCGTGGTGGTGGACATGAAATGGGCGGACGTCCCGGGCCGCCCACGAAGCGCAACAAGCGCCTGTCCCGTAATGTCCTCCTCGGCCTGAGCTCGGGCGACCGCCGGGTACGACAATGATCGGCCGGAGGTTCCCGGTAGCCCTCGAAAGTAGCAGCGCCGTAGCACGGTAGTCTTCGCAAAGGCCTTTCCTCCTCCAATGGCAAATTTGGTGGTCGCGTCACCGACGCCTTCGCCTCCAAGCCGGCTTGACCCAAAGATGGTGATCATCAAGCCGGCGCTGGGCTGGCCGCGGGCCCGGAACCTCAATGTTACATCCCCGAGCCGTTCGGGATGTTCCGCCAAAGGCTGCGCCGACGCTTGGCAGAGGTGCCGCCCGTGGCACCGCCGCGGCCGGCGGCACGCCACCGCCAAATTTCTACCGCCCCGCCCCAACCGGGCGCGTGCCAGCGTGGCTGCGGCTCGCCCAGCAATGGCCACGCCGTCCGCGCGAATGCACAGCCGTAACTGCTCGCCCATCCTCCGTGGCACCCACAATGACCGACAAGAGCGGTGGTCGTGCCACCGACGTTCGCGCGTAAGGAGCCCCCTCCCTAGGCGGAGGTGGCGGTGCCCCACCCGGCGGCGATCGTGGCGGCACGACGCGCCTTCGGAAGTAGGATTGGTTGCCGCACGCGCCCTCGGCGAAACGAGGTGTGCGTTCGCACCTACGCCGCCGACGGCCGGCCGCTGCGGATGCGCGGGCGCGGCGGCGGCGTGGAGGAAGCGGGGGTGACGGGAGCAGCATGGGCGACAGGTCGGGAACGCCAGGCCGGCATCCGATTGCGAGGGCAGAGCCGCCCGTGTCCCTCGCCCCAGCCAGGGAGAGACACCTGGGGCCGGAATCGACACCATCCGACGCGGGTCGGCCCGGAAGCGCTTGAAACAGAGCCCCTCCAACTCCGCGACACCGGCCTCGGGCGAAAGGCGGCAAGTGCACCCCTGCCGCAGCCGCCCGCCTTGACTTGGAAGAACCCTTCCGCATCGGAGAACCCCGGGTCGCGCCGGTGTGATGGCGGTGATGAGGTGCGACGGCGGGCCCGGTCGCGCCTGGGAGCGCGAGGAGACCTTGTGGCCTCCCGCCCGTCCCGTGGCGGCGCCGTCTGAGCGGCGGCGGCTCCCCGGAGGGCCCGGCGACCGCCATCCTCCTCCACCGAGGCAGCCGGGCGGAGCGGGCGGCAAATCCGCACACATTCCGAGCTGGCATCCGAGAGTCCCTCCGAGTCACCGAAAGCAAGCACTCGTGACCACGGCCGAGGGACCCACCCGGGAGGCGCAGCCGTTCGCCAGCAAGCAGCCTCGCCGGCGCCGAAGCTCTACGAGGCGGAACGCCGCGCCAGGGGCCTCATCGACAGTCCATCGCCCCGGGCCCGCCACCTGGTAGGCCACCGCTGAGCGCCGCTGCCCTCCTCCTCCTCCACCTCGCCGGCCCACGAAGGGCGCGAACAAGACCCAGCTCCATCGGGCGGGGTCCGTCGAGCCGCGGTGTAGGGGTCACGAAAGGTCCGCCAAAGAGCAGATCCAGGGTCAGGTGGGGGTAGAAGGCGGCGGGGTGGGCGGCCGGTCGCCGGCGGGGGCAGGGTCCTCCTCCTAAATTGTTCTTTACTACAATCAGGGCCGTATGCTAGGTATGCGACATAGGCCCCATCGTGCTCTAAGTCTTTCGTAAATTTTCATATTAGAAGGAAGATGAGGGTAATAGTTCAGGTGGCAGCACCTCCACGTCCTCCCCTGCACATAAACACGGGGAACAGCGCCAGCGACACCAACACCGCCATCATGTTCCCGGCAGCATGGAGCGGGTCGGTTCTCTCGCGGATCCTGTGGCTCATCCCTCCCATCACGGTGATGACGCCGTGTAACGAACCTTGACTGCCAATCACTATTACAAGAGTAAACGATACAATGTCTGGAGAATGGAGGGAGTTTAGACAAGGAATAGCAAGGAATCGGAGGTAGAGAGCAAGAACAGCAGGAGGGTTCCAGGACTAGACGGAAGTAGAAGATGACGGGTTCATGTTCAGGTTCTGATCGATGGCTGTCCCCGGTGTGTGCCTTGCATCTTTTATTCTCTTGCCCTTGTCCCGACGGAACCTTCATAGCCCAGCTAGAAGCCCATGATCCATCGGCCTAGTCCCTGACATTCCCCTCCGCTTAAACACGGCTTGCCCTCAAGCCAGTGCACTGAGCTGAGATGTCTTCCAATGTCAACTTGCAATGGCAGATTAGTGATGTGTAGCTGCTCTTCAACCCTGCCGAAGATGACTACTCACCCACCTGGATCAAAGATGAAAGTGCAACCTGTAGTATTGGTGGCACGGACGGATATGCGGCTTAGATCATCCCAAAAGACAGCTCCATGAGGACTTGTATTTTGATCTTGGATAAAAATGTTGTCAGGCCATAATTGTTCTGCTGCAGCTAGGACTGATCCATTCACAACCACATCAGCATCAAGTAATTCCAGCAGGTTCTTGGTTTCAAAACAGTCCTCACACTTGACCATGGCTTCATCGGCCTCATTCTGGAATGTGTTGATATAGAATATTTGAGCAAAGCTATTAGTTTCCAGCAATCGTTGCATCCATGTAGAAGTGGGAAAGGCTTTATTCTTCACAAGTTGTCCTCCTTTGTGTCTGCAATTTTCATGAACAGACCTATTATGAGGGAAAGGAACCGGGCCTTTGCTCTCGCCCTCTTTCCACCCTGATGCTGGGCTGTCCTGTGATATTGTTTTTTTTCTTAAACCTTTTTTAAATCTTAAACGAGCCGTTTGGGCTTTTTGAATATATATTCAGGTGGGGAGTCCCCCCCCCGGTGAAAGTTCAAAAAAAAAAAAGGAGCCAGGCCCTTCCAAAGCAGCATATCTGTCAAATCTTGGAAGATACTGAGGATGATCACCATAGAGCTATTAGGTTGCATCAATATACACCAGGAAACCCAAACTGAAGCACAGAGAAATATCCATGGAACAGCCCACTCCATGCTCGGCAAACCAGCCAACAATTCCATGTACTGTTCATTCTCTGAAATTTCATCATGTTGACAAGCTCCATCCTTTGTGTCAACCTCTTGTTTCTGTAGTACTGAAACTGCATGTTACTGTGGGATGCCCATGGCTGAAAGTAATTACTGCTCTTATTCACTTGTTCTGTCTTGCTATGATCTTGGGTATTTTTGTCCATCCAGAAATAATTTCTATAGTAAGAGCCTCTACCATGCAAGGTAAGAATCAATGGAGCACCATTGAACCCTTCCTCAAACTCACTGAATATTGTTATGCAATGTGGTAACCATAACATACTCTGATGCACCGTTGAGATTAGTACCAACAGAAATATAGAAGGGTGACCTTTCAGGTTAAACAGAGAATAGACTGCTATATCATGCTCAACTATACTGCCATGTCGATCAGAACTAGCAACAACTCAAACCCATTTAATGCAAGACAATGGCGCATAGGTTCTATGCCAGTTTTCTGGACACAAGCTGAGCAGTAAACATCATCCAAGAATGGCATCAATATAAGGAGCTGAATTGCAAATGAGAAGCTGAAGCTCAATATGTAATACCAATCATAATCTGGCCCGCCAAAGCTCCATTTCCAATCAGGTTTTGACCAATTGACTCGGAACTGCATGTTCGTTTGACAACCACCCAATGCTTGCACTTCTATCTTGCAAATAACTAGTTCTATCGACAGTGACTTCTCCATATGATCAACACAAAAAAGATGGCCATGGAATTGGCCTAATCTGACCCCTAGATCTCAGCATCGCAAACCGCACATATATGGTGAACACTTCCTTCGGCAACCAAGTGGGTAGGGTGGAATTGGTATACCTGCTTAGCATTCCAACAGACGCCACCACCGGAATCCATAGAGGCATGACGAGCTTGGGAACCTCCTCAGCGCAAAGCTCTAGGGCCTTTGCTGGTGACAGTGGTACCCTGGTACATGAGTGGCGGCTCCACATTTTGTCGAGCACCTTTGCTGCATGAATAGAGTGAGCGCTTAGCCTACACAAGGTAGCAGCAGGGACCATCCAGGTCGCATCTTCTCGTGCAGTAGGGGTTGGTGAAGCCGTAGCCGCAGCAGGGGTTGTCGTTATCGTTGAGGAACTGCTGCGCCATGCACCCGCTCGCTCTCGAGTGACGCCATCACGGGCCTGGCGGCAGCGGCGACGCGGGCGTCGATGTATGCGGCACAAAGCGCGCCCACCATCTCGTCGAGGGCGCAGTGGTCCATCACCGCGGCGATGTCGACGGAGACGAGCACTTTCCGGTCGAGCTCGAGGGCGAGGTGCTCCAGAGCCTCGTCGTCGTGGACGAACACGAGCACGCGCGGTGGTGCGGGCGCGAAGCGGCAGTCGATAGACAAGAGCGCGCCTCAGTCGTGCTTGACGCAGACATCCCGTGGGTACCTCGCAAGCGTGGCGAGGTGGGCGAAGCGGTGGTCGATGGCCATCCGTCCTCCCTTTCCTCCGGGGTCTTGTCGAGGAAGCACAGGCTGCGGAGCCCTTTGCCGCGCTAACCCGCCGAGTCACGGCGGCGCTGCCCGCGGCTTGTGTGGCAACCTCGACCATGGAGACGGTCATGCTTGCGTGTCGCGGCCTCGGCTTCGTGATCTTCTTCGTCGCCGTATGGAACGGCGGCGTCGGAGGTCGAAGGAAGATGCGCGTCGGTGACGTAGTCGTGGACGCGGCCAAGGGCGCTGCAGGCGTGGACGTCGCGGTTGGGGTCAAGGTCCGGAGGACGCTGCCGGCGTGGGCGGTGCAGCTGCTGTCGTGACCGTCGTCGTCGTGGCGGAGAACACCTCCCAATCTCCCATGAAAGCCAAGGGGCTCAATCGATTTGGGGAAAAATTTGGGGCTCAAGAATCGTAGGCTGTGATAACCTATTGTAACGAACCTTTACTACCAATCACTATTACAAGAGTAAACGATACAATATAGGGAGTTTAGACAGGGAATAGCAAGGAATCGGAGGTAGAGAGCAAAAACAGAAGGAGGGTTTCGGGACTAGACGGAGGTAGAAGATGACGGATATGATTCAGGCTCAGGTTCATGTTCTGATCGATGGCTGTCCCCCGGTGTGCCGCATCCTTTATTCTCTTGCCCTTTCCCGACGGAAGCCCATCTCACATCCCAGCTGGAAGCCCATGATCCATCGGCCTAGTCCCTGACATGCCGTCGCTGGCATTGTCGTTGATGGGACCGTTGCCGTACATCTAGGATGAAAACGGACGAAAATGAACAGAAAAAATCGCTCTATCATTTTCGTTTTCATATTCTTTGATGAAAACAGGAGCGGGAGCCGGACAGCCGGAAACAAAAACAGTAGCGGGATAAACGGTAGCCAGAAACGAACGGTAAGCGGGAACTTAAGCGGAACATTTCGTCGCGATATGATAGGAGAGAGTAAGGTCCACAAAGATCACAGTCACGGCCTAAGAAATGTGTTCACGTATCATAAAGAAATGAAACGTAATTCACATAAATATTGATGAATGGTCACCAAATATCCATATATTCACCAACAGCATGGACATAGTTCAAATTGGGCCTATTTTGTGGTGGGCTGCTTATGCCATATTTATGAAAAACGGGATGAAAACGGGATAATCCCGGTCAAAAACGGAAACCGTGAATACGGACGGAAAAACGATCTATCGTTTTCGGTTCCGTTACCATTTATCCCGCAAAAACGGAAACGGACGGAAAAAATACGGTATACGGTTGCGGACGAAACGGGATTCATCCCGTCCGTTTTCAACTTTACGTACATCGCGGCGACGGTGAAGATGCCGATAGCGATAGCGAAGATGGTGATTATCATCGACTTGTATCCCAAAGCAAACCCGAATATGATGTTGGTCGCGGCGCCAGTTCTGCATGCAGGCATCCGCCATATCCAGGCTGCACAAGGAGCGCAGCATTGGCCACAATCGAGCAGTTGGCATCACCGCATCAGTTGGAACCATGGTGGAGTTAAGTGCGACTGCCGTGAGATGGGGGCCAATATTGTCGTGAAGTGGAGCAGGAGCAAGTCCATCGGAAGCCAGGAGGGCCACGAGTCCACAACGGACTATGACGAATCTTTTTTTTTTTTTTTTTTTTTTGTTGCTAATTTGACACTTTTTTAAACAAATTCTAGGATTAGCACGGGTTAACTTTTTATACCAAAAGTAACACATTTGGTCGCTCCTTTGGCAAAGGCGCCACAAATACATGCTGTAGCGCCATGCATGGAGGCGCGACAGTGGCCGCCACGCAGCACCCGCCGCCGCCGGGTCGACGACGTGGCGCGCGGGCTGCCGCGCCTTGATGATGGCGCGACGGGCGGCCCCGCCGCGCTCACAGCAAAAAAGCGCCGATGCGGTCGACACTCGCCGCCCGCGCCTCCTCTCCCGTCCGCCCGGTGCCCTCAACGCCGCCGCCGCGAGGTTAGGTTTGGGACGTACGCCGCCGCCCGCCACCGCCCGCGCGCCGCCCGGGCCGCCGCCCGTTCCCGAACCACGCCCATCGGCCCGCCCCCATCCTTTTGTCCGCCGCCCCTGAGGCCCCCCGCCCCCGCCCCCGACATCGCCACAGAATACGCCGCGGCGGGGCCTCCATCACCCGAGGAGCTCGGGCGGGCGCCCATCGCCGCCGGGCCGGCCGGCCATTGTGTCCGGCGGCCCCTACCTCCATCACCGCCCAGAAGAGCAGGAAGGAATTTTTCCTTGATAAAGACGGCCGGCCATTGAAGCAGAGGAAGGAATTCTTCATTGTAGGCAAGGTAGACCTCTTCTCATTTCGTTTTCTAGTGGAAATTACATTGCAATTATTTGTAGTTATTAAGCTTAGATTAGTTAGGGTTAGCGATTTGGTGTTAGAACGTATAGGTGGTCCTAGTTAGTTAGGGTTAGCGATTTGGTGTTAGAACGTATAGGAAGTTTTAGTTAGTTATGGTCGGGTCCTATTAGTTACTTATTGTATACTTAACTCGAATAGTTAGTTATTGTAGTTAGCTATGTTAGGATACTTAGTTGCAATATTTAGGCATTACACTTCGCGGCCCTGATGAACCTTGGCGTATCCTTTTGTAGATGGATTGTTTTGTCCGTGTCTTTACGGAGGTACCGTGGACGAAAGAGGATTGTATGTTTGATGGTATGGAGGAAGATTTGGAGATGTTTGACCTAACCTCCTAGCTTTGATGCCCTATTGGTGCGATTGAAAGAGAAGTTTGGTGTTGATATCGCACTTAGTGGGAGGTTCGATGCAGGGTCCACTAGGCCGCGGTATGTTATGATGCCCTTGCTTGACTCGGCTCACTAGACCCGCTACACCCGAGTCCTCCAAGGTTGCAATTGTAAGATGCCTGAGGTGGTGGTGGAGAGAAGTGTAGATGATGATGACGAGGATGAGGATGACGGCCCATACTCTGAGGGTCATGGAGGCGGTCCTGTTGGGATGGGTGTGCAAGCAACGGAGGGAGATACACAAATGGACGGTCAGTTGACCCAGGAGGCAGCGTACGACTATGGGATTAGGTCACCAGGCATGGCGGACGATAACTATGATGTGGATGATTTCGAGCGGGAAGAGGTAGAGGTACAGGAGGAGGAGAGGATCGATGATTTGGTAGGTAGTGAGTCAGAGGATGAGGATGATGAGCTGGAGGATAGGATGGCACCCCCTGTTCATTTTATGCCAAGTGGAGTACCTATCGAAGAACTTCATGCAATGCCGGTCCAAGGAAGACTAACTACGGGGAGACGGCGACGATGTCCCCATCCCTAACATTTGTTCGTTTCAACGAAGCACAACCCTATGTTCCACCAGATCCTTACACAGCGACGGAGCTTATGCAATTGAGGTCGATGAACGTACCTTTCAGTGGCGTTCCGAACTACAGGGACGTAAGCATGACTGATATGGCAATTTGTGACACCGGGCTAGAGTTGTGTAGGGACTCTTGCACAACCACGAGAATGTTATCCTTTCCAAGGATGCTTTTCAATACATTGCCCGAGCTTAAGTTGTTCATGCAGTAACTATCTTTGCCCACCACCACAGGCCGCATGTGGTCAATCATTCGACAAGGAAGTGATGTACTATGTGGAATGCAAAAACCGTATTGAGAACGGTTGTATGTGGAGGGTAAATGCTCGGAAGAGGGCAGATGGCAAGTGGAAGATAACTCGAGTGGTGCAACCCCACACATGTGCCGATAACCGCCAAACGACAAGCATCCTCAACTCACGGCACAAAGATCTTGCCCGTCGTCGATATTGGGCCTTGTTGATGACAACAACGATATTTCAATATCTTCCTTGACCCAATCCATAGTGGGATTTACAAAGTATGTGCCCCTCGCACGGCAAGGTTTGGCGTGCTAAGCGGTGCATTGCATTTCGCCGGGTAGCGGAAAGAAGCGCATAACAGATTCCTAGAATATTGTGTGCAATGAGCTACTACAACCCGGGTCTGAAATGGTTCATAGACACTGGAGGTATGTACTACGTGTCGACAGAAGGGAAAGTGAGTCATGTCTTGCACCGTGTGTTCTGGTCCTTTGCACAGACGGAACATGCATTCTAGTATTGTCGGCCCGTTGTTCTAGTTGATGGCACCTTCCTAACAGGAAAGTATAGGGGTGTGCTGATGATGGTAGCTGCTGTTGACCCCGAGAAGCAAATAGTACCACTGGCCTTTGCATTAGCAGAGGGAGAGAACAATGAGTCATGGTCGTGGTTCATGCGCCACCTAAGGGTTCACGTGCTTGGGACAACTCGCAGGATATGTATGATATCTGACCGGCACAATGGTCTCCTTAATGCCGCCGAAGAACATATAGATGGTTACCCCCCTCTGGTCCATCCGATGGTGCATGTGTCACTTTGCCGCTAATTATTGGCGGCGTCAGAGGAAGAAGGAGGTTTGTGACAAGGTTAAGGAGCTGTGTTGCGTCCTTACCCAAACCGAGTTCAAGGATACTAAGGCCGAGCTAGACAAAATGATGAACCCAGCGGGGAGCGCATGGTTGCAGCGTCAGATGGAAAACAAGGCTAAGTGGGCGTTAGCATACGATGAGGGTGGATGGCGTTGGGGCATAATGACCACAAACTCGTCCGAATCTTTCAACCATGTGTTCAAAGGTGTTAGAGCCTTGCCGATTAATGCGAATAGTTGAGTACTCATTCCGTATGCAATGAGTATTTTGTTAAGCGGTGGGGCAAGGCACAGGCTATGCTTGCCAGCAAAGAAGGTCCATTTGGAAAGGCGGCCAGCGAATTCATACTAGAGCAAGAGGCTTGGTCGAAGATGCAGATAGGCGAACCGTATGGGCCAACTAGGCAGGTTTACAATGTACGAGGGAGGGGTGGTACAACCTTGGGTGGTGAGCGCTATGGTGGTATCAATTACAGGGTTGATCTAGAGAAAGTGGAGTGTACTTGTAACGTACCATTTCCATTCAGTGGATACGAAAAAGAAAATCAAGCACTAATGTCCGGGGCTCTTCTAGTGGGAGAGGGAAGGGGGTGAAGAAGGGAAATGCAACCCCGTGGGAAGTAGATCTAGATTTGTGAGGGTGGCGGTGTTGGTCCTAAAGAGTTTACGAGACCCCGACCCGCACCACCGGGCGTGACGAAAAGTAAGAGAGATTTCAATAGAGAGAACCCTCCTCAAGAACTACGACAATCGCAGAGAAGAGTGGCCAAAATGTATGCATGGTGAGGATTGTTTGGTGCGGATGATGACAGAGGGCTCGAAGGAGGTCGCCGTTTCGAAGTGCCCATTGTGACAGAGCCGACCAATTTACAAGAAATCAAGTATAATTAGCAATTACCGAAGCAATCGCAGCCTACACTTGAGTCCATATAAACCCGGTATTCCGAAATCTCGTGAGTGATTTCAAACTCATCAACAATACAACCAAGATCGTTGAGCTCGGAGTCCCAATCCGCTGGTATCTCAAACCAAATTTGAATATATTATAATCGAGTGCGATGTACACATTTATTTCAAAAGTAATTCGTGAGTGAGGAAGCAATAGCTTTCAAAAATACAAATGAAATCAAAATAAAGTAGATAGTGCCAACATGATGTCACCCCTGTAATAGCAAGAGACAGGGAAATATGGAGACTGCCATGCCCTAGGCATTATTCTTCAATCACAGCACATCACAACTGGCTAGATCATGCTAGACGGATCACCTGCAACATCGGGAATTAACCCGTGAGTACTCAATTGTACTCCGCAAGACTTACCCGCCTTAAACCAGAAAAATAAGGAAAAGACTCCAAGGATTATGCTTGGCTTTATCTCGAGTCGGGCCGACTCACATTTATTTTCGAAATAAAGTTGATTAATGCACCTACACATACTATTCAGTGTTCTTCCAAGTTAAAAGGTTGTTATTATATACATAACCATAAGTCCCGTATAGTCAAGATTAAAGACATATGCTCAATGATATATAAGTAATAAAGATAAGTAACATGATCAACATTTTAACATCAGCAGCATGAATAAGAGTAACCATTATTGTGATATTAAGCTACGATGTCGTGGACGCAACCCGGGTTCTCACTGACCAGGAGAGATGGCGATTCGAATCGATTGCAAACCAGCTGGCGAATACCCTGTCATAAACCAGGCCTACTAGATCATAGGTAGGACCCGATCACTCCCAAGACGTTAGGGGACGTAAAGTCTCGACCTGTTGGCAACCCCTCCTCTCGAGCCACCAAGTGAGCGGCAACGAGTACGACCCCTCGCGGCGCATCTTTGTGCCCGATTAACCTCACCAACCACGCCTAGGAGGGACGTTAAAATGCGTGTACCGGCCCCTAGCATTCTCACGAGCCGTGGGCTCACGACTCACGGAGCCTACTATATGAACAGGTACGTTCAACTTCCGACCACATTCCGACAAAGGGATTAGTCCTTAGCTGATCAGATGGAAGACCACAATATCCATCCGATCTCACATGTTTTATTAGTCCAGTTCTCAGCAGCAGCCTGTTAACCACCAACGTGATTAACCCAACAACAATCCTCACAAGTGACCGGAAATCACTGTCTACTGCAATCATCATAACTGAGCATTTATTTAACCTAGACCTCTAAGTAGGATAGGCACAACTTCAGCAAGGATATCTGTGCATCAACGGTTTCAACCACTTCCTATACTTAATGCAACATTCATTACAAAGGACTCAACAAATTAATTTAGAAAGCATAGGTAAGTTCAGCATGCACCGGGGCTTGCCTTCAGAAAAGTAGTAGGAAGAAGTTAGAGTCTTCTAGAAGCTTGAGTCACGGTCCTCCTTCTCCTGTGGGGTCTTTTGGCTGCACTCCGAGATGATGAAGGTTGACCTCCTGCTCCTTGATCTCCTCCCGAACTAACTCCTCCGATCCTGATATGATGCATGCATATGCAAGACTGAGTGTTTGATGATTATTTTTATCATCAGTAAAGAAAATTATTATTCATGATGGACGAGTAATATGGATAAATTTATTGGTCGATTATTGCTACGATTATATGTGTCCACCTTAGAAGCTAGCTTCTGACGCTGGCTGGCTAAATTCCATGATCAGAGCTCCGTATATATGGACATCACCCATGCGTCGTGTATATATGCACGTATATGGATATACGTGGCTGGCTTCTAGCTTCTCAAGTAATATACTCAAGTGTGTGTATGCGTATACATCCATATGCACACCGGGACTCTTATGACGAGGCTGGCCAGGTCCACAAACCAGGGAGCTAAACTTACGTATATGTGAGTCAACTTGATGATTATTTGCTTGCATGCAAGATGATCTCTTCGAACTCTCTCTGTTTTCAACCAAGGACTCTGGCTGGAGCACTCAGCTGTAACGCGTACGAGAGATTGATCGAAGCAAGATTCGTGTGTGCTGTTAGTTGATCTAATCTGATCACGTTTGCTTGGCCGAGCGGCAAACACCAGGGCTCTACGTACCTCTCGCCTATATAAACAGGCACCCTGACCAACATGAGAGACCGGCCGTCCTCGCGCATCGACGCCCTGATCTTCGGCTCTCTGGCTCCCACGCATATGTACAAGCATACGCATACACATCTAAATCTACGTGACCGCCGCACGTCGAGAAGCAAAGCCTGAACGGAAGCACGTCGAGAAGCAAAGCCTGAACGGAAGCACATCTACGCGTCCGCCGCACGGCGAGAAGCAAAGCCTGGACAGAAGCAAATACCCACCGGCCCTGCTGCCTGTCTGCACCATCATCTACGCAAGCACAGCTTCCGGTGGCGGCCATCATATTGCCTGGTGAGTTCCTAGTTCAGATGCATTAGCCTAGTTCAGATGCATTAGCATATTCATTCATCTAAGCAAATGTGGCAAGAGTCCAATCTACCGGCTCTTCCAATCTACTGCTTCACCATGAAAAAGGCTCTAGCAACTTGACAACGTCAGATCCCTCGCCGCGCGAGGTCGTTGTCGTTGTCAATGATAATATGGCAAGAGTTCAACCTACTGGCTCTTCTGATCTACTAAATATCCATCACCAGAAACCTCGCCGCGCGAGGTCTAGCAACTTGACAACGTCAGAACCCTCGCCGCGCGAGGTCGTTGTCGAGTTGTCCGATGATCGATCTAAGTCATGAGGAAAATCAAGACTGCAAGTCGGGATTGTCTCGCTCATCACTGTGGAAAAAAAAACATCAATTCCGAGAAGGCCATTGATTCGATCTTAAAGAGCAAGCAAGCATCAGATCGCCGATGGAGTATCAAACCAAGCAAACAACTGCATCACCATATATACATCATGCCGGCCAGTTCAGCCGACCGACTTGACAACGTCAGAACCCTCGCTGTGCGAGGTCGTTGTCGAGTTGTTGATGAAGAAAAATCAAAGCCGCTTGAGACAGGGGTTCCTCGTCGCAATGACGTGCTCACAAGATGCGAGAGTTCAGAATTGTTCTGCTTGTCATTATGAGAAAAAAATATCAACGCTATGCTGCTTCAAGAGGAGACCGTAGTGCTGTCCAGCGGCATCTCAGACACGCATACACATCCGAGCTTGCTACTGCTCTTCGGCATACGCATATACATACCGGCGGCCTGCAAGTTGCTAGTTGTTCCACGCCATGCATATATACATCAGATGCTAAAAGCTTCCCAATGATCTAAGATGCTCCATGATCAAGTTGCTGCAGTCCTACGCGACGACCGTGCAAGTCTTGATGCAACACGTTGTTGCACATCAAGTCACCAATAAACAGGCCAAGCAAGCAATTCCACATGCACGCCGAGTTGCCAAGTTGGTGCAAGTTGAAGTCTGCTGGTGCTTGGGTCCATCTTCAGCATACCGGCTGTCTCGTTTCCTGCAACTCGACAACATCAGAACCCTCGCCGCGCGAGGCCGTTGTCAGATTGCTATTATTTTCCTACAATGGCGGAGAGGTCGTATTGGCCTGCTCCTTACTATTTCTTACGATAGTGGAGAAGGTCGCATTGGCTTATCCCTATTGTTTTCTTCCACGGCGGAGAGGTCGAGAATGCCTCGTTTCGCTTATAAATACATACGCCGGGAGGCTGTCAATTTGATCTCATGGAAAAGCGTTGTCTAAGCAATATCCGCGACGCTGATTGCGCATTGTTCTACACTACTACCGTACCATCATACGCCTAGTGCCGACGAGGCTAGACGGAATCTTGGCCGAGTGCCGATGAGGCGAAGTCGCTACTCCATCGACATGTCCTAATTAACGGGATCGGATACACTGTTGCTGGGCAATCGACGAGGCTTAAAGCAACTCACACACGCCCGTGTTAATGAAGGCTGGCATACATGATCGGCACCGACGGTGCGCGATAGTCATCCCCTTCATTATCAACAAATTCCGTTTACTCGACGTGGGCGTTGGCGATGTCACGACCAAGCTTCGGCGACATAAAGCCACCCATTTAATTACTACGCCATATATTGCATATGGCTGACGATCAATCAATTGACGACCATCTAGCGCAGCTTAATCGGAGGTTTTCCGCAAGCTCGTCTTGCGGATGTAATTAACCGCCATGCCCAACAGGCCCCGGAATCGGCGAACTACGCAATTATCCTACAAGTCAGACCTCTCCTTAAGCATGACGCAGAAGACGGAAGAAGACATCTTTTCGTTGATCATGTATTTTGTATATTCAAGAAAGAATTAATGAAATATGTGGTTCTCGAATATGTGTGCATGTGTCTCCTTGCATTACATTATTTTATACATGTCTTCGCTCGGTTTTTTCGACCAAACACCGAGTAATACCAAGGCACAGAAACATGCTTGCATAAAAATGAGGTAGAATGATGGATGAATGCATTATGATGTATGATACTAGTAAGTGGATATCTCTTTCATAGAAACACGATTATATCTACACAAGAAACCCTAATAACCTACACCAAGCAAACACCCTATTCCACTAAACCTGAAAATGGCAGCTAGACGTGTCTGCACTAAAACAGTCACACAGGGAGTTCTATAACTCCAAATCTAGCGAACAAATACTCGCTGGAAAGCTAACAAAATTATCTACAAAACATTCCATATACTCCAGACCTGATTCTAACATCTACAGCCTCGAAAACAGCAAAAACAGAGGCTCTGTTTTCACATAACAAGCAACATGCAACACCTATAACTTGCAAACTAAACATGCAACTCTTCTCAAACTTGAACAGCAAGTAAACAAGGTTAAAATCTTCCTAACAAACCTACTGGTCAAGCCAAAGGATAAACTAAAGCACATGAAATGACATTCCCTAAAATAACCACTACATAAGCACACTTTAAATCATATAAATGCCAGGAATAAAAATCTGCCAAACTGCCAAGCTTATCCAACCAAGCATACCAACAGGTCCTATCCAAGCTAGAAACAACTAATAAAATTATCAACACGCATTACTCTAATATCAACATGTATTTCTAGGGCATTTTTCATGCAACATAACTATGACAAATATGCAACCACCTTAGAAAATTCTACAAAAATTACCAGGGCATCCTACTAGTTTAACATGCCTACTATAAAAATTTCATGGCAAACCCATGCATATACTGTCCCTACACAAAAATGACACGGTAACATTAAAACTAGGCATGAAAATACTTTGCACTATGAAACATGCAAAACCCCTATCCATGAACATGAAAAGCTTCATAACAGTAACAAATGCATGTACAAAAATTATCATGGTAAAACCCTAGTAATTATTTTTCTATGAATTTCCTAAGAAAGCATGGTAAATAGCACATAAATCAAAAATCACACTTCTACCACAGAACATAGCATGTATGATATTTTTCCTAGACTCTACATGCAAAAACATGAACATTTAATATAGGAACCACTATTTTATCAGACACCAAAATTAGATATGCATTTTCCTATTTATATGGAAAATAAAACAATAAATCTAGATAAATATAAAAACTACCATAAAATGACAACTCATATTTTTCTATCATAGAGCAGAGCATAAGAAGCATGGAAAAATTTGTCTCACTCAATTCCGAGCTAAAACGAGGAAGATACAAATTTTCTAAGGCATGCATGTCATTCGGAAAAAGAGAAAAACAAAATAAAAACGCTACGACAAATGGGACCCGCGTCAGCCTCACGGAACAGGGGGCGCGGGCGGTCCGGGCGATGGATCTCCGCCGGCGTTGATCCTCCGTCCAAACCAAGGGTACCTACGGACTCACGGTGACGATCTATCGGATGGTACCAAGGACCCAAGCTAATTCGAACCATGGCGTGGTCGACGGCGGAAGGCGCTGAAGCGGCGACGGCGGTCGGCGGTGGCGCGGCCGGTTCCGATGAGGACGTGGTCCGGCGAGACGCGCACGAGGTTCGGGGGCTCCAAGCGTGCGGACACGCTTAGCCGGGTCGACGGAAACGGTGGCCCGATGACGATCGGCGACGGCGCACCCGACGTCGGTCACGACAGGGCGACGGGCGGCGTCACGGTCCGGCTAAACGGCGGCGACACGCCGAGCCCTTTTGTAGACCTAGCACAAGCACGACAAGGCGACCACGGAACGTGTGAGTTAACCGCGGAAAACGGGATCGAAGACGACATCAGAGAACCGCGCGTGGCGGCGGAAACACGCGTGCTCCGCGGCGCGGTGCCGTTCACGGCGGCTTTCGGTCCGCCATGGACTCAACCGGCTAGGGGCTATACCTTCAAGATCTCTAGGCGACACGAGGCGAGTGCTAGGACGAACGGATCGGGCGTGGTTGGGCGGGCCGCGGAGAATAGCGCCGCCGCCGGCTTCCCATGGGCGGCGGTGAAGGTGGCGATTTGGCCCTTTTTCTTGCTCGCTTTTAGGCGATGCGGGCTGGACGAGGAGGTGCAGGACGAGTGCGGGCGAGGCCGGCTGCGTGGTCTTTCGGTCGGCAGGGATGCGGTGGTGACGGTGATGGACGGCGGCTTCGCCGCAATGGTGATGGCGGTTCTTTGCTTTGCCTTCTGCTCATGAGGAGAGGGAGAGTAGGGAGGTGGGTGCAGCTCAGCTCGCAGAAGGAGAGGGAGGTAGGAGGTGAGAGTGCGAGGCAAGGATTCGGTTTCCCTTCCTCTTCACGGCATGGACGCCGCGAGGAGCAGGGGGGGCGCGCGACACGCGGCCACGGCGTCGGGCGCTCGTCGAGAAAAGCCGGGCCGGCCGGGATTTCTTTGCTTTTCTTTTTTTTTGACTTAAACCCTCAACTCCAACTGTTTTGGCCCGTGCATCAAGATCCGTGCAAAATTAGCTTAAAACTCTAATTGAAGAAAATGTTCCTCACGAAATTCTGAGCAAAACACATATAGAAACTTTTTCCTGAATCGGCCTAGATTTGAAACTACAAGCAATCAAAGCATGACTACTCCCGGGGTCAAAGGAAACCCTAATTCAAACTCAAACCGATCAAACTTTGACTTTTGAACATGATCCACTCAAAATCATGCAACCGGCCTATGACATCTTTTTGTTCTACACGAAATTAGCTACACAACTCGTGAAGAGTGCACCCACATGCAAAACCTCTAGCTAGGACTTTTGAACAAAAAGAGATAAATTACTTTTAAATTCAAACGAGGTCAAACTAAGTCAAACTATCATTATAAAATCAAATCAGGGAACAGGACCATCATCAAATATGCTCTAACACCTTCTCTAAACATCACTAAGAATAAATAAACATTAAACTTCTAATTATGCAAACAATTCATACATGAAATGACGAGGCAAAGCAAAACAAGCAATTTAAAATAATTTGAACAAGCAATTGGACTCTATCATTTCATGTGCATGATTGCATGTAACTAAATTATGATTATGCTCATGAAATGCTGATGCTAATGACATGCTTAAAACTAGGGTGTTACACCCATACGCTATCGTAAGTGCTATTACTTATCCTTTTTAGAAATTTGTTTCTCACTTCCATTCTCTCTAACAAAATGTACTAATTTTGCGAGTTTGAAGACCCGAGAAGGCTGCGGGTTCACAAGGTGGATCGATCCTCGACCACTTTACCCACATCAGCAAAGACATCACCTACTTACAAGACAGAATCTTCGATCTCGAAACGGAGGCAAGCAACGGTAGGCCAGACCCTGAAGAGGAGGATATCTACAGTGGTGACAACTCACAGGAAGTACCATGCAACGACCCGTACTGCAGCTGCCCTTGTCACAAGAACAATGGGCCACCGCCACCACCACCGCCTCCGCCGCCACCATCACATGATGCTTACTATGGACAAGGTGCAACACAAATGACGCTATGTGGCCACATTACTAGACAGAGTTCACTATGTGGCCACCCTAAGGTTGATTGTTGTTTGTTTAAAATTACCTAAGGCGTGTTAGGATTAGTGCGGAACTGTTGTACCGTAGTTTGGTACGAGTTCTCACATGCCATTTCGTCTGCTTGAGTGTTGCTTTAATTACCTAAGGCATGTTAGGTTTAGTCCATAACCTCTGTACCCTTGTTTGGTACATGTTCTCACATGCCAATTCATGTGTTATGTCGTACCCTATTTTTTGGTACATGTTCTTAAATTCATGTGTACTGTCGTACCCTTTAGTTTTACCACTACTTCGATTCATTGCAGTGAGTCCAAAATAGAAAACCAAAAATTAAACGAACAAATATTGTTGGGTCGAAAGTAAGGGTCCACGGATCAAGAGGTTGCTAAAGATTACTAGCGAGTTGAGCAATACTTAAGCAAGCAAAACGCGGCAACATTGTTCAACACATGGTTCAAAGAACACGTAAAAAATGGTTCAACATAAGAATCATCCGCGACCTACATTAGAAACATAGCCGTAAAGCGGTCGCCGCGAGTCCCAATCCTCCACCAAAGACCTCATTGTTGTGACTAGTCCCAACTTCTACACCATCGACTGTATTTTGTGTCATGTAGGATGCTTCAACGGCATCCGCTACTTGTGTAGCCTCGGGACCGTAAGTCATTGTCATTGTCATCGTGCACGCCGGCCGCGAACGGGACAAAGTGTCCTCCTCGCACGCTGGCCGCGACGGGGACCGTGTGTGGTCGCATGTCGCACAACCGCGAGGGCCTCAGAATACCGCTTTGTTACACTGCTCACAAGAGGGTACGCCTTACTCTTCATCCGCAGTGCATGCTGCTCTTCTAGCTTCTTCTTGAAAATTTCAATCCCTTTGTTATATCGCGGCACACGTGAGGCGGGTAACACGCAACTCCCTGGCAAGCTGACGCTGCTCCCGTCTACGGATGTCGATGTACTCGTTGACAAGCTGATTCCCAACACCCATCTCCCGCCCAATCTTCTGCTTCACCCTGATTGTGTCCTTGACCTCGGTCAGTCCCATCAAAAGACTCCCACAAGCATTTCCTAGAGCTCGTTAAACGAAACAATTCGACATTAGATAGGAAAATTATGTTTCATGTCATTGTCTGAAAAAGAATAACCAACCTCATCATAATCCACCATATGACCACACCAATAGCCTATTCCAAACTCTGAAGGAACGAGGTTGTACTGCGCTTGAACACCACATTTGCAAAAGACATGGTCTTGCGCAGGGACTTGCAAGCCAGCCTCAGTGAGGGCTATGAGCTCGTCCAATCTTGAAGTGTCGCCGTCATCATCCACATTTTGGGCCTTGTACTCTTGTTCCTCCTTCCGCAATGCATTTCTCTCATTTGCCTTGGCACAGCGCACACGCTCGAGCTTCCTCTCCCTCTCCTCCCTCTGAGCAGCAGCTATCCTCCTTTGCTCTTCCTCCCTGTGCTCCTTCTCATCAGCCGCTTGCTTCTTCAACACCTCATGCCTCCGTTAACACTTTGCAGTGAACTCCTTCCGGCCTTGCAGGATAGCCTTGTTAAGCTCACTCGATCTCGAGTCGATCCACCGCTCAAAATCACAGAGCGGTGGAGGGGTCTCGCAACAAAAAACAATTGTTACAAAGCAAATATATAATCAGAAAACAAAAAAGAAAAAAAAAATACTCACAAACATCCGAGTGCGGCGTTGTTGCTCTGTAGGCTCCCATTGAAAATTGGCACACATCCAATACCTCCGCCTAAAGGTTTCCTCTTCTTCATCCATTTCTACTTTGCAAGGATCACCACAATAGCACATGAGCACCGAACACCCTTTGGGAGAGGCTTAGGGACATAGGGATCTTCCGCAAAACGACCATAGCAACCTCTCGAAAATTTAAATTTTTTTCAATGCAATATTGAAATTACGGCATCATATTTGTTGCATAAAAGATAAAAACTAGGTCTAATTACCTTTCTCACGCCAGTAGCGTTATCATACAATTACATAGAGCATACCAAAAAATTCTAAATCAATGCCAACAAAATGTAGGTGCCATGATTGTCGTGAGTGTGCTTGTCCATAAATTTGCCTAGTCTTATCTATTGCTTGCCCACAAATTTAAAAAACGATACAAGAAAAGGAATTACCCGAAGTTTAAGCTTTTACCACGCCTCGGCATCCTAGGGGCGTTGGGGAAGAAGTCGACCGGGCCGTAGGTGACGGAGAGAGGGAGCGAGGGCCGACGGGCCTCGGGCCGGCCGGGGGGGGGGAGGCCGACAAATCGCTAACCCTAACTTGGGCTCTACATGACGAGAGAAGACAATGCGGAGGGGGGAGGCTGAAGGGAAGGAGAGGGAGAGCGCCGAGATGAGGAGGATGGCGAAGGGGAGTAGTAGGTGGCAGCGCCGGCGAAGGAATGGGGCGGCGCCGGCGACGGTGGCGGCGGCGGCGCCGTCAAATTCGAAGAGCCCGAGCGGAAGTGAGGAAGGACGGGAAGAGGAGGCCGCTGGCGGGGGCTGGGGTAGTCACTGCCGCGCTTTTGACGGAAGCGGCGAGGGCTGCCCTGCCGCCATCACGCAGCGCGCGCGGCAGCCGCGACGCCACGCCGCCGGCCGGCGCGGCGGGTGCTGCGTGGCAGCCCCTGTTGCGCCCCATACATGGCGCTACAAAGATGTATTTGTGGCGCCTTTGCCAAAGGAGCGACCAAATGTGTTACTTTTGGAATAAAAAGTCAACCCGTGCTAATCCTGGAATTTGTTTTAAAAAAGTGTCAAATTAGCAAAAAGATTCACTATGACAGCATGGGGTGCAGCGCTGCGCGTGGAGTGCAGCGGACGCATGCAACGCCGTACAAGGAGGGGTAATAATACTAGAGTAAAATGCAGCCTATGAACTTGCACGGTCCATTAACTAAAAACCGTGGTATCTAGGCCCTCAAATTTGCGAACCTGTTCACTCTAGGTCCGCCTGCCAAAACCAGCCCGGTTTTGGTGACGTGGCATGTCCACTGTGCACTGGGCCCGTGCCATTTATCAAAAAAAAAAAAAAAAAAAAAAAAACTTCTCCAGCGCGAGCAGGGCGACGCCGTCGCTGCTCCTTGCCACGGTGGGAACGGACGGCGGCGTAGCTTGGCCGAGCACCAATGGGACAGCGGAGAGATAGAGGGTCGCACCATCCGCGCTCGCCGCGACCTGCTGCCGCCCGCACCCTGCGAGCCGCTTCTTCCGTGAAGGCGCGGTGCGTGTGCAGCTGCGGCACGAACAGCGCCTGCACGATTAGCCGGAGCGGCATCCGCTCTTTCTGCACGGCCTCAATGCACGCCTCGTGAGACAGCTTCCGGCAATCCAGGTGGCCGCACTGCGTCGCCTTCTCCTCCCCGGACAAACCCCGATGCTCCTGCAGCATGACAAAATCGGCATTCTCTTCTTGGTTAGCGACAATTCAAACATGTCGCAGTCGTTGGGCAGCATGATCGAGCACTGGACACCTGTCGTACTTACCACTAAATATGTGTTGATTGCTTCGTACAAGTGGTTGCGCGTCTTCCGGTCGCCGGCCGGAATGACTCCGATCAGCTCAGCTAGCCTTTCCGGCCGGACCTTCGGATCCCCAGCGAACTGCACGAGGTACCGATCCCACAGCTCGGAGACGGCCTCCGTGCCTTTCCTTTGCACGGAGGAGGCATAGTTTGACACGATGCTCTCCATTGCCCTCACCTCCCTGCTATCTGCGATGGACCGGTCGGTTTCTTCCTCCTCCGGCAGCGGCAAGTCGTCCACACGAGCGAATTGCAAATTCGATGCAACTTGTTCTCGCAGTTTCGTCCGGCTTTTGTCGCTCAGCTCCAGGGTTAGCGATCGCGACAGCAGAGCGAAGTAGAACGCCACAGGGTAGAACGCCACAGGGGCAGCGCCGCCCGCAGCCACTGCCGCCGACTCGGCCAGGAGCAGCCCGATGACGCCCTCCAGGATCGCAGCGGCCCTTCTGTTGGCGTCGGTCTCGCCGTCGACGGCGGCCTCGTCTGTAGTGGCCCAGAAATTGTGCGTCTTCTTGGAGAGCACCCACTTGTTGGCGTAGAAGAGCACGATCAGGCTCTTCTCTTGCTGGCGCAGGGGTCCGTAGGCGGGCAGGTTGAGCACGGTGACTGTTGATCGGCGGGACGGGACCCAGGAGGTTGTTGTTGTCGAGCTTGACCTCCCGGAGCGCGGGGAGCCTGGCAAGTCCAGGCGGCAGGAGGACTCGGAGCTGGTTGTTGTTGAACCTGACGGTGTAGAGGTCCTTGCAGTCGGCGATGGCGTCGGGGATGGGGCCAGAGAAGTCGTTCCCGTGGAGCTAGAGCTCCTGGAGCCCCGTCATGGTGCCTCCACTTCTTCTTGGAGTACATGGACCAGGGGTGTTTTTGATAAATGGCCCGGGCCACGTCCACATGGACATGCCACGTCAGCAAAACCGGGCTGGTTTTTGGCATTTGGACTTGAAGTGAACGGGTTCGCAGTTTGAGGGCCGTGATACCCTGGTTTTTAGTTGATGACCTATTTGACGCTGGTTGTGTTAAGTTCATAGCCCTTACAAAGTGCATTTTACTTCGTAATACTACTACAAGTTTACTAAGACCAGGGTAAGAACTCGAAAAATTTGAAGTGCCGAATATGCAATTTGTAAGCATCGGAACATAGACGAGAACCCTCGGCACAACCGGACAAGGACTGCTTGAATTATTATCAACTGCAAGATGCCATGCCATGATCAAGAAAATACCCAATGGTACAAGAGCAAGCCATAAATAAAGCTACAACAGCATGCAAAAATCACTGTGCAGGCGTTTCTGCCGACAGCACCGGCAGCAACGACGACGACGGGGCCAGCTGGGGCCTCTCCTGTCGGTGTGGCCGCTAGGCGTGGAGGGAGGGGCCTGATCCGCGTCAAGACCTGCTGCTCACCCACGACGGCCTTGGTCACCACGGACCCGAGGCAGCGAGGCGGTGTACCGGCGACCGACCCTTGGCGCGGGCCGCGGCGGCTCGACAACAGGCGTTGTCAGCAGAGGATGCAGAGCGCCGAAGGAAGGACGCCCCGCCGCCGCCGCTAGTAGCAGCAGCAACAAGGCGGGGATGATGGCCGGCGTTATTCCGACGGCACTTGTTTCCTTGATGCCGCTAGCCATGGTGAATTTGTTTACTTTACCACGGGAATTGAAGGAGGTCAATGTAATGGGTTATGTATGACGCAAGTTATTTAAATACACAGTATATAATCTCAAACGATTCAGATAAAAATAGGGATGGAAACTCATATCTTCTCTTACCATAACAACCAAATTATTTATTTATTGCCATATATATTATATCACCAAAATGTATTGTACTACATGTATATGTAGTCAATTTGCAATTGGTAAAACCTAACTTATCCGATCTTTCCAGATTTGAAGATTGATTGATTGTCTTGTTTTTTTTCTTTCCGTTAAGATTTATATCAAGTGTTGCCATGTTTTCATCCCAAAGTTAATAAATCCGGTTCGCGTTTTTCCCACACATGCAATGCATGCCCTGTATTTGATGCCGTCGGTAAAAGCACAACTCGATGAATGGCATGAGAGATGGCACATAAATAATAAATTAAAGGTGATAAAATAAATTCATTTCAGCATATGCCAAAGAAAGTTGCTACTCCAACCACTGATATCTTCAACTAGCCTTGCATCTTAATATTACAAATATTTTTTTTTTGAGCATGTCTTAATATTACTATTTTTTAGGGGAATTTATAATTATTGTTATTATACTATAATTCGAGTCGGAGGAGCATATATAATAAAAAAAGCCTCCACGTTAATCATTGTATTAGGGGAGAATTAGGTGTATGGCTCGGAAAAAATTGACCTTAGGTATTTGGCGCTCCCTTTTCTTTTTCAAATTTTGGCTCTATGGCCTTAAAACAAAATTTTCCTTGCAAATGGCCTTCCGCTAAGATCAGTATTTTTTTCACGGCCATACCCATAATTCTCCCTTGTATTATTATGGAAAAAGTCTACTTTTCGGTCCCCTAACTTTTGCGAAAAGTCCCATTTTGGTCCCTCAACTCCAAAACCGGATAAAACGGGTCCCTCAACTTTTCAAACCGTGCACAATTCGTCCCTCGGCGGGTTTGGATGGTGGTTTCACTACAAGTAACTCCGGTTTTGCTACAGTGAATCCCTTTTCTTATTTATTTAAATTTGAATCTTTCAAAAATCATAGTAAATCACGAAAAAAATCATAAAATAGAAAATCTAATTTTGTTGGACTCCACATAAGTAGAGCTACGCAATGAATATATAATATGGTATACTTTAATATAAAATTTTTGCTATGAAGGTTTTGCCTTTTTCTTTTTATTTATTTTAGCTCAATATTTAAAAATCATAATAAATTATAAAAAATCATAAAATTGAAAAACCAATTTTGCTAGACTCCACATGAGCATATTTACACAATAAAGATATATAGGTGTACTATTTAATTTATTGGCCGGGATCCATCGATCGAAGGTTCACGGCTACAGACGCATCGCGTCGCTGAGTCAAGACAAAGAAAACCTAGCTAACCTAACCCAGCTTAAAGAGCCACAAACTATGTGTAATGTGTTATTCGCGCGCCTCATGTGAAGTCCAACGAAATTGGATATTTTATTTTATAATTTTTCTGTAATTTACTATGATTTTTTAAAGATTGAGCTCGAAATAACTAAAAAGAAAAGGCTAAACCTTCAAGCAAAAACTCAGACTAAAGTATACCATATTATATATTCATTGCGTAGCTCTACTCATGTGGAGTCCAACAAAATTAGATTTTCTATTTTATGAATTTTCTATGATTTACTAGGATTTTTGAAAGATTCAACCAAAATAAATAAGAAAAAGAGAAAAAAACGAAACCACAGTCAATGTAGCGAAAACCGAGTTATCTGCAGGCGAAACCACCGTCCAAACCCGCCGAGGGACGGAAATCTGCACGGTTTGAAAAGTTGAGGGACCCGTTTTATCCTGGTTTTAGAGTTGAGGGACCAAAATCTGACTTTCGAAAAATCGAGGAGGGGCCAAAAGTAGACTTTTTCCTATAGGACAAAAAAGCCTATACGTAGAGAAAAAGCCCATCTCTAGAGAAAGGTGGATGGAGGTCGTAGCCTGGCCCGCAGAGAAAAGGCCCATCTACAGGAGCCGGGTGCGCAGCCCACGAACAATAGCAAGCTTAGCCCAACGATTGCAAAGCCCAACGGTTGAAGCAAAACCCGGCCTGCATTCAGATTGAGAATTCAGCAGCGTACGGGCCAGTTTGGACGGCGCAAAACGGCAGGGAAACACGATGGACTGACGTGGTTCCCAGCTCACCGCTGTGTTTCTTCTTTTTGTTGATTTCAGCTCATCACATTTACAGCATGACATATAAGCTGATCTGACATTGACAAGGTGTAAAAAGCATATTACGACTAGTAATATCTTAACAAAATATATTGGCTAAAATAAAGAGAAAAATATATGCTACTCCGTATGTAATATTTTTTTTAGAGAATATAGTAGTTTTGTTAGAAAATTAGGCAAAGTTAAGCATGCTTTAATCCTAAAATATAGAGAAAAAAGTCATGACAACATGTATGTGTTTGTGTGATTTACTTGCACCAATTATCATGATAAACATACTAAACATCAATCTGAAAAACAACATAAGTACAATTTCATAAGCATATCTAGAGGCGAGGCTGGACGCAGCAGATGTGTGTCGTTTCCACTAGCCAATAGCCAACATAGTGAGCTATTAGATATAGCTCATCATGCTCAATGCAGTGTAGAAAGAGAAGCTAACACCACAACAGGAGGCTACAAGGGGAGCAGCTAGTGGGAAGGAGTCAGAATGCAAAGGGCTAGCAGTGTGAAGAAATGTTTCTTTGTAAGCTTCTGTAGTATAGAAATGGATCCAACTTTCAGTGTGGAGAAATATTTCTTTGTAAGCTTCTATAGTATAGAAATGGATCCAACTTTCCTTGCTCCATGAGCATATCATTTTTCACAGGATTGGTAGGGCTTCTCAAGAATCAACACAAGGAGCAAGTGGTGGAGCTCTAACAAAAAGGATCCTATATTTTTAGTTGTACATTTTTTTGAATAGGAAAATTTGACCTTAGATTGCACTTGACTACTTGAGAGATTCGAATGAAGACCCTTTTCAACCCGTTGATGCCTTTCCTAAGTAGGGCGTCCTAATAATGCACTAAGAGAATTAGTTACATTTTAGTCGTTGGATGAGGATCCAACGACTATGATATCATGTTGTTTGACGCCTAGCGCTCTCGCATGGTCGGTTTCTTTTTTCGCATGCATGGCTACCAATTAATTCTTACTACTTGTCAACGTCGTAGCACCCTCAACCAACCCTCCTCTCCGAGCGCACTCCCATGCCATCCCCATGATCGCCAACATTGCCAACCTAAATTGTCATTTCAACTTCACACATAATAAGACTTGCTCCAACCATCGATCTAGCTTTCCATCTAGTCCATAGACATAGGAAGAAGGACGACGTCCAAGGCGCACGTTTGGGGGGGACGCTGAACCCCATCGCGAGGAGACCCTATTGCGTCCGCACAAACTCCTTTCCCTCCCCACCGTCGCCATGGCCATGGGTGCCCCCGCCCGACCTAGCCCCACCAATCCCTTCCCACCTCGCCACGTCTCTCTCATTCCCACCGCCGGGACAGCCTACCTCCCCTAAGCCCCTTCTAAGCTTGCCAAAGATAGAGAAGAAGAGTGGCTATCGTAGAGCAAGCAACCCCGAATGCGGGATAGAGTTTGCATACGAAAAAAAACTACCAATATGGTTATTCGCTAAGGGGAAATGTCAGTCAAAATATCAATCAACGACAAACCACAAACCCTAAAATATCATCACTCCCCACCCCACCCCACCCCACCCCACCCCCAACCCAACCCAAGTACAAAATACACATGAGTATACGGTATACCTACCTACCCAAAGTACGGGTACTAGTCTACTCTAATCCAACCCTGATTCCAAGAAGAGGGCACCACCAAACCTCGAAAGATTCCCAAAGCTGACCATCCAGAAAACCAAGAAATCTCACTCCTCTCCCCTCTCTCTCTCTCTCTCCTCTATCCTCCGTCGCCATGACCATGACCCGCCGCCTCCTGCCCCTGCTCCTGCTGCTGGCGCTGCTCCCCTCCCTGGCGTCGCCTGGTGCAGCGTCTGCACGCCCGGGCGCGGGGCAGGATTTGGTGGACAGTGCCCGGTGCTGGAGTACGGGCTGCCGCCGTTCGCCGCCGCGCTCCGTGCAGGCTGCCCCCGTCTCGACGGAGGGGTACTCGCCCCCGGAGGAGGTGCGTGTCTCCGTGCCCTAGCTCCGGCCGTGTCTCTGGTTATCTAGTTGGGCCGCAAGATTAGTTCTTTCCCGGGGAGGGCGCAAGCCGAATCGGGCGGTCCGGCGTACGGTTCTGGCGGATCTCACACTTGCGCGTGTGCTCCGATTCTCGTGTCGAGAAATTCCTGTGCTGTTCGTACTCCTTGATTGATGCTGTGTTGCTGTTTCCATCTCAGAAGATTAGTTCCCTTTGTCTACTTCACTGATTAGCGAGGATTCTCCTGGGGAACCATGGGCAGATAATTTGGTTTCGGAGTTTTTACGGGGTGATTAGATGCGTCTGAATCAAAGCTTTGCTTTAGTAGATTGGTCTTCATTCATTTCTTTCCTTTTTAGATAGAGGATCGATTTCTTTTGATCCCCTTACCTTGTTGTTGACGGAATTTACATGTTCTTGTGTGTTTTTCAAGCATGAATATAATTCAATTAGTCAACGCAAGAGTATCAAGAACAGTACGATGCGTGGCCTATGTTCTTGGTCCTTCGTTTTAGTTTCTAGTATAGTGTATTATTAGGGTTTGCGAAATCTGCATTTGTGACTATATGCCCCTGATCTCCTGGTTCGTCAAATCCTTTAAAGAATTCATGGCTTGTGATTTGCAACTTTTATATAGGTTAATTAAGGTGTCAACTTTCCAGCGAATGAACTGTTCCCCTTATGTTATTTGTATATTTCTCAGATGTTTAAGCCTTTGATGCACATGGTCCTAGTTGGAATGACTCAAAAGTTCATTCAGTAGTGAATATCAGTGTAGCACCAGCGCTAATGGGAACACTCAGGACTAGTTTAAAGTCAGGTGGTGCTACTAGGTAGGATCAGGGACCGGGACAGTATCAGCTAAAAGTTAAATTCAGACCACTAAATGTTACTGTGTTCTTTGATTCCAGCAAGAGGCTTAAATGTGATAAGGGAGTATCAAGATTATTTGCGAAGGAGAAATCAATACCATCAGTTGACTTTTTATTGGATTGGCCTGGAGTTTTATCGTGTAGTGTAGTGTAGCGTAGCTTTTCATGGATCAGTTTGGACGTTTGGTGTCTAATATGGTATGAAGCTCACTTTGAATGTTTTGGCAGGTTATTAATGGGGAGGAACTTCTCAGGATGTTGGATGGCAAGGAAGAGCACACAGCTGTCCTTTTCTATGCATCATGGTGCCCTTTTCTCGCAAAGAATCAGGCCAGTCTTCGATGATCTGAGCTCAATGTTTCCACGGGTTAAGCACGTGGCTGTCGAAGAGTCCAACGTCATGAAAGCGTAAGACCCGAAAGATCTCATGTCCGTGCTTATTACCTTTCATGGGCATTAAAATAGCTAATACCTGTAACTGAAACCTTTTTTCCTTCTATAATTTGCAGCATTTTGTCGAGATATCATGTCCGTGCACTACCTGCCATAGTAATAGCTCGCAGCTCACGTGTATTCTGGCCTCTTGGTTCGAAAGATCTCGACTCCCTGGTCAACCTTTACACTGCTGCTACAGGTACGTATGTTACTACTATTTGTAATCTTTTTTTAAAAAATAGACCGGGCGGTTAAGACTGCTGCCGCAGATTTCAAATTAAGAAGAAAGTGCCTTCTCCCCCAGCGAGAAAACCTCAAACCCCCACCGCCATCCATACACGGTGGCCTTTCCGTCGGACCGTCGCCCAAGTGAGTATTGGGCCGGGGCCCTCAGTGCTTTGGCATGAGGAAGGGCGAGGGGATTTTTTTTAACCCAGCCTGAAATTCTCTCCCACTGGGTATCGAACTTAGGACCTGGGAGGTGCTGCCGGAGGGCCTAGACCAACTGATTTAGCATCCTTTGGCTCCTATTTATGATGAGATAAGCTTAAATCGATTTGTGTTGTAGTAGTATCAAACACTAGTTTTACCACTGTATTGTTCTTCTATTAGACCCAGTTACCCAGGGCCACACCTTTTGATTTGTACAGATAGCATGGGAGCTCACTGATTCTAGTAAATTCAAAATATGAGAGGCTTTCTGTGCCAATTATTGTTGCTACTACCGTTATATTTCATTATCTTTGTTATACATGCTCAACTGTTTTTGGTTACTTACAAATTGAAACTTAGAATATTATTGGGGGAAAAGAAAATAATAGTTTAGTTACTTTCCTTATTGAATGAGAGTTGGTTTGATGCAGGTCAAGAACCAGTCGCATATATTGGTTCTCGGAAGTGGAGCGCAGCGCAAAGCACAGACTATGCTAAGATTTGGAGCAGCTCTATCAGTGAAACAGTGAAGCGAGAACCCTACCTAGCATTCAGTATCCTGTTTTTTTGCCTGAGGATATTCTTTTTCTTCTTCCCAAAGTTCTTTGCTCTTATCCAAGACTTCTGGGCTGAATACTACGAGCAAATCAACCTTGGAGTCCTTGCCAAACTGACGCATGCTGTGGATGTGAGGAAGGTTTGGAGCAAGTTGAGGCTCATGGCTCAAGCTAAGAACGGTAGGATCTGGGCATCTCTAGCTTCGGTGTCACTTGGTGGGCAATCTTCTCCGCGAGTTGCTGTTGGACTGATGGGCTCGACCATCTAATAGCGACAAAGCAAGAGAACGTGCTGATTCATTGAATTGCACTTGACGAAGTAGCTCCTGTAAGGCTGTAAACTCACATGAGCATATTGAGACAGATAAAGGTCTCTGGCTCTCTGCTCAGAAACATACATCCTGTTTGTAGCATGTAAATCTTAGGGATTCCGTGGAGCCTTTGTAAATCATATTGTAACAGTAGTCGTCAGTGCCCCATAAGGCAGGCTAGCTTGCCTTTGGCAATGAAAATGCAGCATAAGATTCTTCTTTCCCTCCCCTGAATACATGGTCAAATGTGCAGTTTTATAATGTAATCTGCAATGGTTAATGGACATCCTCCAGTGATCAGTGTCACTTTCTGATGTCTTAGAATTTCAGTGTAGAAGTCTCAGTAGCTACGGTTTGCTTCACCCACTCGGTTATTCTGACCTTGCAAATTCAACTTCCTTACACGTGCTTGGACGATCGTAGACAGGATCTGCTCAGACTTTGACCAAAAAAAAGGTCATCCATCTGCATCTCCAGCTTTTCCTTGTTGACAAACCTCCTCATGGACGTCAACATTAGAGATGATGCACTCTCTGAAGATCATCAACCAACTCTCTGAAGATGTCACATCAGGAAACAAAAGTTAGTCTCACAAGTTGCCTCTCCCAGTTGCTTCACAAGGGCAGGAGAAATAGTGGCTGCTTAACTGCAGAGAAGACCATCAAAATCTTTCTTGTGAGCAGTATGCGGTGGACATTTGTTTAGAAAAATGAGCATGTCCATAGAGGAGTATGAAATAATGTAAGAAATGAAAAACTCAGGATACAAGACCTTATTATCACTCTTAATTGCCACCAATTAAATAGACAAGTTAGAAAATTATGTTTCACACAAGCACTAGTACAACAAATTAAAATTGACAGAAAAATATATGAACCAAGCAGTTATTTCAACTTTTCAAGAAATTCGCCAAGCTGTAGGAGTTTAGGAAGCCAGTCCTATAAAACAGTAATATGCTTTTGTCCTATAAATCAGTATAGGCAAAGTATGCGGTTGACATGTCAGAAGAAATACCACTAAAGTATAGATTAGGTGTTGAGGCAAAATTGGGTCATTTATGATCTTGTACAGCTTAAACAATAACACCAGAACCAGATCAGACCATTTGGCTACCAATAGCTCTACTCCTAGGATTGCAAGTGTTGAACCCTGGAGTTTACCTGTGTGAAACAACAACGTAATAAAGAAATTGAAATGAGAATAATAGGGAAAAGTAGTATCTTATACAGGCTTCTAGCATTCCATGAATAACAGGCTTTTTGCAGATACAAGGCATGGCTTATCAGTCATCAGATTATTTCAGTTACAAGCCTTCAGGGGATAACATTAACATCACGTAGTCAGTGGCAAGATAACTACCGACCTGTAGTGGTGCTTCTGTGCTTGCTTGTGCGACTCACATGCACATGTATGCGCATAACATTAACATCACGTAGTCAGCTCCAGACTGTCTCTTAATTGGATGAGAACATTTGAAACCCATATATATTTCTGAAAAAAAAAAGATACGTATAGTGTTCAGGGTAGGCAATCAAACCTTGAACCTTTATTATGCGTCTCCTGTCTCCTGTTAGGAGAGGCCCAACATCTAGACTGGCATATTGTGACCAAACAAACCCACCAAAATACCTTATTCAACTATTCCTCGTACAAAATCAGTATCACTGTTCCAAGTAGGTCTAAAATCATGGCCTTGGAGGCTTGGATATTGCAATCGACAAACCAGCTCAAATCAGTATCACTGTTACCTTCTCACGGGTGGTTCAAGGTGGAGCTCACTCCTTGCCAATCACTAGACAACTTACACCACACAAGTGAGGGATAACTCAACGATATGCTCTTGTAGTGTTGCTCTTCACGATCCCCGTGAGGCGAGCACGGCCCTCTCTTAAATCCTCCCTTCGGAGCACCGCACAATCTCCCTTTGCGTTCTTCAACGGAGTCTCTTGCCACCAAGCCATCTAGGAGGTAGCAACCTCCAAGAGAAACAAGCACACCGGCTTGCAACACGATCACCTAGTGCCACACGATGCAATCTCTCAAAGTAATCTTACTAGAATCGCTCCTCACTTTGATTTGGATGAACTCTATCAATCACAAGTGAGTGGGAGGGCTCTCTAGCACCACAACACAAGCCACCAAGGCCCAAGTGTGCTTAGCACCTGAAGCAAGTCGGGTATGTGGTGTATAAATAGCCCAACCCGAGAAACTAGCCGTTACTAGCCGTTAGGGGCTGAAAACGGTCACTTTTGCAAGCGCCGACGCCCCGTCCCTACGCACCCATGGACGCAGTCCGCAGAGGGTGCAAACCAATCGAACCGCCGGGCGACGCCAGCAACAAGCGCCCGGGCGCGTCCCTATGCATGCGCTGGGACGCGCCAGGCGCAAACCTCGGCGTCCTACGCTCAACATCCGGCGCTCCTTTTTCAGCGCGGGACCAACGCTCAATCAAACGACCATAACTCTTTGATACGAACTCGTTTTCAATGATCTAAGACTCTATGGAAAACTTACTTAGAGGGAAACACAACCCACATAATTACTTGATCCAAAGCACAATGGATCAAAGCAGTATTTCACTCCAAGAGCAATCCTAGTGTTTGAGAAACACCGAAACAACTTATTTACGCTCCAAGTTGATCAACATCAACTTCAACACCTTCTCCATTGCAAATGTGCCAACACCACCAAATTTACAATACCATGTGCATGTGTGTTAGCATTTTTACAATCATTTTCAAAGGAATTTTTCCATGATCTCACCACGCCACTCGATCCTAACACATTGCAAAGTTAGATCGCACAAGTGGCACTAGATGACCGATATGCAAACAAGATTGCCCCTCTTGATAGTAGGGCCATCTATCCTAAATCCGTCATAAACTTCTCTAAGCACCAATGTAACACCCGTGTTTTTGCATCATTTTAAAATTCACTAAAAATTTGAACTTTTATAATTACAACTAAAACTTGATTTATTTTTCGCCAAACCGAAACCCCTCTGTTTTCGAAAACCCGCATGTCATCATATAGAAAATTAGGTGTCTCTTTGTTTGTTGCTTGTGAACCTTATGGTGACCAATGGTGCAAGGTAAGCTCTAGATTTTATTTATGGAAGTAAATGCATGAGAATTGAATTATGAATTTATCTCGGGAATCAAATGTTTAAAACCCATGTGTACCAATTATATATATTAATATTTTATGAGCACAACAAATAAGTATTCTCGACACCAAAAGTCGAGAAATATAAAGGTGCTCATATGAATATTTTAATATATAAATTACACATGAAATAATAATCTTCGAACGTGTGTACACCTATATGTTTCTACTCATACAAATACTATTAAATAAATATTCTCAAGATAAAGGTCATGAGAATATTCATGTAATTGTATGAATATTTATAACATGAACATATATGTGTGACACACATAAAGTTGGGAGAAGAAAGAAATGAGAAAAGGGTAAAGGAGGAGAAATGAGAAAAAGAAAGGTAAATCTGGAATGAGCTCTCGGGCTCAAACTTCCTCCTCCCTCCTTTCGGCCCGGCCCACCGGTGCCCTCCTCTTCCTTTCCTTCCTTCCCTTCCTTCGCGAGCAGCCGGCCCAACTCGTCGAGCCCAACCCAACACACGGAGCCCGCTCCCTTTCCCTCTCCTCGGCGCCACCCGGGTACCACGACCTCCTTCTTTCCCCAGCGTCGCCATCCACCGGCGGCAAAGACGGCCCCGCTTCTGTTCGAAGTCGTCCACGGCGAGGACCGGCGACCGAGGCACAAAGAACCGGAGCGGAACACGAGGCGCCTCGCCCGCCCGCACTCGGCTGCACCCACGCGCCCCGCGCCCACCACCGAGGCATACAACGCCGCCCGCGGCGAGCCCGACGAGTAGGCTAGCCGGGCGGTGCCGTTGGCGAAGGCGGCGGCATAGTGCCCTCCACGATCCTCCTAATCGGACACACGAGACAACGACGCAGCGCCGCGGCGCCAACCGCACGCCGCCACGGCGGCTCGAAAGACCGCCGCCATGACGAACGCCGAGCCGCCGCCAGGGAGATGGGACTTGACGACGGCCAGCTCACCGAGGCACGATGAAAAACGCGGGCGCCCGGCACCGGACACCCGAGGAGCCACCGAGGTCGGCAATGGCCAGCCGCGGTCGGAAAAGATCTTTGTCGAGGCGGGCTACCACGCCGACCGCCAGCGCCCGTGCGGCGAGGCTATAAATAGCCTCCCGGGTGCTCAATCGACCTCGCCAATCCCCTCACGAGCTCAGAGCGAGTGGAACGCCTAGTGCTCGCCTTGGCCACCGCTTCCCTCCTCCCCCTCGCGGAATCGCGATTGCCCCCAATCCGGTTTTCCGCCGTCGCGCTAGGTCGGGGGCTCGTCGCCGTCGTGGCCGTCGTGGGATGAGTTGATCGGTCGGTGAGCCTCCCGGCATCCTACACTTTCATTTCCCCCTTATCGGTTGTGAGTATAGCGCAGTTAGGCGCCCGTGTATCACCGCCACCGCCGAGTTCCGCCGCCCTCGTCGTGCCGAGGTAGGAGCCTCACTCGCCACCTTGGCACCGGTCGACAAGTCGGAGGTGGGGAGGGTATCTAACAAGCCCCTCACGGCGAGCCGAAGCGAACGAGGCGTCCGCGGGCGACTCCGGCGAACCGCCGCCGCGTGAGCCCCGGCGGACGGGGGGCCTCGAGCGCCGCCACCGCCCCGACGGCCGTTGGGCGGAGCCACCGGGAAAGCGCCACGTCGCCCCATCCGCACATTTCGTCCCCGGCGCCGTCCCGTACCAACGAGGCGATTGTGATACGCGCGGGCGTCCCACCGTGGCGTCCACGTGGACCCACGTGGTACCCACGTGTATGTAACCCTTCCCCGTGTACACTTAGAAAATTACTATGTACACCCGGATTGTTGTACCGCAGTATTATAAATCATGTTTCCCATGTCGAGGAAAAATTCCCGAAAAATTTGTAAATTCATTATTTGATTTATAGAATTTTTATCATGTAATTAGTTCCAATATTATTACATGATAAAATTATATTATAATATTACCCTAATGATTTAATTAGGGATTAATATTATAAAATCCATATCTCATGCAAATGAACTCCGTTTTCGCGTGAAACGACTTCCATAATTCATCTAAAATCTAGCTCTATGCATCTAACCCATTGCCACCACAATGTTCTATGTTTTGTTTTATATGCTCTAGTTCAAGCTAGGTTATCTAAGTACCCGAGGTAGTTTCCGACGACCCGATTAGGAGCTTCCGTCCGAAGCAAAGCTAGAGACGTTCGACGCCGTGCCGATTCGTAAGAACCTCCCAGGCAAGTCCTTACCCCCTAATCTTGACCTAATTAATATGATGATGAGATGATGATAATGATAATCGGATTAGTAAATAGAGGTATGGGCCTCGATAACGTAGCTAGGGAGTCAAACCGGGATGACGTAACTATCCACGTTATCTACGCTCATACGTTGTAATCAAGTATAACCTAAGATCGTTTAATGAACCCTAACCAACAAAAGAGGTGGGTGATAGTGATTCATTGTGAGATGGGTTACTACGGGGAATTGCCGTGAGGGGATTCCTGCGGAGAGATACTCGCCTCCCTAAGGACCGGTTCATAGACCTTCTACCTAGTATAATATTACGTGCATGACCACACGCCATATATGGGGCGGCTTGATTCACACCCCCGTTGGGTTGAGGTATAATTGGGATCCAAGGTGGCGGAAAGGTGCAAGCGACCTATTAGGAGCGGATGTGGGGAGAGTGGCCCCATGTCCTGGGTTGGCGTGGATCTTGAGTGGTCTTCCACGGAAGTGTTTGGGCGCGGTGGCGCAGTGCTAGAGGCACATATTGATGATTTGAGATTGAGAGTGGTGTTGACAAGATAGGTTGGGTAATTAGGTATTACACGTAAGCCGTGGGTGATTTGGTATCACCATATTGTCTAGAGGCGTCGTCATCTTAGGGTGGCGTGTTGTCCTTCCAACCCCGAGAAGTCGTGGTGAAGATTATACCAATATACCTAGGGTAGCACCCAAGCTGGTACGGATCTCGTTAGGCTGTCTAAGCCAAGTCATGATGGTGAAGACAACGCCTATCGTGTGGGGAAATTCGTACACCTCTGAGTTAATTAAATCTATTCGAATAGCCACGCCCTTGGAATGGGCAAGTGCTAGGGCGAACATCTATGATTAGATATACACCTTGATGAAGACTAACTTTGTGGTGTCATGACAGCAGATGATGACATGAGATAACCCGGGAACTAGCGAGAGCAGTTTTTAGAGACTCGCTAGGGCCCAAACCCTTAATAATTACAACCCCCTGGTTGGGACTTGCCGAGTGCGTTTGTACTCACCCCTCTATTTTTACGTATATCGGCACATGTGAAGGTAAGAGCGGCGACAAAGTAGAAGATCGGCGTATCGTAGGAGTTCGTAAGATGTTTGCTTAGGAGAAGGACGTTGAAGTCCGGTTTCATCCGTGCACAAGTCTGCACAGTGGGGTAAGGGACGGTGTCATAGTTAATCCACCGCTTCTCGGTTGGCCGACTCGATATTGTAACCCGACTTGGTGACCCTTCGTCGCCACCGTAAGTCCCTTTCCATCCTATATCTCGATAGCTCGGTTTACTATTAATTACATTTACCATTAATCGTTACTAATAGACGTGTTTGTGGCGTGATCCCGGCGCAAACACGTGTGATTAATCTGACCCATTAAAAGTGGGCGTGACAACCAATGACCGGCAAAATGAAATGCCCTATAGGTTATACCTTTGCCTTGCGTATTTCCATTCTGCTCCATCTCCAAGTGCCGATGCAACACATGCACCAACACGATTGTTGACATCTCTAACGCGATCCACATATAGGACGGCGCCGTAAATGTATGAATGGTATCTATCTAATGAGTTAGCTTGGATGTGGAGTTAATCTCACATTCCAACTAGAGTTAGTGTGGGAAGTTAATGAAGTTAGACGGAGTTAGTTATGGTTTATGACCTTGCAACATTATCAATGGTGGAGTTAATCTCACCATGATAGGCACAAAAAGCCGTACCACACATTCTAACATTGCCCACGAAACTAGTCTGTCACCCTAGCTCACAACGCTAAAGAAATGCGTGAACGGATATTCTTATATGACACTTGAAACTCTTGCAATAATATAATTACGGTATCGATGCGCAAGTGCACGGATAGAATTACCCTATTGTAGTATCTCACCGGGATTCTATCCTAGGTATCGTATTTATATTCTACCGAAAAGAAAGGGGTGGATATGGGTAGGTTGATGATTTAATAATGATTCACTTGCGGTGGTGTAATGTAGAGTAAACCATATGCATCATACTAAACTCAAACGAGGTAAGTCACATAATAAAGATAATAAAATAATAATAATGATAATAACATCATCCAAGTCAAAGATCATCATATGCCACTAGCTAGTATCATAAAAGGCTAAATACCATAGTATAGGTGAGGTGGATGGAATATCCCTAAGTTACTCCTACTCATATGTCTATGCATACTACAATTAGTGCAATACATCTAGTCATCATCTTATGAAGGCATTATATCTACACATGGTGAATATTACTAAGGAAGATTAAGAACAAAACCAATCGACCATAGTAACAAAAGTTCAACTAGCCCTACATTCGGGGTGGACTCCAAAGGACTCAATGGGAGTATCACATCCGCGATCTACCACACTTCCCGAATATAGGGTGATGTCGCAGGCAAACGTTGTATAAACACCACGTTTACACATTGTCGGCGCTATACGACTCCATGCTTGAATATAAAGACAAACGTACTAAACTAAATATATAATCATAACAAGCATAGAAACATATAACTAAGAATATAATCATTAAATAGAATAAAGTCATGGCAATTGTATGCTAACAAATACTTACAAATGAGATACAAGAGAGAAGCCACGTGAAGCTTAGCTCCCGCTACTTCTTGACTATCCGGAATCCAAGACAATACTTGACTTCCTCTAGAGCTAACCTAGATAGCTATTGCTCTAATTATGGTGGAACTAGGGCTTAGGATCTTGACTTGGGGTCTTGATGATTGGCCTGGGTATGGAGTATAATGATCTTGAATGAATTAGGGTTTCACCTGTAAAGGGCGGGGGGTCTTGTTATATAGCCCCGAGGATGATGCACGCCGCCCCTTGGATCAAACCGACCTTGATGGATGGACTAGATTGCTCCTCATAGGCGGTGGTGAACCGACCTAGGTGTGTGAGGGCGACGAGGTGGGGCCCGGGCGGCGCCCTCGGCCACGGCCGTGGCGCCCGGCTCCTTGCCGTGGGTCCCGACCTCTTACGCCTTGCCTCTGGTATCTTCGGAATGTTCTAGTGTATGTTCCACGTTGGGTTACGTCACGGACACGTCTTTATGTCGTAAGTCTTGCAAACTCTTGGGTATTTTTCTGTTTAATCCTCGAAAAATATATAAATCACCAAAACTAGTGGAATCATGTTAGTCAAGCCCCTATACTATGTTGATATTCATTTTAAGCCCTTATTTTTGTTTTAAAAACCTCTATATTTTATGCTATAAGATATACCAACAAGCTCCTCCAAGCTTACCTCTTGCTAGTCCCTAGCAAGACCATGTTGTTGGATCAGGAGTTGCTGCAACGCTTTCACACCTCAAAAGTATACATGCTTTCAAACAAAATTTCATCTCCGGATAAACTATTTCAACCTTTTAACTTACCCATATTACCTTTAATCATGGAGCTTGTAGCTTTTTCTTGTGATCTTGGGCAATTGAAAGATAGAACAATCAAGTCAAGCACTAGGTCTCAAACTCTTTGTTCAACCATCATTCCGGAGTTTCTACTTGATTTTTTGAAATAAAACTCAAAATTCCTTCGCATGACCCTTTCAAGTCTCTCATGTGTGGCACTTTGGTGAATCCTCACTAAGGCAATGAGGTTGTTTTGCCTTTCTCTCATAATATGTGGTATTTTTGGACTAAGGCGGTAGGACACTATGCCTTCTTCTCTCTCACCCTATATCTAAAGCTAACATCCGGAGTTCATAGGTGGGGAGAAAACTAAATCTTCTTACTATATTGTAAGTTCAAACAATGGATCCAAAGTCACGAGTCACACCGATGCATGTGCATGATGGAATGAAATAAATATGATGGTAGGTGTGAGTGGAATGAATGAATGTGATGAGAAAAAGTCTAATTCTAGCTCTTTGAAAAATTATCTCTCTTTTGATACTTGATAACACTTGAGAGAACCTGGGTTCCTTTTCTTTATTTTTCTTTTTATGGAGAGGCGGGCATCTAAGTACCCATTGTTTTCATCGGACACTTGTCCATTTTTTCAACTCTCCTTATTCTCTTTTTTCTTTTAGGGAGGTAGGCTCTACTCGCCCGTACGACACTTGTCCATTTTTTACCTCCCTTTTTTCTCTCTTCTTTTTTTTTTTTTTGGAATAAGACAACCCAAGTCTCTTTTTTGTACTAAACTTTTGAGAGATAAACAAGAGTAATAGAGCTTCATAAGATTGTTGACTGAATGGATGGGATATGTTTGGTTGTTCTTCTCCCCGGATAGGAGTGGAACATATTTGGTGGATATATAATGGATGTTTATGGTGGATGCGCACTTCCTGATGAAAGCGGCATATATGAGTGGAGTCTAATAGAATGAAATATATGTGGTGGATGGATGGATGGATGGAGTGTACATCAGCATGACAAGTTTCTAAGGGTCGACAAAGGTTGAACAAACTCAATGCAAAGCAAGCGACCTATATATACATCGAAAGGGGTTTTCCTAATCTATGGAGCATGTGTATATGGTCTGTAGTAGGAAATTCTACACTCACATCATCAGAACTTATCATGTATATATTTTTATAATTTTCAAAAGATAAGTCTCTAGAAATCTAGTGTTACTAGGAGTAAGAGAAATAGCAGCTCAAAACTTTCATATATCATATCCGTCAATTACCTAGACTCTAGAGCAAGCATTTGCAATCCACGTATTTCGGGTTCGAGTAAATCTCAAGTCAAAGCAGTTTTATATTTAAGCTTCGAGAGAAATTAAGCTTGAAAGCTAGGTACTTGAAAGATATTATGACGGAGCAACCATTCATCATCTCCTTTTATTTTTAAGTTCTTTTTTAGTTGAGCAAAAGCGTAAAAGGTGTACACCCTCTCTTGATTTATACTATAACAAAGACTCTTTAAAGATTATATAGACTCACTCCAAGCAAACCAAAGCAAACTAAGCAAACCAAAATATCTAGCTAATAATAGTAATAGTAGAGATACTTATCGAGATAATCGGGGGTGCTCTCCCCAAGCTAGATTGGAATGTCGGGTTGATGATATGGAAGTTGAGGTAGATGGTGACAAAGGATGTCGGCTCATCATGTCTCTCTTCCTTCAAAATCCTGCTAAACTCAAATAGACAACAAAGCTAGTGGAACTTGATTAGGCGTTAGAGTTTAGCCACTTTACTTTTGTTGCCCGGGACTCTTAGCAAAGATGGAATATATTTTTGGATTTTCTTATTTTGTATGCAAAAGAGATGAATGACGAATGCATTTTTATTTTATTTTTTGTGCCACCACGGTAAGTGTCTCCGAGGATATCAAACCTTAGATTTACTCACATGGGGCTTAAACATGCAAAACACTAAATGTTTTCTTTCTAATGGAAAAGGGAAATATGCTATGCAACGGTAAAAGTAAATATGCACTACTGGGAATTAAATATGGATAACTTACCAATTTACCTTTTTGGCGAAGGTTCGGGGTTTAAAGTCTTCCGACCAAGACTTTCTCGTTTTGCTCGTTACTCCTGAGGTGCGTCGGTAGTCACAATTGGTGGCTCGATGATTTGATTGATGTTTCTCCCGATGATGCTCAAAGTTGTCTTTTTCTTTATCCATTTCTTCCGGGAGGTTCCAAAGGGCTGTATATCTCTTGTCTTGGGAGTATTATTTCTTCTATCTCCTACCTTGATCTCCGAGATTTTGCAATCTTCGTTCGTTGAGGTGGACGACTTTTCTTCTCTAGGCCCTTCTACTTCCTCTTCATCTTGAATCTTTAATCAAGTTTCTTCTTTTGGGGGCGTCTACGTCTTGACTGTTCTTCTTTTCATAATTAGTATAACTATTAAAATATAATCGTATCTTTTCTCGTAGGGAATTGAAGGTGAATTTCTCCTGTTCTTATGTAGATGATGGCACGTGTAGTGTTGAGGAATGGTCTTCCCAACACTAGTGGTGGATCCAACTCTTTGCCCATGTCCATGACCAAAAAGTCGGTGAGGACATAGTGATCATTAATTCTTCTTGGCACGTCTTTCGCAATTCCTTCGGGAAATCGGCATGATTGGTCTGCCATCTGCAGCTGCACATATGTAGGATGCAAGGGCATTTTATCAAATAATAGTTCATATGTTACCTTGGCCATGATGTTGATGCCAGATCCTGTATCACAATATGTGTTATTGAAGGTCAAAACGCGGTTTATAGTGCATGATATCGTTGGGATGCCCGGATCTTCCATCTTATTCAAATTGGAGATTTGAGTAGATGGTCATTCTCGAACCTATCTTGTTGATCATCATTACCTTCACAGGCTGAGCCTTCTTGTTCTTCTTTTTGTTCTTCTTTTTGTTCTTCTTGGTATTCTTGAATGTAGGTTCTGGTGGCATCTCACAACTGTATATTGCTTGTGGATGAGCACGGGAGGTGAGTACCTTGTTATTGAAACTGAATACTTCTTTTCTTCCCTTGATGCTGAAACATATCTTTGCACTCTGGGCATAGATGATTGCTCTTGCTGTACTCAGGAAAGGTCGACCCAATATGATTGGTGCCTTTTCACTTCCTCCTGTCTCAATTCTTGCAAAATCTACCGGCACATATGAATTTCCAACTTGTACATAAACATCTTGGAGTATGCCTTGAGGATAGCATAGTGATCGATCCGCAAGCCGCAAGCACATGGTTGTATATAATAATGGATTACCATTAACTTTTTCATAAATTACCCATGGTAAAATGTTGATGCTTAAGCCGAAGTCACATAGTGCATTCTCAAATACGTGTGGTCCAATTTGGATGGTGATGACTGGCCTCCCTGGATCTTCCTTCTTTGGTGGTAGGGAGTCATCCGGCCCGTGGCTCTCCAACTTTTCCGTAAAGTAGCGATCCGCATTAAAAATGTCTACAAGATTTGCAGATTCTAATTCTTCCTACGCCCCGGAGTTTTACCCGATGTGGTTAGTGGAACGAAATTGCCACCGAGAAATTTGAGATTCTATCATTTTGTTGAAACTATGTTGGTTCTTAATTGCGTAAGAAAACTATCCATTCTATTGTTTATTGTTTCTAGCATTTTATCATTAGTAGTTAACTTCTTAGACAAGTTTTCCATAGTTTTTTCTTGATTTAAAACAAGATCTCTTAAAGAAGGTTGGTTGAAATTACCTTGATAGTTACCTGTAAAAGTTGCCTTGATAGTTTGGTCTTTGATGATTCCAACCTTGATTTTGCTTTGAGGACGATAGTTGTTGTTATTGTTGATGTAGTTTACATCCTCTTCAATATCTGGGCAATTATTGCCTGAGTGGCCAGTGTTGCCACACTCTTCACATGTCATGCTGGAGTCTAGAATTTACATGACTTCTTTCTTCTCATGAGCTTTCTCCTCAAGTTTCTTCATTAATAAATCCATCTTGGCAGACAACATGTCTACCTCCTTCAGTGAGTGCATTCGTCCTGACCTCTTGCGGGGTTGTCGCTCCTCATTCCAACTCTGGTTTGAAGCCATTTTCTCCACAAGTTTAGTAGCTTTTGTTAGTGTGAGTGATAGGAAAGCACCTCCTGCTGCAGCATCCATTGTTTCACGAGCACTTGTAGTGAGCCCATGATAAAAGGTCTGCATAAGTAACCAATTTTCCATCCCATGGTGTAGGCATTCCGAGATATTATCTTGAAAGCGTTCCCATGCTTCTGGGACGCACTCATCTTGTTGTTGTTGAAAATTTGCAATCTTCCCCCGTAAGGCATTGGTCTTGCCTATAGGAAAGAACTTTGCAAGGAAGGCGAGAAACGAGTGCCCAAGTAGTATTTTTATCTTTTGTTGCGTAGAACCACCGCCGCCCTTCCCAACAAATGAGAATGGGGAGAGACGGAGTAGGATTGCATCTCTTGGTACTCCTTTAATGGTGATAGTGCTGCAAATCTCCAAAAAGTGTTGGAGATGAGCACTAGCATCCTCATGTGCCTTTCCATAGAACTGGCTAGCTTGTACCATATTAATGAGCCCGGGCTTAAGCTCAAAATCATGATCCCCAATTGCAACTTCCCGGTCCAAAGGCGAACATTGGCCGTAGTTGGAGCCGAAAACTCACGGCGTGTCTTGTTGGCCATGGTCTCAAAAAATAGGCAATAGGCTTTTGGCTAATTTGATCGACGTCCGAATCAAAAAGGTGTAAAGGTTTTTTCTCGAGCTTGAATTCTTGCCTTTCTCGATTAATTCTGATTTTCAATATTGCTCTTTGGACGATTACTCCAATGAATATTTTTACCCCGCATAAAATCAAAAACAAGTAGACAAACAAGGGTAAGCCTGTTTGAGTAGTTGATAATGGGTCCTCAATACATTACGCGATGCAAGTGATATCAAACTATCCATGTATGTGTGTTTAGGTTTGGCTAGCACCCTTTCTTCCCCGACAACGGCGCCAAATGCTTGTTGACATCTCTAACGCGATCCACATATAGGGGCGCCGAAATGTTTGAATGGCATCTATCTAATGAGTTAGCTTGGATGTGGAGTTAATCTCACATTCCAACAAGAGTTAGTGTGGGAAGTTAATGAAGTTAGACGGAGTTAGTTATGGTTTATGACCTTGCAACATTATCAATGGTGGAGTTAATCTCACCATGATAGGCACAAAAGGTGTACCACACATTCTAGCATTGCCCACGAAACTAGTCTCGTCACCCTAGCTCACAACGCTAAAGAAATGCGTGAACGGATATTCTTATATGACACTTGAAACTCTTGCAATAATATAATTCGGTATCGACCGCAAGCGCCACGGATAGAATTACCCTATTGTAGTATCTCACCGAGGATTCTATTCTAGGTATCGTATTTATATTCTACCGAAAAGAAAGGGGTGGATATGAGTAGGTTGATGATTTAATAATGATTCACTAACGAGTGGTGTAATGTAGAGTAAACCATATGCATCATACTAAACTCAAACGAGGTAAGTCACATAATAAAGATAATAAAATAATAATAATGATAATAACATCATCCAAGTCAAAGATCATCATATGCCACTAGCTAGTATCATAAAAGGCTAAATACCATAGTATAGGTGAGGTGGATGGAATATCCCTAAGTTACTCCTACTCATATGTCTATGCATACTACAATTAGTGCAATACATCTAGTCATCATCGTATGAAGGCATTATATCTACACATGGTGAATATTACTAAGGAAGATTAAGAATAAAACCAATCTACCATAGTAACAAAGTTCAACTAGCCCTACATTCGGGGTGGACTCCAAAGGACTCAATGGGAGTATCACATCCACGATCTACCACACTTCCTCGAATATAGGGTGATGTCAGCAGTAAAACGTTGTATAAACACCATGTTTACACATTGTCGACCACCCACATAGTGCGCATCTAAGGGGGCGCTATACGACTCCATGCTTGAATATAAAGACAAACGTACTAAACTAAATATATAATCATAACAAGCATAGCAACATATAACTAAGAATATAATCATTAAATAGAATACATGGCAATTGTATGCTAACAAATACTTACAAATGAGATACAAGAGAGAAGCCACGTGAAGCTTCGCTCCCCGCTACTTCTTGACTATCCGGAATCCAAGACAATACTTGACTTCCTCTAGAGCTAACCTAGATAGCTATTGCTCTAATTATGGTGGAACTAGGGCTTAGGATCTTGATTTGGGGTCTTGATGATGGACTGGGTATGGATTATAATGATCTTGAATGAATTAGGGTTTCACCCAGGGGGCAGGGGTTCTTGTTATATAGCCCCGAGAGGATGCACGACAGCCCTTGGATCAAACCGACCTTGATGGATGGACTAGATTGCTCCTCATAGGCGATGGTGAACCGACCTAGGTGTGTGAGGTCGGCAGGTGGGGCCCAGGGCGCGCCGCCCTCGACCACGGCGCCGCCGCCACGGCTCCTCGCTAGGTGGGTCCCACCTCTTACGCCTTGCCTCCGGTATCTTCCGGAATGTTCTAGTGTATGTTCCACGTTGGGTTACGTCACGGACACGTCTTTTATGTCGTAAGGCTTGCAAACCCTTGGGTATTTTTACGTTTAATCCTCGAAAATATATAAATCACCAAAACTAGTGGAATCATGTTAGTCAAGCCCCTATACTATGTTGATATTCATTTTAAGCCCTTATTTTTGTTTTTAAAAACCTCTATATTTTATGCTATAAGATATACCAACAACGATCAAGAATGATATGATCCACTCCATATCATCACATGACCCTCTAGGTCCATCGATCTTGACCTCACTTCCCCTTCACCGTTGCGGCGGTCTGTTGGTGTCAAGTCTTGCTCAAGCTTCACCGACTCACGGTCTATGACTTCAAAGCCTCAACTAGCCCTTCACTCTTGCAACCGGTCCATCAAGCCAAGCCTCATCTTGATCTTCACCACCTTGCTCACATGACTCCATGTCATGTCTCATATACAATAAAAGCTGCTTTATTGCGTCATCACATGTGAACTAATCTTACATGTATTATCCCAATCGACATTATTAGTTCACCTAATGTTGACACTCAATTAACAAAAAAACACTAGGGACCTTTCAATCACTTTCGGGCAACAATTGCTCTGAGACTACGGAGGATGGGAGCTTCATCAACAATAACAACAACAATGGGTATCACCCCTTCTATCAAGGTAATAGGGGTAATAGTTCATCTAATAATTTCAATAACAATTATAGTAACCAACCATCCATGAAGGATCATATCTATGGTCAAGCTAAAATCAATGATAACATTAATAAAAAGCTTTTTGCCAATGATAAGGCCCTTGAAAACTTGAATGCCAAGATGGACACCTTTAATTCTGCTATTAAAAATGAGCTTTAATAAAATGTTAGAAATCCAATTAGCTCAATTAGCAGCAGTTGTCCCATCCTTTGAGCAAGGCAAGATTCCTGGGAAACTGGAGGATCCTACAGAAAATGTTATTTTGTAAACACGAGGTTCGGTAAGCCTCTACTTCGATCCAACTACAGCCATCTCCTTGATGCTCCATTCACCATCAAGAAGGGAGACCCTGGCCGCCCGATGATCGAGTGCTCTATTGGACCGCAAGTGTTCCACAATGCTTTCTGCGATCTTGGTTCAAGTGTCAACATCATGTCCAAGGTAACTTATGATAACTTACTATGTGGGCCCTTGTACCCTACATTTATTTGTCTGTAGAGATGGCGGACCAAATGATTCGAGTTCCCGAAGGACTCGCAAGAGAGACATCTTGGTGAAAATCTAAGATGAATATCTTCCTACGACTTCTTCATTATTCTAGACATGGGAGCTGTTGAGGATGTGCCTCTCATTCTTGGGAGACCCTCCTCAACATAGCCAACACATGCATCTACGTGTCATCTGGACAGATTCACTTCCATGTTGAAGGATGAAAGGTAAAGTTTGCTTTTAATGGTTGCACTAAGCAACAGAGAAGGACAACTAGCCCAAGGAGAAGGTCAAAGGACAACCGGTGGAGACCCCATAATTCAAATGAATCCACCATACCACCATCACCCTCGAGGTCCGAACAAGACGGCAAAAGAAGGAGGTGCAACCATCTCGAGTCCTCATCCCTAGAACCAACAGAAGCACGAATGATCAACTCAGTCAGAACAGAGTATGACCACTTACTCAGATCACCAATGCTAACCAAGATGGAAGATCCAGGAGTTCCAACAATAGCTTGCTTAATCAATCAGTTGTACTTCCAGAACACGTTTTGCGACACTGGATTAGGCATCAACCTAATGGCAAAGGTAACTTATGAACTAATATTTGGTCAATTGCCTTTGTATCCTACATATGTGTAGCTACAGATGGCGAATCAATCATACTGATTCCCAGAGGGAATAGCAAAGGATGTACCCAGAAAGATCCATAATCACTATGTCCTCACCGACTTCTTAGTCCCGTACATGGGAAAAGAAGAACTAGACCCACCACTCGTACTAGGAAGACCGTTCCTGAACACCACTCGAGCGATCATCTATACCCATACAGGAGAAGTCCGCTTCAGCTTCCCCACTGAAAAGGTACGATGTTACTTTATAGTTATAATGATTACAAATAGTCAAGGAAGAACAGGTCGAGAAGACGTCGCGCTGCAAGGAAGAAGCAATCCCTAAGGACTGAGGAAGAAGAGATCAAAATCGTGAATGATGAAGTGGAAAATAAGGAGGAAGAACCAACCACTCGAGAAAGCCAACCATCAACCAAAACATCTAAAGAATGAACAAGGAGGAGAAGTCCCGCTCTACGGACTTAAAACATGGAGCCCTCGCCAAAAGTTAAATTGGTAGTTATCTCATATTTCCCTTTTTCATTGCATTTAGGTTAGTTTCTTTTTACAACTTTGCATGTTTTAATTATCGATAAATAATCTTCACTTGAATAATAGTAATAAGAAAAACTTGAGAACATTACTTCATGAACCTTAAAACCATTGTGAGATTTGTTGACCTCCATATCACCTCATTCCACACATCCATCACCTCTCTGCTCATCACCACTACACACCGGAAACATGTTCGGTGTGAAAATCTAGCGAAACCCTAGCTTGCGGGAGTTTGGCCAAACACCCTATTTGGCCACTTCACCTTCCAATCTCCTCCATTCACATCACCAAGTCATCCACAACATGAATCCAGAGATCATTTCCCCAGAGGCATCCAACCCTAGTTCGGCCAAACTAGCTTTAGAAGCGTGTCACCAAATCCTTCATGCAACACTTCAACATAGCACAAGATGCATTTTCCACTATCCCCTTTTGTGTGGTGAACACTTTGGGTGTTCGACCAAACTACCTCTGGTGTCACCTCACCTTTATATTTTCCAGAACAATTGTGCAAGGCATCATGAAGTACCTAAACTTCTGTGGGTCGCAAGTACTTTCAACTAAGTCTTAAGTGGTTATGGGAAACGATTCATCCTAAGATGAGAGCTGCTATACTATTGTTCCAAATAAGTATGATTGTTGGAGTCTTTATTTCTAAAATAATAAAACACTTGATGTTTCCTCTATGGTGAAAATTTCTACCAAGGCCATATTCAATTCTTTCATGATATAAGCTTTCTACATATGCTACTTGCTTTGTGTTGAGCTTTGTCAAGTCCTGTTGACCCTTGTAGAGAGATTTATCATGCTCATTAGATTAAGTGCACATACACACCACCATACACATGCTACTTCTACATTGGAAGTACGCAAAAACATGCCATCCATCCTTTCCACCAAATAAATATACTCCATGATTCATAACCTCTCTCTAGTTATGTTTCTAGCCAAAGAGACATTGGACATGCAAAAAAATTGACATTTGCAAGTCCATAGTATAAAAAATGAGAGAAGAGCAAAGGCTCATGAAAAAAAAAGAAAATAGCCATGTCTCACAATAAGTTAGAGTGAGAGAGGTCAATAGTCAAATAAAGGAGTATCATTTATCATTTTCCATACACATGCACATCTTGATCTTAGAGCTTGACACTTCTCTCCTTGGATCCAAGATTTGGCACTACGACATATGCAAGGTTAGTATGCCGTACTTTATCCCTACCTGAGCTCCACATAATCCATTTAGATGTAGGAAAAGAAGGCAACCTTACATATGCCTTGGTGAGGAAACCAACCACCACTTGAGTGACCAAGAGACTACCATTTGAGGAACATTAAGTTTTTATTTTGAAACATTGCAAAATACTCCAACATGAAACTTGTGAAGAATGAGAAAACTAGTGCTCAAATCAAAGGTGGTCTATCCCTCACTACTAAGGACAAGGAAGAAAGCCATATGCCCCATGAAGGACAAAGGTAACAAGGGTGAGTTTTTCAACATGGCTAAGTTTTCCATTCAAGGAGAAGTCTTTTGTTGTGCACATAGTACTTTGGAAATGTGAAGCATAGTAGTAACTCCTGATCCACTGTGACTAAGTTTTAATTCCTTATTCGGGATGAACAAGGGTTAAGCTTGGGGGATCTTGTTGACGGTGTAAACGCCCCTATTTTATATCATCAAAATACCGTCAACATTCTCGATTTAATAGGAAGAACAACATTTTATGAACATATTTCACCCAATAACTAGTTCCAGCTGTACTTGGAGTATTTCTCTGCATGACTTTGTAAATAGGACAAAAATGACACAGTTCTGGCAAGCTGACCAACTTCGGCCAAACAAGGCCAAAGTGTGCCATGTCACCAATCTGTGGGAGAACAAGGGGAGCATCCTGATTGGTCTGTCAAGATGTCACATGGATCCAGAATGTACAAAATATTCATCATGGCAAGTTTCCAACGCAAGGCGTAGAAACCGACAGTGGGACCAACATCTCCAGCACCAGGAGAAGGCCCACATGTCATGGACCCACTTCGGCAAAAGTAGGTCAACTTGAGCCGAACAGGGCCCACTCCTTCCCTAACATCCTCCCACGTCTACCACATTGTCCACGTGACTGTTGTAGGATCTCTGGACGCCTAGAGGGGGGCTGAATAGGCTTAACCTGTTAAAACTCTGCAAAAATTCAACTTGAGCAGATGTAAGAATGTAGCGCGGCACTGCCCCGCTATAGGTGCGGCACTGCCACGGTATAAAATGACAGAATCTGAAAGTGAACAAATACTTGTTGCGAAGCTCTACTCAAGTGTATCAGACTAGTCCAGGTCAATAACAGAGAGCAGGTATACAACAGAAGTGAGATACAGTGCTAGCTCTAACCAAGAGGGGTCAAACCCTAGAAAATGAAATGTAAATACAATGAAGTAAATAGCACACGGTGACACAAGATTTGACCCGTGGTTCGGCGTCACCACCAAGGCTGGCCTACTCCACGTTGTTGATGTTGCTACACACCACTAAGGTTAGCCTTTTCCCTCGTTCACAAGTCTAGGGAGTTAAGCCTAGAGATGTGGGGTGATTTTCTTGATTTAGAACGAGGTTACAAACCTCCCTAGGCTGCCACATGAGTTGGCAAGCTCTAGGGCGACGCCTAGCCAGCTAGGAGCAAGCTCCAAGAGTAAAGAACCCTAGCACACTAGCCAAACGTGAACCAAATGCTCTTTCAAGATGGGGAACTTGTAGATCCGGTCTCCAATTTCAGTTTTTCACTCTTTTCCCTCAAGTTTTGATGGTTGGATTTGAAATCTCACATGGGGAGTGGAGGTGGAACAATGGAGGAGAGAGAGAAAGAGCTCAGGTCTATCTGCTTTGAAAGTGAACGAGTGGAGAAGAAGCAGTAACCGTTGTGAAGGACAGAGAGGTATTTATACCTCGCTGTGCAACGGTCAGGTTTAAGCGCGGCACTGCCGCGTCTGATGCATGGCACTACCGTGCTCCACCAAACAGTCGAAAGGATCTTAAATTTTGCTAGTTATTTTGTGGTGTGGTGATGATCAGAGTAGTAGGGTTTGAGCATTTGATTCGACAGTTGAACAGATGTGCGAGAATCCCTCTTAATAGTACGACATTCCTAAACTCAATGTATGAAATATAAAAGGATCACGCCTTGTTGTGTTGAGGGTGCCTCTTACTGTCGAATATTTGTACCTACAATCTGTACATCATCATCTTTACGCATTTCCTGCATGTCATCTTAGCCAAACTCATTAGTTTCCTAATTTGGTGGTCATCAACGCCAAAACCCACTTAGGGCTTGATTGCACTTACAATTGTTTATCTCATCTATTGGTTCTAAAATTTGTTTATCCCAGGGACAAGAAGGTGGACCACGCGGATCGATGATGTGGCGCTGGAGTAGCCCCTACTCCACCTTGGGCTATAAATACCCCCGTCCCCCTCTCAATTGAGAGTGTGGAGTGGAATGTGAGTGTGTGTGAAGTGGAAGTGAGAGCAAAGAAGTAGTAGGATAGTCTAGTGTGGGATTCCACTTCACAAATATAGCTCCTCCGGAAGTGAGAGCAAAGAAGTTAGAGTTGAGTCGAGCTGCGCTCGGATTCGGCTTGGTCTTACGGAGTGCGGTATAGCTCTAGTTATCTTTTCTCCATAGCATCAACAACATTTGTGAGTAAGATCAGCATAGAACCATCTCAGCTCAGCAGGAATTTGCTGCAAAAGACTACTACCTAAATCTTAGTTCAATTTACTACTCTCCACACAAGTCTTACTTGTTACCAGAACAAGAAACACACAAATATAGCTCCTCTCATTCTCCAGAGATCAGCAGCTCCTTTGCTTTGTTTGCGCACACTTCACTCTTAAGTAGTTACCAAAACCCCGGTCGGTAGTGTACGGTGACCAAAATTGAATAACGAGGTCAATGAGCGGGTAATAAGGAAACGAGCTAATGAAAAAACAAAGTAAAAAACGATCAATATCAACAACTACTATGTTGTTTATAAGTATATTGTTGTTTCTAAGTATTTTACTAAAAGCCCTTTACACTACATAAGAAAACTGAGCTAATGAAAGAAAAAAAAAAGATTCAACCAAATTGTTCTTTTTATCTCATAAAAAACAATGTACAATAACATATAATCTTTTTACCAAAAATGCATATGTTACAATTTGAGGTAGTATAAAGTGAATAGTTTAGGAAAACCACCTTGTGGAAGCTTCGATGTTGCCCCACTGATCCTCCCAATCCCATACGAACTGCGCTTCGGATCTATCGAATTCTTGTTAGAGATTATACAACAGCAATGAAAATGTCTTTGTCATTTAGTAGACAAAAACAAAGACTCTGTAGGAGTCAAGTGTTGTGTAGAGTAATCAAATAATGGATAACCTTCAAAATAAAGACGTAAGTTTATTTTCACTCACAATCCCATCAAATCCCACCCGGGAGGTGCAGTAAATTGAAGTACCATAGTAAGTAGAGCAGTGTGCAACAAGAAGGATAAGAAGAAAGATACTGTTGTTTCATCTTCGTTCAAATTTTTAACCTATACAATTGCAAAACAAATACAACGAGTCCAATTAGTCTAAAACAGTCCATTTAAATCAGAAACACATAAAAAGGTTTAGATTGTACTAGTCAACAAAGAGTACTTACATGGTGTGATTAAGGAAATTTCGGACCAAATTAAAAGCTTCTCCAAGATCAGTGCCATAGATCCCACGATTGTAAGTATCCATGAGTTACGTGACACCAGCTATGTTGCTAGCCCAACCATGGTAATTTTGGTTATTCAAAAGATTTCTTAGATTAAAATTGTAGGGCCACTCAAGCTTTTTATCATCTTGTCTAATATAAAATAGATCTTTAAATGATCAGCAAAAGACATTAGCAAGGGTGATTAATGAGGAAGGTGATGAAATTGTGATCTCTTCTTATAAGATCCGGACAGTTGAGCAAAAGAAAGTAAATGGAAGCATACAGGGATGCCCTTGTATAGCTGGGTTAAGAAAGGTTGAATGGACAAGTTCCAAACCTTCTCATAATCCTTCCGACCATGAATAGGATTGTACTGATGAAATTCCAAATTGGGATCAATTTTAAAATGTCCTTCACTGACCCGCATATCCTTCAGTTCAAATGACCCACCCCAACTAATGTTCACGAACCTCATGTCCTTCATGGAATACAGTAACGAATAGAGCATGAATCACATATTGAGAAAAGCTATTTAAGAAGGATACAAAAGTATCCTTCATATTTGGCTTGCGCAAATTTTGTGGGAGGGACATGGTCAAATAACCTCACAACTTCATCAAGTATTTCATTCAATCAACGATAATGCATCACCACAATTGGCATACATATGAGAACTTCAGGACTAGGTGAGGGATGCAGCCAGCAAGGATCCTACAAGCCAAAAAAATGTAAGGGCCAACATTGTCTAAAGAAAGAAAAAAATCAACAAAACAATGTTGATACACAAAAGGTTTAGTGTAACACATTGCTTCTTTATCTACATGTAAAAAAATATCCTTCAAAGTTTCATAAGGAAACACTTAAAGGCAAGCAGCGCAAACTTAAATGAGATTTTATTGATATCACCTAAACTATAGAAATCATTAGTAATCCAGTATAAAAGTTTAGTGAACAGTAAATTAATGCATCATCCTAAAACCTTTGTTATCTAGTTACAATACAGAGGTATTACTCCATAGTTGAAAAAGAAAGACGTTTAGGACAGCGACCACGATCTCCAAAGCATGATAAATCTCTCTACAAGGGTCTATTGATATGATTTTATGAAAGTATTTTTCAAGACAAATCTATTGATATGATTTTTCACATTTTTAAACTCAACGACTTGAAGGTTATTCATGATTTATGTTCTCAATGTTTGACTCAAACCTTTTCCAAAACATCTTTCTTTTCAACTATGGAGGGAGTATCTAGTTTCAATGCATCATCCTAAAAACATTCTAGAAGCAATATTACATAAGCATTTTTTTATCTAGTTTCAATGCATCATCCTAAAAACATTCTAGAGGCACATAACCAACAAACCAAAATTTCACCACACAAGGACAATCAACTGTGGTAGTGGAACCCCGATTTTAGCATCAAACTAGCAATCCCTGCGACCGTCACCACACAAAACCTGAAGTCTTAGACCTGCTTAAACTCTATGTTCAGCAAAAACAAATAAATATACAAATCTTATCTCCTGCTCAAACACCTTACCCTAGAGATACTTTGTGCAAAAGCAGTAAAAATTTTAACAGCTGCTAAACCACTATTTTGTGCAAAACAGTTAACATCTTGACAGCTGCTCAAACACTAACGAAATAAACTAACCCCTGGCAGGTGGGAGAACCGGGAAAAGAATTGAACTGCCAATAATAACTATAGCTAAATCACACCAAGGCGATTAATGACCCACAAATTACAACTCTCAGCATCCAAGTTTCTTGAGGGAGATGTTTACAGATCCAAAAATTGTTCCAAATAAAGGAAAAACAGTCATAATCTAGCGAAGAACGAAATCGAGACTACCAATAGGTCGCGTAAACAGGAAGTGTGTGACGATCCAAGCATATGCAAGCATCGGTAGCAGCAAAACACATCGCAATGCGATCCGACCAAAGTAAATGACCAGGATTTGATCGCAAGCTGGACAATTCTGTGAAACAAGAAGAAAATAGCACCACAAAGTGCATCTAAAAAGGTTGGAGCCCTTGCAGATCAATCAATCGTCTTAAAATTGTGTTCTGAAACGACATGGCATCGAGGAATTTTACATTTTTATCATTATAACAGATCGCGGCTTACTCGAATAACATCCTTAAAATGGCCCTTACAAATTTAGAAGTTTTAAGTTGCGCATCTTACATTTTTATCACTTTTGCCTACATAGCACGCCATGTTAGGCTAACACGCTAACATGGTCATGGGAAATGACATCGCTGCCTCTGCCTGGCTTCTTTCTTCCACCTCTGTGACAGCTTAGTCCCGCAGCTCATCTCACTGCGACATGGGTCCCACTTGTGCGCTTCATCTCCCACCTCCAGCATTTTTACCTCCAACTTCATCTCACTGTCGTGTCGACCATCTCGTCGGCGCCGGCGCCCTGCACCTTCGCACACACCATGGGGATGCCCGTGCCTCCCGGGCGCACTCCCCAAACTGACTCGTAGCCAATGCTATGGCCTCTAGGTCTGCATCTGATCAAATCGACCTCCCTCCTTCCCTCTCCAGCTCCTTCACCCAACGCGGCCCTTTCCACGTGCCTCTCGGTCCCAGTGCACCGCCCTTCCTTTGACGCGTTGCTCGATCCCCATCATGAAACTTGGTGTGTCACTTTCGGCCGGTTGTTGGTTCCGTTTGAGTTGGGGCAGGCTTCAGGCTCGGTTCTGCCTCATTCTCCAATGGATTCATCTTAGAAGTGATTCAAGTCCTAGCTTCTAGATCCTCAAAAATGATTGACGATAGTTAATTACAACGAACGAATGGCCTCACACAAGTTGCGCTTTCTTTTGTTTGTTCTTTCAAGTTTAAAGCTTCTGTAACTAACCCTAGGCGTTCGGGTTACCCGCAAAGTTCGGTCGGGTAGTTCGGGTTTTGAAAAGTTCGGGTAACAGAATTTGCTACCCGAAATCAGCCCCGAAAATTCATTACCCGCAACTTCGGGTACCCGCAAATTCGGGTTCGGGTTCGGGTATACCCAATCTACCCGATATTTAGAAGAGAGAGAGAGAGAGGGGAGAGGGAGTGCGGGTCGCGGTCGCATGCCGCTTGGGCTTAGGATGTATCCGCATCGATGGAGTCACGAGGGATTGATAGTTGCATGCTGCGAATGCATGGTAGCTGTTTGGCTTAGGCTTTAGGTGGGCTGATGGCCCATAATGAACGTAGGAGATGAGAGTTGGGGCTATAATGTTAGGATTTTCTCTAGATCGGGTAGAATGGGTAGTTCGGTATGCAGGAAATATTACCCGAATTATCCAAACTAATTTCGGGTAATGACCATCACTACCCGAATTTGGTTTCAGGTATCTCTAATTCGGGTACTTGGGTCCGGGTTCGGGTATTTCGGGTTCGGGTAATGGGTAGCGGGTAATTTGCCCGGGGTGATCTGTAACAACATATTAGCAATCCTGTGCCTGAGGGCACTCACAGTGCAGGCTCCACCGTAGAGTCTATGACTATTAAATGATTGCCACATAGACAATATGTTGATGTGGCGAAGGAGAGAGAAGAAAAAATGAAGAAACGATGTCTATCATAGACGTTGAGTCGACGCTCCCTTTGAGGCCGTAGAAATGAGGCAGCGTCCGCGGTGTGGAGTCAGCCGTCGTTTCCATCGATCCGGTGTGGCTTCCCCTTCCTCCCCATCGCCGCCTCCCCAGTCCCCATCGCGCGCGCTGGAGCCGTCTCCCGCGCCTATTCGCGCACACCGGCCTGCAATTTATCGCTTTTCCGATCCAAATCGATGCAAACGTGCCCTCACCGCCGCCACCAGCTCCGCCCAAGCTTGTGTCGGACCCATCTGCCGCCGCAGACATGCCCTCACCGCCGCCACCATCTCCACCCAAGACTTCCCCGTGGCCCCATTCGACGCCCCCGCGCGATGGCAAGGTGCATGGTCTATAGATGTGGATGAGGCATTTCTTAGCTGGATCCGGTTAAGAAAACCCGGCGAATACACCGACTGATGGACAAGAGTTTTTGGACTTCACTTGATTGGAATCAGGGCGATGTGCTCCCTTTCTGCTTGCCATCGATTCACGAGCTTGCGCTGGCTCGTCGTTAGCAGTTCTATATGCGGTGCGTTCAAGCTTGATCACAGGGTATGATGATATTGTTTTAAGTTTATGCGTTGTGTTTATTTCATCATATATTTATTCTGATGGTATGGTGATATTGTTGAGATAGGGTGGATCACAGGCTTTTGCCATAGTTCATCGTCTTTTTTTGCGTTGAGTAATAAATATTTTTATCTATAAAAACTACTATTATAAACTCTGCACTGTCCTTCGTAGTTTCTTACGATAGAGTCTTCGGCGTATAGGCTACATGGGTAGAGTCTGCGTTGTGAGTGTCACGATACTGCTGAAACTAGTCATGGCGTTACAATCTAGCGTGCACGCACCTCGAGCCGCCGCCAACATGTCTCGCGAGGCTAGGAGGATTTCGTGTCCGGCCACCTGCGCGCGCACGCTGGCATGGTTGCGAGCTTGCGGCAGGCGAGCGGGGACCGTTCGAGTGGGCTGTAGGCGCGCACACACATGCATGGCAGCTGCGGCCGGCAGCCACTTTTGGTTTGGAGCAGAGCAACGAGCACGCAATCGGACTAGTGGGGGAGCAGGCACAGTCGGCAGCCAGAACAAAGAAGGCATGCTAGAGATGGGAGATGAAGCTGACAAGGGGGACCCACGTGGCAGTGAGATGCGCTGCGGGACCACGCTGTTAGATAGATGGAAGAGAGAAGCAAGGCGGACAGCGATGTCATTTCTCATGCCCATGTCAGCGTGTCAGCCCGACGTGGTATGCCACGTAGGCAAAAATGTAAGAGTGTAACTTAAAACTGAACTTGTAAGAGCTGTTTTAAAATACTTTTTCTTTTTCTAGGTCAAATCGAAAAAGATCCAAGAAAAAAGGAAAACGAATAAACACGCACAACAAACAAGAAGTAGGCTTGACGATGACACCAAAACGTGACGCTGCACTGCACGCATGCTATACCAAAGGAAATCTGTGGTTTTCACTTTTTTTTTTTTGAGAATTACACAAGACAATGCAGACGCTCACAACACGCACGCACACTCACCCCTAAGAACACACGTACGCAAACCTACCCTATGAGCACCTCCGAAGGACTGAGCACCGGCAGGTCCAGAGATTCTCGAAGTCGCTGCATGCGACCAATCTCCCATGGACATGAGTAGCCGGGCTTCCTTGAAAGGCCCATGTTTAAAAGTTTGATCCACACACTTCCAATAGCGACATCTATTTTGTTTAATAGTTTGATCCACACGCTTCCAATAGCGACATCTATTGAGACGGAAGAAGTATCTATGAACCTAGAAAAAGAAAAAGTATTTTTAAAAACGGAGCAAATACTCGTTGGGGAACACCGGATATGGCACCCCAAAAGCATGGGGCTTTCAAGGACATCCGAAGCATGTGGCTATTAATCTGGCTTGACGCAAAAGCTAAGACTATCTGTCATCATACTCTATTTTCATTCTCTAAAGAGACTATTGAAGGAATAGTTTTGAATGGTCATCGGGATTTTCTCCTATATATCTACTTATCTAGTTTCTCCACATCCATCCAAGGTACTTAATATCTCTTACTCTATACCAACTACTATTCGTGGCCTACCTACTCCGGTTTTTTCTTATCGTTCTTTTCACCCAAGTCGGCCTCCCTCTCTCACTCCAATTTTTTCTTTCCCTCCTTCCTCCGAAAATTTTGATATTTACCCCCGTTATTAGCACACCACTCACAATTTAACCCCAAATTTGCATGTTTTTCAAAAGTAACCCTCCGTGTGTGAATTGCTTTGAAATTTAGGTTTTTATGATTCCCAAATTTTGGTACTCCAGCCCTTCCTTTGTGTCGTTGTGGTTCTATGCGGCCATGGCGGTGGGCTAGTGAGAGTTAGTTTTTCAACGATATCTATCTGGATATCGGTTGGACTTGTGCTCTCCCATGATGAATCTGGTGCAGGTGTCGACGATGAGTTCGATGACGTAATCGGCGGCGCCAATTTTATCGTGTTTGCATGTGGAGTTTTAGCACTTTACTCCTCTTTTGCAAAAGCGATGGTTATGAGGATGACGGTGGTGGATGGTGAGATGGCCCTGTTCGTTCAGATCGGAGTTTGTGTCTGTGGCATATCCATTTGGGATGATGATCCTAAATGATGGAATTTATGTCTTTTTCAAGGTTTCTTATCTCCTATCAATAGAGTTGGAGTAGTTTGGTTTATTTTTGTAATGAGAGGATGTAACTTGCTTTAGTATCAATGAAATTTTCTTTGCCGCAAAAAAAAAAATAGACAAGTTAGAAAATTATGTTTCACACAAGCACATACAACAAATCAAAATTGACAGAAAAAAAAAATGAACCAAAGCAGTTATTTCAACTTTTCAAGAAACATAATAATCCGCCAAACCATAGGAGTTTATATACCATCAGGAAGTCAGTCCTGTTTACGTTTAAAGTATCAGCAGACAAGCAAGCTTTTGCTCTATAAATCTTTTTTTTTAGCATTGTCCTATAAATCAGTATATATATGGACAAAGTATGCAGTTGACAAGTCAGAAGAAACACCACTAAAGAATAGATTAGGTGGTGAGGCGGAATTGGGTCACTTATGATCTTGTATAGCCAAAACAAAATACCAGATCAATCCATTTGGCTACCAATAGCTCTACTCCTAGGATTGTAGGTGTTGAGCCTTGAGTTTACCAATGTGTGAAACTGTGAAACAACAACGTAACAAACAAACTTGAAATGAGAATAACTGGGAAAAGAAGTAGCTTGTGCCGGTTTCTAGAATTCCCTGAATAAAAGAGTTATTGCAGTGGCTTATCAGATTATTTCACGTCACAAGCCTTCAGGAGATAACATTAACATCACGTGGTCACTGGCAAGATTACTACCGATCTGTACTTGTAGTGGTGCTTCCGTGCTTGCTTGTGCGACTCCAGCAGCAACAGGCACTAGTATGCAGGAACTAATGGGCAAGTCAGCTCCTGACAGTCCATCTCTTAATTGGATGGAGAGAAAAAAAAATGAAATCCTATATGCGTCTCCTGTTAGGAGAGGCCTGACATCTAGATTGGCTTCCAAACAAACCCACCAAAATACCTTATTCCACTATTCCTCGTACAAAATCCACATCACCTGCCGCCGTTCCAAGTAGGTCTAAAATCATGGACTTGGAGGTCTGAATATTGCAATCGACAAACAAGCAGAAATGCATTCAAGTGAGCAAGTGCCCATGATACCATATCATAACTTTCGATTGTTTAAACAATTGTCACGACAACTCCAGAGGAGAATTGGATCCTTAGGCCTCACAGGACCCAACAGCGTTCCATAACCAACCCGATTGAGCCATCGTAAAGCATGGACTCATTCTCTTATACAGGAACTAACTTATAGCTCTTCTTAGAATTTCTACAGTAGAGACACGAATAATATAGGCAGCACCATTTCAGTTCCCTGCATTGAATTGTTCATCGGTTGAGCTAGCCTCCTTAGTAGCTTTGTCGGCAATGCCATCGTTTTCCTGTTGCCATCAGAAAGTAAAAGGTCAGGGAGAACTTTCCACTAAGAAACAGTGGTGAGGCTGCAGCAAATTAAACCATCATCAGCGGATATAAAGTTCTACCATAACTCGACGCATGCTTCTGCACACTCAGTGATCAGGGAAAAGACAGTGAAACCTTTCCTTGTAAACTCCACCCACAAAACCAGCTATAGTATATCTTGGAAAAGGACGAAAACCCCTGAATTTCTCAAATAACATTTTTTTTTTATCTAACAGAAGAAAAGGATGGGATCCCAGTATTGCAAATGTTATGAGCATGTTTGGTCCCTCACAGCTTTTCATGCTACCGTCTAGTCCTACACAAATATAAACACAATGATTCCCCTCTTGTGACTATCCATATGGACCATATCTACATTTAGGCAATGGATAAAAAAATATCATTCACAATTTCAGAAATGTTGCCAAATTCAATTTTTTAGGGGACTGGGGAAGTATTCACCAGTTGCTTCTGAAAGCTAACATAAAAAAACAAGAGTGCAAGTTCCTACTTATATTTTCTAGTCATCCATGTAACCAGTACTAAATACGTACCACCTTGTCCTCCTTTGAGCCTCTGCTTTCATCATAGTTTTCAGAAGAACCATCCAGCTGGAAAAGAAAATTAAACAACTTAAGCAAAAAAAAAAAAAAAAAAAAAAAAAAAAAAAAAGGCAGTCAAGTCAATGAAAAGCATGAGTGAAAGTCATCTATCATACTACATAGGCCAGCCATTCTGCAAGTAGGTAAATTTAAGTATTTCACTATGGAGCTATTACTCACTTTCAAGTTCCCTAAGTTAGCTGACAAGACCTCATTTGTGTCCTCTCCATTTCCTTTGTTCGCATCATTTTTTTCGGTAGCATCTTGAAGCTGAAATTAACAGATTTAAAGATATTGTACAGTAAGTTTACATGCAACAGAAATTAAAAATATAATGCAGAAAGGTAATTACCCCCAAACTCTTTAAAGCGAAGTGACACATCTTCCTGCTGCTTCTTAAGGGTGGTCCTCAGCTCTTGAAAATCCTGGACAAGGCAATATTTTCCAAAATAACTTAATCTGAAGACAAAAGTTACAAACTGTTTACAGGATGCAGAAGCTATGCTTACTGAACGAAGCTGTTCTATTTCATTATTGAGTGCACTCTTGATGTCAGAGAGTTCCTGCAAGATAGATTAAGTGGTAAATAGAACTGCCATGCAGCCTATAAGAAGAACATTATTAGCTTAAGCTTAGCGTAGCTTTGGTCAGCCTGAAGGTATGGAACACTTTTAGTGTTACACTTCACAAACATTTAATGGAATCGCAAATGCACACAGCATGGCTTACAATTGTAAAAGATCCCTAGTAAAGTTTTCAAGAATTACCCAATAATTAGCAAAAGAATATTTACTATAGAAACAGAAATATTTACACAAACTAAACAAGAAGGTAAGATCTTGTTAAAAGACAACTAATAATATCTAAAAAAGAAGTACAGGTCAGTATATAAAATGACAAACTTGAAATACAACGAAACTCACCACTTTGTATTTCGTCACTTGGGAGTCTAAATTACTCCTCCAACTCAGCAGATCCTGAAACATTGGGACATAAGAAGTAATATATCAACATTTCTGCTACGATAATTCCACAAAATTTGAATTGAAATATTGAAACCAATGTGGAAAATATCTCAAGCATGCCACCAAAACTTATGAAAACTGGGATTGGACAAGTTAGCCTAAACCACATGATTGATATGGAAATAACAAAAACAACATTAATAGAGTGAATCTAATAAGTTAGCCAAATTTGAACACACCTCCTTAAGCCCACGGAGTCTCCCCAGAAGCTCTGATTGCGATTCATTTAATTCCTGCTCAGAAGAAACAAAACAAGGGGGAAGTTTGTTTTATAACTCTAGAGATCTAAGGTTACTTCCGAAAGAATTTGCTGAAAATAATACATCAGAGCAGAGAACTAGCTTCATAATAACCGTATAGACTATCCATATTGTGATCGAACAGGGAGTTTAAAAAAGTTACTAAACACATCTATTCAGAATGTTAGTAGTAAAGGACATTACAGGAATGTTGTGTCAAAAAACAGTATGAATTGGGGCAAGTTGCCTTGGTTTGAATGATGTGTCAGTTGTCTATTTCTGCTGAGATTCCATTTAATAGGGTCTTTCAACTATAATACGTTTATTTATCTTCTTGATCAGTAATTTTGTATGGGCTCAATACCTCTAAAATTTTGAATCACATCAATAGAACTATAAAAATATTGTGTCAGTTCAATCCCAAAACCAAATCAATGATCATGCACGATGCGGAGGTTGGTTGCCTCAAAGGATCAGGGATCGTTAGATGCTTTCAGTTAGTTAAGCTCTGTAAGTAGGCTCTGAACCCTCTTTTATTTCTTCAATGAAATTATACTGTGGGGATCTCCCCACAGTCTTTGCGTCAAAAAAAAAAGGATCCGGGACCTAAGGTGTTCCAGTCTTTTCAGAGTCTTCAGACAAGAGTACAAGACCACAGCACATTAATTTGGAGAGATGATGCATATGTGTGGCTGTGGCCTTCAGTAAGGTCCGGTACATTGTTAAGTTGCACGGCCCAGCGCCCCAGCATGACACCACCAAAACAAAACACAGCAACTTGGTGCGACAAACCACGCCCGCCCAGCATCATTTCCGCCCGTGACAGCAGCGGAACCCAGCACACGCGAGGAACAGTAAAGTAAAACCAACGAGGAGAGACGGTTCCACACAGGAATGGTGGAGAGTGGTTACCGAGATCTTTTCCTGCACAGGCAGCAGCTCTTCCTTCCTCTGCCGATCCAACCACACAGACAAACCCAACGCGAACAGAGAGAAACAGAAATCAGATTTAGCACAGCGGAGATCAGATGAACAGTGGACGTGCGATGCGAGATGCTCACCGCCGAGGACGGGGAGGACTCCGCCGGCGCCGCGGGCGTAGCAGCGGCCGGGGCCGCGGACGCCTCGGAGTCGGACATCGGGACGGCGACGAGGCAGGTAGGGTTAGGGTTTGGCTGCGTAGGGGAGGAGCGAGAGAGGAGGGGAGATTTGAAATTGAAATTGAAATGGGGGCAGGGCATCCACCGAGTGAGGCTACTAGAGAGGACGGGGAACTGTCGGGGGCAACGGATCCTGATCTGGACCGTCCGAATCGTCACTGACTCATCACGACATCATTTATCAAGACTTTTCAGACTCCAAAGCCAAAATACAGTTCTTTTTTTTGATAACAAACAAACTTTATTAAATTAGCGGCGTGAAACTGTGGGGAAACATTGTCCCACGCTACATGATCGAAGAGCTTCCCTAACGCGGCGGTTTCGAGATATGAGAAAAACATTGTGACATGTAAATATTACATTTGAATCTGCATTATACTGTTGCCGAGCCTGATTAGCTAAAACATGAGCAGTTGTATTAAGCGTTCTTGAGATCTTGAAGACTTTGTAGTTTCTTCCATGCCCTGCATTGTAGAAGGTTTGAGTGTAGAACTTTGCATCCCATCGTGGGATGTTCATAGTATCCACAGAGTTGACATAAGAGACCAACTGTTGGCTGTCACAAAGAAAAGATGCCTCCATAATATTCAACCTGCAAACAGTAGTAGCAGCAAAGGCAAGTGTTGCAGCTTCAGCTGAGAATACAGAGGGAACTGCAAGTAGTGAAACCTTTATGTAGACATTAAAGTTCTGTCGAAGTCCTGTGCTGATTAGGAAGATTCCAAGACCTGCATTCCGATTATGAACAACATTTATATCAGGAGCAAGGGAAGCGTCAGTATATATTCGGAGGCCCTCCAACATAGCCCAGGCATATGAATCCCGAAAAGGGAGCCCGAGGGTGTAATATGTTGCTAGTCCGCATAGTATTTGTCGATGATTGGTGTTATGAATAAGCAAAGGTTCATGAGGATTAGAAAGATTTGTAATATCCCGGCACCGAAAGTGTCTTGGGGGCCTGTTCATCAATTCCGCCACAATCATCGTCCCGCATAACAGTTTGGGTAACTCTAAAATCTGCATTAGCCGCATGATGAACTCCGCCAAACAGTCCGCACCTTGTTATTGAATCTTTTATCATTCCTAGCCTTCCACAAGTACCAAAGGATATTAAGAATTTTAATGACATGGTCATCACTTGTCCGAGGGGTTATAATTATAGAAAGAATGTTTTGGATGCCATCATCTTCTGCGGGAGACTTGAAGTATTAATAGGAGGGTTAGCTTAGTTAACCAAAACAGCTTTAGGGAGATTGCACAAAAAGAATAAGTGTGCATCATTTTCCACACTACCACAATCGAGCAAACCCGAGCTATGTTGTTTGAGTAGGTTCCACTCTCTTTCCAAAGTAGCTATTGCTCTTCCGATAAGTCTCCAAGCAAAGGTTTTTAGGACGGGAGGGCACATTTTGAGCTTCCATATTCTATTCATGATTAACATAGTCCGGGGAGTTACACTCCTTGTTCCTTGAGCCGGTAGCTGTACACGGGGAAGCTGCATTTAAAAAGGAGAAGGCATTCTTTTGCGAGCAAAGACCATTAGGTGCTTGGTTTCCAAATTAAAATATCCTGTTCATCGATGGAATAACATCGGTATGTGTTATAACATGAGCAGCTTGAGAAGAGAAAATCGATTAATGAGATCAATGTTCCAAGTTTGTGTGAGATGATTCCATAATTGGTTGACTGTGAGAGGAAGGAGGGAAACAAGATATGGGGAGGTTGAGAGTGGAATGGATAGTGCCCCAAACCTCACACCATGGAGTGCTCCAAATGTTTGAGTTACCTTTATGAATTTGCACTATAGTGTTGGCGGAGAGTATGTCTTTCACCCGCAAAATAGAGGACCGTAAGATGGATTTTGGCATATTTTTGTTAGCCAGTCCAAAAGGATTTGTTAGGATAATATTTGGATTTGAGAATAGCCGCTAAATATTCATCTTTCTCGGTGGCAATCCTCCATGCCGCATTAAGAATAAGACTTTTGTTCACAATGTGGAGGTCTCGATTGCTAAACCTCCATTCTCCTTATCTTGACAAATATCCCGCCATGATCTAAAAGGAATAGAAGAAGTAGCATTGTCTTCTTGGACTCACGTCCACCGAATTTCCCTCGATTATGGTCAGTGATTTTAGCAATGAAAGTTTTAGAAAACAGGACAATAGACAAGTAGTAAATGGGAATGGACGCCAGGACTGAATTGATATAAGTAAGACGGCCCGCATGGTTAAGTTTGTTAGCTTTGATAGTAGTGAGCTTGGCTCTAAATTTATTGAGAATAAAAAGTATAAGCTCTATTCCCGTCCCCTCGTGACTAAAAAGAAGAGGATGACCTAGGTGTATGGTATTAGGAGTCATAGTGGGAACAGGAAAAATAGCAGTAATGGAAAAGATAGTAGAGGGATGAACATTTTTGCTGAACAGAATTGCCGACTTACTTAAATTTGGGGTTTGTCCTGAGGCTTGACAAAACTGATCAATTGCTAACTTGATGGTGTGTGCCTCTTCATCTGTTGCTTGTCCACAAATAATAAGGTCATCTGCAAATAAAAGAGAATGGATGCTAGGGCCGCCAGAGCCAAGTTTGATACCTGCAATGTTATTATTTTGAATAGAGCACTGAAGCATATCAGATAATTCATTAATAGCAAGGACAAAAAGATACGGGGATAAAGGGCATCCCTGTCTAATACCCCTAGTTGGGTATAAGTAATGAGAGGGTTTTCCGTTGACGAGTACCTGCATAGAAGTAGAGGAAATACAAGCATGCAAGAGAGAAATGAAATGATCATTAAACTGATGTTTTCGAAGAGTTTGGCAAATGAAACTCCAGCTGATACGATCAAAAGCTTTGGCCAGGTCCAACTTAAGGAGGAAAGCCTTTTGATTCCAGGTTTTAAGATGGAAAGAATGAATAATCTCCTGGGTAATAATGATGTTAGTGGAGATGCGTCTACCTTGGACAAAAGCAGCTTGCGTAGGGTGAATGATATGAGGCAAATGATTCTTTTAACCCGTCGACCAAGCGATTTAGCAATAATTTTGTAGCTAACATTGCATAGACTAATGGGTCTAAAGTCCCAGGCAATAGTGGGGGCAGACCTTTTTGGAACAAGAGCAAGAAATGCATTATTAAGATTTGTAGGTAGAACAGCAGAGTGATAGAAATCTTTTACTACCTGCAGTACATCAGTTTTGATCCAATCCCAGGAGGCTTTGTAGAAGGCTGCATTTAATCCATCAGGACCAGGAGCTGCGTTACTTCTCATGCTTTTGATTATGTTATGAATTTCCTGCAAGTGTGGTATGGAGTAGGTGAAGTCATCATTATCGCCATTCGTAGTATCTGTCTCAAATTGGCCATATGTAGGCCGAGTCCCCTGCATTGTTATTCTCTTCTTTGGTTGGTAGGATGGTCCCATTGCTTGGAAGATATCGATAAAGTAGTTATGAAAGGAGGTTTCAATTTGATCGGGGGTAGTAGACGAGGAACCATCGGGGTTTATCAAATACGTAATATTGTTTTGCCTTGATCTCTTTAGTATGGATTGATGGAAAAAAAGTATTTCTGTCACCTTTGAGGGCCCAAACCTTTTATACCTTTGCCCTGTGAAAGATCTCTGTTTAGCTAAAATACTTTGGTGTTGATAGATGAGCTCACTTTGGGCTGATTGATCCTGAAGGTGCGGAGGTCGTGCTTGGTGCTGGAGTAGCTTGTTTTCTATGTCTTGTAATTAGATCCCGTAGTTTTGGTTTGGATCGTCGCCATGTCTTGAGATCGGCCCGCTAGGTAAGAGACTTTCTCGTGGAAAGGCCTTTGCCGAGAAAGCCGCCAACTCCTCTTGGCTACCCGCTTAAAATCTGCTCAAGCAACCAATAGTTTTCAAAACGAAATGGTTTTTAGTCCTAGCCCCGTTGGAGTGGAGAACCGCCAATATCGGGCATGATCACTTCTCATCATTGGAAGGTGATATACCGTGGTCATTGGAAATTACGTGCACCATTCTCGCATTAGCTAAAAACGGTCCAAGCGCTCATAAGTAGGATTAGTATTGAAACGTTTGTTAGTCCAAGTATAAGCCGCCCATTGTAACCCAAGTCAAAAGACCACAATCTTTAACCATACAAAGAAAAATCGAAAATCCTCCTAAGATTAGCGGGGACGAGGCCCGTTCTTTTCATTAACAGACATTATATTGTTGAAGTCACCCATACAAATTACCGGGAGGCCGGGATATTTGACAATATAATCTTGAACAGTAGCCCAAATGGTGGTGGTATTCTGGTGACTAGGGTCACCATACATGCAAACTAAGGCAAACTTAAACATAGTTTGTCTATAAATACAAGAAGCTATGATAATATTCGATTAGACATTTCAACAAGAACATCAATATCCCGATCCCAAAGGAGCCAGACCCCCCTTACATACCATGAGCAGAACAATGCAAGCATCATACATATTGAAACGATTTATCAAAGCGGTTTTGCTAAATTTGGAATTTCTAGTTTCGTAAATAAAATTACCTTGGCTCGTGGATGTAATTAGGCGATGTAGATGGTTCATCGTCGAACCGCCGGACTCCCGCCCGAGCCCCGCGTTCTGTGCAAGGAAATTCATGGCGCCCGTAGCACCTTGATGACCGACGCCGAGCCACATATGTACCGCCTTGAAGCATTGGTGGATGGAGGCGTGGAGGTAGGAGGAGCCGGTGTGGAAGTCAGAGCGGGATTAGGTTGGGTGTGCATGATGGTCGTGCTAAATATAGGAGAACCCATCGATGAAGGCATGCCAAAGGAGGATCGGGTGGAGGGGATTCGTGGGAGCAGGAATTGAGGTGGTGGTGGGCGGAGTTGCCATGGTGGGCAGCGGGGAAAAGGAAGCGTCACGATGGATCTAAAGATAGAGGGGACAGCAAAGATCATCCATGGGGTAAAGCATGAGAACTCTCGAGCACACTGATTCAGGTCCCGTTTGATCGATGCAAAGAAATACAGAGGCCCTTTTCCACTCCAAATTCAACCGAATCCGAAGGGGAGTAGCAATAGGAGGAAGCAGGAGTGGATTGGGAGGAGGATTTTGGCGGATTAGTCACTTGATTTTCGGATCGAAGACAAGTGGGATCGAGGATTATGGGGAAGGAAGGAAGTTACGACACCCACGGAAGCAAACTTGGGGTCGATTTGAAGCTCGGACAACGGGGAATCGATGGTGGAAGACTTTGGATCGATTAGCGGCAGAGGAGACGAAGATCCGGGGATTAGAGTAAGAGGATAGGACACGGCATATCGCCAAGGGCATATCGCCGAGAGAAAGGAAACAAAGACCAAATGAGTATATTTTCATAGTGACTAAAACAATTTCTATTTTGCTTACTTAGACCAAATGTCCAGCATTCAGATTTTATCTTAAGTGAAGGCTATCTAGTAAATTTTATATATATATTATATAAATTCTAGAGAGCCCAGGGGGCTCCAATGGTGCGACCGGGGCAGGGGGCTCAAGCCCCCCCCCCTGGCGACGGATGCACACCGAATAGAGATAGAGAGCCTGTTCGGCTGGCGCCCGGGCCGGGCGATCTTTGTGAGAGAAAGTATCTATTTGGGCCGGGCCGCAGTCGGGCCGACATTGTGAGAGAAAATATCGCCGACCGGGCCGGCCGATAAGCCAAGTGAACAGGGCGCAGTCGAGCCTCGTGACAAAGAAAAAGGTCGGTTAGGCAATTGCGCCCAAAACCTTGGCTCATGACAAAGTTTTTCTCATTGTTTATAAATTTCTTATTGCTTAAAAACTTTGTGGACAGTGCTTCGTCAAGACCCTTGAACACTCCAATGATCATCAAGTCGCTTGGCTTTGTAAAGTATTCCCATTTTTATTTTTATAATTGGAGTGTTGGAGTTCCTTAGCCACATCACCGGTGTTCGATGGAGACGAGCGTTTTACGGTGGTGGGCGAAGGTGTTTCCTCCACTTTAGGACGCCATACCGATAAGAGAGCAAGATAGCAATGCGAAGAGAGTAACTTCACACTCGGGCATGAGAGCATTTCGTGGTGGGACACCACACCACAGCGATGACATTTCACGGCCATGTTGGCGGGCGCGCCGCTGGATAAAGGGGGCTCGAGCCCCACTTAGCCCCCACGAGCGTATCTGCCCCTAGTCGATGGATTCATCACAAGGAGTGTACTCTAAATTCAATGTTCAACCAAACCAAAAACCACCAAAGAATAATACGATAGAAGGGCTTTATTATAGACCATTGTTTATTTTTATTTTAAGTCTTTTTATGTATATATATTGGTGACGGCGACTCCCGCCATCACCTTGTGGAAGTTGATGCTATCGTTGAACGGACGGTGGCGCCGAAGCCCGGGTCGCCCCGACCGGAGCCGTGATGGTGTTCCAAGACACCGGGAGCGGGGATGAGCGCCATGTTGAACTTGGTGGTCTCGGTGCCGCCCTTGGCGACGTGACGCAATAACCCATCACGGCGAACGTTGGGGCGGCCGATACGCGGTGAACTTCCCGGCGAAGAGCGCGCGTTGATGGCCAGCCACAGCGCCATCACCCACACGCGCTTCAGTTGTCCTCCATGAAGTAGAGGGCGCCCCGCGGCGCGCCGAACGGGCCGTCGTCGCGTGGATTCGCCGACCTCCGGCTGTTTAGGCCGGCCGATGTTGTTGACACTGTGCGTCACCACCGCCGCTGCCGTCGCCGCCGCCGCCTAGCTGCGCAGCCAAAGCGGCCGACTCAGGTTGGCGATCCGTTTGTTTCGGATGTTACACTTTGAGTTTGAGATAATATTTTATATATATATATACTAGAAAATTTTTTTTTTTTTGGGGGGCGAGGGGGCTCCAATGGCATGACCGGGGGTAGGGGGGCCTCGGGCCCCAGCCCTGTTGACAGATGCACACCCGAATAAAGATAGAGTTGAGCATGCGACACGGGAAGTATCAATTGCACAAAACCCAGCTCACGCTAAAGTTTTCAACCCTTGATGGATGTGACTAAGAACTTCGATGCTCCCCAGGTCGCTTGGCTTAAGTATTCCCATTTTTACAATTGGAGTGTTGGAGTTCCTTAGCCACATCCACCAACGTTCAAGGGAGACGAACGCTGTCAACAGTAGTAGTGACAGAGCATGCCATGAATGAAAGAGCAAGGGAGCAGTGCGAAAGAGAGCGACTTTACACTCATACATGGGAGCATTTCATGGTGGGACACCACGCCGCAATGATGACGTTTTCACGCCCTTGTTGGCAAGGTACGGCCGGGTAGAGGGGGCTTGAGACCTCTAGCCCCGCGGGCAGATACACCCCTAGTCGATGGATTCATCACGAGAAATGTACTCTAAATTGGACCAAACCAAAACCAACAAAGAGTAATATGATAGAAGGGCTTTATTATAGATTATTGTTTATTTTTACTTTAATTCTTTTTTATATGCATATATATTGGGCCGTATTTTGCCGAGTTTTTTTTAATAATTCATTCTTTCGTTAGAAAAAGAATGTAAGTGCGTGCTAAGTTTGTTGCGTAGAAAACCAAATAAGTCCAACAAAATTAAGTCATTTATCCTAATTTTGTACATGTGGACAATATAGTTAGAACATCACAAATGAGAATGCTATACTGTACGTATACTCCTATACGGCTATACCATTTTCCAAAAATGCAAAAGGAAAAACAAAAAAAAAGTGCTCGATATAGTTAATTACTAGCTCGATACATTATCTATTATATATGTTAAGCACTTCTGTCCCTACCCTGAGAAGCTAAAACACACCAGCAATATATATATACCCAATATATAACTTGCTTCAATTCACCAACGGTGGAGCTCATGGCTGGGGTGGTGATCCGGCCAGGTGCGCAATGAACTTAACCGCTCGATCGTTCATCAGAAGTTCTCCTTGTGGAAGACGAACTTGGTGGTGGTCTTGTGGGAGAAGTCCTGCGACAGGCGGCGGAGCTCCGGCGTGAGCTTCTGGTCGCCGCAGAAGAAGACGCCGACGCGCTGGCCCTGGTGGGCGCACGCCACCCGCTTGAAGACGTCCCGCCAGTTGGGGCGCGCGAAGTGCGTGCGCACGCGCGTCCCGGACACGACGTCGACGCCGCTCTTGGCGTGGTGCAGCGCCTGCAGCATCACCAGCAGCGCCGACCGGGCGTCGCCTTCCTCGTACACGCTGGTGCAGTGGTTGTGGAGCTCCACCACGTCGCCGCGGGCGTCGCGCTCCGCCACCTCGTTCATCACGCCGCGGAACCACTCGAAGGACCCTTCCTCGCGCGTGCACCAGTAGAAGTACACCCGCCGCGTCATGAACTCCTCCTCTGTCGCCGCCGGCGACGGCGGCGGCTGCTCTTCGTCGGAGATGTTGTTGAGCACGTCCTTGACGATGCTGATGAGCGGGGTAGCGCCGATGCCGAGGCCGATGAGGAGGAGCACGTCGTACTTGCGGTAGTCCTGCGCGGGCGCGCCGTAGGGCCCGTCGATCAGCAGCTTCGAGCTTGCCCGCCGCCGCCGTGGACGACGCGAAGTCGGCCCGCAGGAGACCGCTCTGCCCGGCGGCGGGCGGGCGGCACACCTGCGCGAAGAGCGCCCTGAAGCTGGTGGTCCAGTCGCCGCGGCAGCGGATGTGCATGCTCAGGTAGTCGTCGCCGGGCGCCGAGGTGATGGTGAACGGGTGCCTGCAGCCACGAAGGAAGGAATCAGATCAACAGACATCATCCATGGCGCTCGACGACCGACGCCGGTCGGCTTACCACTCGAACGGCGAGACCTCGCCGCAGTTGACGTAGATGTACTGGCCGCTCTTGTAGCTGAACCCGTGCGGCTTGCTCATCTGAATGGCGATGACATTTCCGGGGTACAGGGCCACCTTCTCGATCCTCACGGTGGTGAGGCCATGCGACCTGAGCGCCCGGAGAAGCCGCTCGCCGGCGTACAGCAGGACGGGGACGGCGAGGTACATCCATGTCGTCTGCTTGTACCAGGTGCGGTTGATGTAGAGGCAGACGCCATGGACGACGAATGCGACGTAGACGATGACGAAGAGGTGGTGGGAGTACCAGAACATGTTGAACCCACTGAGCCGCCGCAGCGGGTTGCCCTCGCTGAGCTTTCCCCGTCGGAACCACGGGTGCGCCAGCGTGTAGGCGACGGCCATGAGCACGACCATGATGACGCCGGTGACGCCCTCGACGCCCCCTCACGAACCACCAGTAGTCCGGGATCCTGCGCTGGCCGAAGTAGGCCTTCATGGGCTCGTACGCGGCGGCGCTGGCGTGGAGCAGCCTCGGGAAGTCACAGGTGAGGTGCGTCACGGCGTGCAGCGCGACGCCGACGGCGACTCCCCCGCCACGACCTTGTGGAAGTTGATGTTGTCGTTGAACGGGACGGCGGCGCCGAGCCTGGTTCTGGACCGGAGCCAGGTGATGGTGTTCCGGCACACGGGGAGCAGGATGAGCGCCATGTTGAACTTGGTGGTCTCGGCGCCGCCCTTGGCGACGCAGACGCAGTACCCCATCACGGCGAACGTCGGGTGGCGCCGGTACGCGGCGAACTTCCAGGCGAAGAGCGCCGCGTTGATGGCCAGCCACAGCGCCATCACCCACACGCGCTTCCAGTTGTCCTCCATGAAGTAGAGCACGCCCCCTGGCGGCCTGCCGGAGCGGGCCGTCGTCGCGCGACGGCGCCAGCCTCTGGCTGATGAGCTGGCTGATGTTGTTGGAGCTGTGCGTCACCAGCCGCGTCGTCGCCGCCGCCGCCGGCTGCTGTAGCAGCAGCGACTCCAAGTTGGCGATCTGTTTGTTTCAGATGGTAATGTCAGAAGATGGACAATGTCAAGAATGTCGAATTGAGAGGGCAAGCAAAGCAAGAGTATGGACCTCGATGTAGCCGAGGTTGTCGGGATCGAGGTCCTCCATGATCAGTGCGGTGTACTCGTCGACGCGTTCCAGGATCTTGGACAGCTTGTTCGCAGAGGCAGTCAGAGTGAGGACCTGATGGTTCCAGAATGTTCAGATTGTTACAACTGAAGTGAGCAAGTGAGACAATCCATTTCATGGACTAGTTTTCAGTACCTCTTTGAGCTCCTCTGCAGTGATCTGGCCATCGGCATTCTTGTCAACCCTGCAACAAGTTGAGAATCAAGCAAGTTGAGACATGAACAGGCTTAATGTTTCTGAAAGAGTCATCAGGAATTCAGACTGAACAGGAAAACAGAAACTGAACTCGGAGTAAGTAAACTAAACCGACCGATGACATACATGTCAAAGAAGGTCCGAAGCTTGGCATCGAATCCTGGATCCGAGAGCTGCTCCCAGAACTCCCTGACCTGATCCTTGGTGAGCACCATGGCCGTGATCCCTCTTCGCCGTGCAAGGGCGTCGAAGATCTGCGCCGCAAACTCCTCGGATCCAACCATCCCTGCATTTACATTTCATTCAGAAATTCAGACATGTACACTCAGTTGATAGAAACGCAGCGCAGGAAAGAAGGGAGTGGCGCAAGGTTTCAGTGAGCCTGACCGATGCACTGGGCGAAGCGTGAGCGGAGGAGGAATCCGTCGACGGCGAGGCGGTGGAAGCGCTTCGACCTCGGTCCAGCCCTCGGTGACGGCGGCCTGGTTGAGGAACTGGAGGCCCCTGAGCGCGCTGGCGGCGCCCGTGACGACGCTCCGGTCGAGCCTCCCGCCGCCGCCCCTGCTCGAGCGGTCGCGGTCGGGGTCGCGGCGGAGCAGCGCCGAGAGCGGCACCGCGGCGGCGCGCTTCACGGACGCGATGCGGCCGAGGTGCGCCCGCGCGGCCCTGAGCTTGACGACAGCAGGCCACCCGTGCCGGGCGCCGGGCGGTCCAGGAGAGCCGCGGCGTCCTGCGTGGTGTCTGCAGGCTGCGCGTCGCCCAAGACGACGCCGGTGCTCGCGAGGACGACGCCTCCGTCGTCCCGGACGTCGAGCGTGACCTCGACGTACTCGTCCTCGTCCTTGAACCGCGTGCTCCGGCGGCGGCCGTCCGTGGAGGGGTCTTGAACGCCGTCGGTAGCGTCGGTGGCCCCGCGCCGCCACCGCCGGCGCCGGTCTCGTTCTGCCCCGAAGACGACGACATGCTATTTAGCCGATGGAGTTTTATGAAGGCAACAAGTCGGATTCCTGCAAGGCATTTGCGACGGCGAGAAAAAACGTCAGCATCCATGCACCGGCTAGCCTGGGCGGTCGTGGAGGAACTCGACATGACAGCAGAAGCCTGTAAATCTTGCATGCTTTGCGCCTGCTTTTTGTTGGATGATCGATAATGACATGGCATTGCAAAATGTATGATGGTAATGACTCCCACTCAGTCACCTTGGTCAGAGGTAGCAGTAGCAGTAGGAAATGTCAAGTGAAGGATGATGAAGCAGATGGAGCTTGTTGGATGTAGCTTGCTCGAAGAAGGAAGGCATGCATGCAGTGGAAGGAATTGAAGGAGAATGAATGGTGAGAGAGAGACGTGGAATGTGGAGGATATATAGAGAGAAGAGAGGAGACAGTGGAATGCAATGCATATGCAGAGGCGAATTGGTTAGCAGTAGGACGACTGGATTTGGTAGGTGTGCATGATGGGATGCAGTGTGGTGTCCAGCTACGAAACGACGACTAGGACGGGTCTCACCTAGGTGAGTTTTGTATACTCGTGTTGGGTTGGGCGCGGGACAGATAGCATGCATGATGATTGAAGCAGTGGAGTTGCGGTGAATACAGGGGGCGGCCCCATGGTTTTGAGCTCCAAATCCGGCAGCCGAGCAGGTTGGGGATCCTTCCGGGGCGGACACATGCATCCTCCCCTCATTTCCTGTAGTAGAGTAGAGTAGAGTAGGTGGAAACCAAAGCGGTGAATGCGCTCTGCTGGTTTCATTCCGCGGCGGCGGTTCTCCAGTTGTTTGCACGTTCCTCGTGTACTTTGCCCAGGAGGGAGGCTTTTCCGGGCCCTTTTGTTTCTCTCAAGACGGACAGAGATATGGTTCCATGATTCCATCATTTTTTTTTTCCCATTATGATAACGGAAATACAAAGCATTCGGGGACATGTTCAGGAAAGCATTTAGAGAAAGGCAGACATGCCAGAAAATACGACTGACTATTAGCAACGTTATTACTCCACATATTCGACCTTCAACATGCTCGAGTCGTCACCATCAGCGCCGTTGAGTTTACCCAACCTAGGAGTCTAGTGTACCAACTTGGGGGCTTCCTCTCCTTATTACGCCCACCATTCCACCAAAACTTTATTATCGATCAACAACATGCAAAATACTATACTACACTACTAGTATGTTAGAAAAAAAACTCTATGTGGAAGCAGCATATGCATGCATACATACAATACAAAAAATGGTTGAGGTCGGGATGGGAAACCGGGCGGGAGGTCCGTCCCCCCCTGTTTCTGAAATCTGAATGCCGTCCACCCTGTCTGTGCCGACGGCCACGCCTTTTTTTTTCCCGCGTGATGAGCAGCCAACAATAGACGACGACTCTCGACAGCTGGAGCATAGATGCATGCATGGGTGCTTTTACGCTGCAAGGTTTGTCTGTGGGTCCACTCTCGTCAGTGACTTGCCCTCCTAGTGCTCATATCCCGTCCCGTCCCGTGGAATGGAATATCTGCTGCCGTTCCGTACGTGCAGCTTTACTAGTACCCCGTTATCAGATTCATTGTGTTCTCTTCCCATGCAAACCCAAAAAGTTCTTCAGTTCTCTGCATCACATCAAATCTCTTAACGCATATATGAAGTATTAAACGTATGTAAATAAAAAAAAACTAATTGCATAGTTTAGCTGAAAAGTTCGAGACGAATGTTTTGAGCCTACTTAATCTATGATTGGATAATAATTATCAAATACAAACAAAAAGTCTTCTGAAAGAAATTTCAACCCAATATATTTCAACAACTAAACACCCCTGTGCTACTTACGTGTCACCGTGAGAGACAAAGACAGAGAGAAATTAATTAATTAATTAATTTCGTCATTATCATTGCCATTAGATCGTCCTTGCATTCGTTGCTATCCGCCGTCGTACGTGTCGTTGTGTGGTCCACCATTTGTTTCACTACCACAATTAATAATGGTCGTCTCCATGCAGCATTCCATACGCACGGCCACCACCGACTCGTCAAATCCATCCCCTAGGCGTTTTCCACACCCTCCTCCCCTAGCTAGTTTCTCTAAAACCAGTTTCAATGGGTTTTATAGGCGTTTCATACACATTAAATAGGATGTCATATCGGTAGAAATTCACTTTTTGTATGAAATTGTGAGGAGAGAGAAGGGAATGTTTTGCCATGGTCAAACTCTTGACCGTCGTTCCATATGTAGCCAGACGCACGGCCACCGCCCACTCGTCACATCCCCTAGGCATTATTTCCACTCCCTTTTCCCTCCCCTAGCTAAGTTTTCTCTAACAATCTTTGTTTCTTTGGAGATCACTACACTCTATCACGACTTCATAATTAGAGGTACCTTAGAAAATTTGACAACCTAAATTTACAATCAACTCCAATGGCACAATGGATTCATATTTTTAGTTTAGGAGGTTCGATAAAAGACTCCTATTGCTAGTGTTTGGTTGTGTATTTTAGAAGAGCATGCAAAAATATGAGTTTATTTATGGGTTCAGCTCAAGTTAGATTTTGTATCTAGACTCTAAAAATTAGAGTATGGGCTTACACACATCTGTCCAAAAAAAAAAAAAAAAAAAAACGGACGACATCTTGGAACAAGTAGCAGCTGTTTCAGTAGCAATGACCTTGTTTGGATTCCAAAGTTAAAAAAGCTAGTTTGGGCTATTTTTTTGACTTAACCAAAAAGGGATCCAAACAGAGGGCTAGATTGGGCTAAATATAACTAGCCCTCCTAAAATAACTAGCCCATCCATGAGGTGTATATTGGACTAGTTAAATTTTGGTTTTGGTTTGGGACCACATAAAAAACTTTTCTCTCTTTTTTGAGCCACTAAATAATTAAAAAAAAAGTGCATTTAAGATCAAAACCTTCAGGATCCAAACGCATCTAGAAGAAGAGCTAGTTTGGAGCTAGAAATAAAAACTAACTCTAGCTTTTAGCCGGACTAGAGTATCCAAACAGGGTCAATGCTCCTCCACACAATTGGCTAGTTTGGAGCTGTCAAGACTCAACCTGTGCACATTCACTGTGTCTCTGATACTACGGTTCTTCGACAAGAACACGAACTGAAGCGGGTTTTGCTTCAATAAAAATGAAAAACGGCAAAAATGTGCGCATCCAGGGAATCGAACCCTGGTCAGTACCGTGGGAGGGTACTATGATACCACTACACCAGATGCGCTGTTTGATTACGCTCTAGAATTTACCTATGCTGTATGTTGCAACACGAACAACCGAGGCCAAGAGACGGATCAGAGTTCAGAGCAGCATCTCCCAAAAGTGTCCAAACATCATATAGCACACAACGAAGGATTGCCGGTTGTTTGATTGACTGACATTTTGCTTCCTACTAGACCTGAAGACGAAACCTTTGACAGCAAAACGAACGCCAGGCCAGTGGACATCATCGCGTGGTGGGAGGGGTTGCGCTGCGTGCCATTACTCATTGCTAATTTGTGCTTAAATGTGAATTTCAAAACATGCATGTATGGTTTGTTTAGCAAAAAAAAAAAAAAAAATGGTTTTGTTCGTTTGCATCAACTGAAAACGCATGATACAAAGGGTATAATGACCTATGTTACATGAGTACGGGTACGGGTATCCGATACAATACGTATCGGATACGCACTTTCTCAAAAGAAAACCCACTAAAATGGTGTATCTGTGTATCCAACGAGTATCGGATACGGATACGTTAGCCCCTTGGAGTATCCGTGTAACATTGATGATGACAGAGGGGTTGGAGGATGAAAACTTTTGTTGTCAACCCCACTGCACACACGGATAGTATCTCATCTGATATGATAAACCAAATGTATGGGGATTCAGTAGGATGCATAGTAATATTATTATTTACTAACTTTGGAAAGAACGAACTGCAGAGACATTGCATCGCCAATAACATCATTAGCACAAAGAAGGAACCAGAGGTGTGCTTTTTCTATGCTAAACTCTGGGATCTAGATACCATTACTTCTTAGGCTAATGATTCACCAATTAATACCGCAGAGTTTTCAGAGTTCAGCAGAAACCAGTTTTTAGAGTTCAGCAGAAACCATATACTGTAGGATTTGAAGTAACCAGAACACAAGATTTTACCCAGCGATCTCCAATCCAGTGCCAATCAGTTCGATCTTATTCCCAAAAGGTGATGTGACTACTATCAACATTGACTTATTTTTTGTAGTAAAGGTTTTTCAGAGCCATCTACAACAAAGACGTGTTACCATGGTGCTAAGCCTTACATTCCCAATGTTGCTATCACAAAAGCTCAGGTCTCATACAATAGAGAGGGGTAAGTGCACCAGAATAGAATTTTTGAAATTGCAGGCTGCAGCAGCAGCCAAATGAACATCTCCCAAATATCATAACAAAAATTCTTGAAGAATCCATATTGCAGTTGCAGGTTGCGGCAAGCAAATGAGCACTCCCAAAAGTCATAAGAAAAATCTCGTGCATAAAATTCATTCAGTGACATCTCTATCACAGGACCCTAGCTGAGCTGGGCATAGACATTGAATCCAAGCCTTTCTTCACCCCTGCAGTAAGCACTTTGAAAATTTAGTGACATTACAGCAAACAGAAAATACAATGATCAACCAAGTATACTCTTAGAAGAAAGTAGGAAGACAGCCTACCCTATTCGTAATGGTTATACTGGCTATCAGTTCACCCTGCAAACAAAATTTCCTGATCCACTCAACATTGCCTATATATGACTAAAACATGCATTCATATATTGAAACAAACTTAAAATCGTTCCAGCTGTTCATCTACAGTTAGAGCGAATATATATCTAGGTACATCCAAGTATTTTAGTGGTTATTCGGGTATCAGTTATCGCTCTGCAAATAACATATCCTGATCCATTCAACATCATCTATTTATTTAAAACAGGCATCTACACAACTGTTCCTCTACAGTTACAGAAGAGCTGATTTTGGCACATCATAATATTTTTTTAGGGAAGGAAGCTGCCAGTGGCTGGTTCGGCACCATGCTTGCAGGGCAGTCAGGGATGCGCAGATGCAATTGTTTTTTGTCACTTGTTACCAATCCAAATTTTCTTTGTTTGAGAAAATAAAGAACATGTGGGTCATGGCTGCATGATCTTCCTAAGAGACAATACGTTCAGTATGGTGCAATGTACCCCAGAAGCATGTTAAGGCTTCTATGTTCTTTGGATATAATTGTTCTGAGGGGATCATCATTTATTTGGTAGCATCATTAGTTTCCCGATGGTTCTGTGCTGCTCTTGTTCAGCTTACTAACATCCATCAACAACAAAACAAACTTCTACATTTGGCTGCATATTGTAGTATATGGATATTTGTTATATCTCAGCTGATGGAAAGAAATGATGAGGCATTCCCTTGATAACATGTTGCTTTGTTGCTGTTTCACTCAAATAAAAAGCCAGAACCCAATTACAGAAAATGGAATGAACTGCTATCATTGATGAACATAATGACCTTACTGTAATACCTATCGAATGACGAGCAACCCAGCATCTCAGCAATGGTAGATCACGAATCAACCTTTGCCATGGCCTCAACCTCCCGGCGAGGAGCTTCTCGACGTACTTCCCCAGTATATCGGCCTCCAGGTTCACCTTGTCTCCGACCTTCTTGGTGGGCAGCACGATGTTGTCCTGCGTGTACCTGACGAGCATGAAGTCAAACCACCCTCCCTCATCATCCACACTGACAACGGTGAGGCTGGTGCCGTCGACGGCGACGAAGCCCTTGGGCACGAGCAGGCGGAGGATCTCCGGCGGGGCGCGCACGGTGACCCAGAGCGAGTCCCCGTCGGGCCGGAACGCGGCGATCTCCCCGGTCCCGTCGACGTGGCCCTGCACGAAGTGGCCACCCATGCGGGACGACGGCGTGAGCGCGCGCTCGAGGTTGACGCCGTCGCCGGGGGCCCGCCCGCCCAGCGACGTCCGGCGGAGCGTCTCCGGTGCCACGCCGAAGGTGAGCGTGGACGCGGCCGGGTCGATCGCCGCCACGGTGAGGCACGTGCCGTCCACCGCCACGCTGTCGCCGAGCTGCGTCCCGGCGAGGAGGTCCTGGTCTCGACCTCCAGGTCAAGCCCGGGAGGAGCCTCGCCGCCTCCCCCAGAAGACGGCGCGAGCGGCGGGCCGAGGCGGCGCACGCGGCCGACCTCCTCGACGATGCCGGTGAAGAGGAGCGTACGGGGACGTGCGAGGAGGAGGGAGGCAGAGAGGCTCTTCGGGACCGGGGAGAGCGAGAACCGCGGCGGCGGCAGGCGCAGGCGCGCCGGCGCTCCCCGCGAGGCGAAGGGGAGCGTGGCGGGGCCCGGAGATGGTGGGACGAGACTCCCGCCGACGCCGCGGCGGAGGAGCAGGTGCGGGCGCTGGTGGCGCACGGCGGCAACCGCAGCGGCTGGCGGCGCCATCGTCAGAGAGATTTCTCCGGCGGCTGGTGGTGGTGGCCGGTGGGGGACTTGTGGGATAGGGGGTAGTTGGAGTCCGAATCGCATTCGGATTTTTGTATCATAAAACCCGAAACCCGCAACCCAAAACCCGTGAACGGCACGCCTCCATCTATCGTCTCTCGCTGTCTACGGGGCCCACACGTCAGCGAAAGCGAGGCCGAGGTTTAGCTCTCGTCTCGTCCTCCTTGGTTTACTTTTACCCTTGCCGCTCCCTCGCTAATCCCCTCGCGCCGCCGGAGAGGAAGCGTAGGGAAGGGAGAGAGAGAGGTCTGCGTGCGGCCATGGCGGCGGCGGAGCAAGGGGTGGATGCTGCGATGAAAGAGAAGGAGGAGGAGGAGGAGCAGGTGGTGAATCCGTGGGAGGTGTCGGCGGGGAAGGGCGGCATCGACTACGACAAGCTCGTGGACCAGTTCGGATGCCAGCGGATCGACGACGCGCTCGTCGTCCGCATCGCCCGACTCACCGGCCGACCGCCGCACTGCTTCCTCCGCCGAGGCCTCTTCTTCGCGCACCGGTACTGAGCCAACTGCCAGGAAAAAAAACTACTTTTTTTTGTCCCTGGAGGAGGAGGAGGTGCTGACGAATTTTTTTGTGTTTTGTTGTGTTATATCAATAGCGATTTGAACGAGTTACTGGACTTGTATGAGAAGGGGGAGAAGTTCTACCTCTACACGGGGAGGGGACCCTCGTCGGAGGCTCTGCACCTCGGCCACCTCATCCCCTTCATGTTCACAAAGTAAGCATTGTGTCTCGGTTCCCAAATTTTGGGCTCCAGCTTCTCAATATGCTCTGTTTTATGCATGTGTTGCATAATTGGACAATGCTGTCTCAGTGAGGGAGTAGCGAGTGGTGTGTTTTTTTTCACTACATGCAAGAACCACCCACTTTTTTGATATGTTAATGACACATGGAAAATATTCTTGATTTGCAAATAATATGTTGCAGATGCTCTGCTTTATGTATATGCTGCATAATTGGACAAAGCTGTGTCAGCGAAGGAGTAGCAAGTGGTGTTTTTTCACTACATACAAGAACCCGCTTAGGATTTGGATATATTAATGACTCATGGAAACTATTCTTGATTTGCAAATATAGCGAAATCATGGTTCCTCTCCAATTTGAATTGTTCCTTGTGGTAGACTGTTAGTTCACATGGCAAATCAACTGATGGACGGGGTTGGGATAAGACAGGATATGTACTGCAAAGTCTCCACAGTAGAAGGTGCTTCGGAATTTTCATAAACATGTTCCTTGAAATAAAAAGGGTTTATTTTTATTTTTATTTTGAGAAAATCTAAACAACACTCAAGTTTTGTTTGATAACTCACATGTTTCAGTCTTAGTCCTGGTTTTGTAATGAGTGTTTGACTTAACTATCAGGATCTTTCTTCAGATACTTGCAGGAGGCTTTTAAGGTGCCCCTAGTTATACAACTGACTGATGATGAGAAGTTCCTGTGGAAGAACTTGACTGTTCAGGAAAGCAAAAGGCTTGCCCGTGAAAATGCTAAAGACATTATTGCATGTGGTTTTGATATTGAAAGAACATTCATTTTCTCCGATTTTTCTTATGTTGGAGGGTAAGATTACTCTTCCTAATTATGATTGATGTTTTAACTTTTGTCTGATTTGTTTGGTCCATCACTAAGCGAGTGAAGACCAAGCTGTAAACCTTGGCTTTGCTTGTTATATGCAAACAATAACCCCTCTGGCCTTGTCTTGCAGTGCTTTTATGAAAACATGATGCAAGTTGCCGGATGTGTAACTATGAATAAGGTGAGAGCTGTTCAATTAAGAAAAATATTCAAACACTACATAGCTTACATTTAAGCATCATGGTTGGCTAATATGTTTTATTCTTGAACAATAGGCTATAGGAATATTTGGGTTCAATCTTGAGGATCACATTGGAAAGGTTAGCTTTCCTCCAGTGCAGGCAGTCCCATCATTCCCTTCTTCATTTCCCCATCTCTTCGCTGGCAAGGACCAACTGCGGTGCCTTATCCCATGTGCAATAGATCAGGTACTGACATCTTTGGTATAATGGTCTTTACTAGCATTATTGGTTGTATATCAAATTGCTAGCATAATTGTAATATTTCTGTTAGTATAAATTTCTGAACTACTGCCTTTTATGTTCCTAGTTATTTCCATCCGAGTTTTGAACTCAGCCCCCACCCACATATGCAATGTAGGGGTAAATTTGACAATTTGAATTGGTGCTTTTGTCATTTGTTATTTGATTTTGTAGCACTAGATTTGATTGTGCCATCCAATATGCAAATTAAGAGTAAATCATTCTTCCCACAATTATTATCAATAAAATGTATCTTAGTGTTTTCATTTAAAGATGCTGAAAATGTGGCATATGTCCGTGTCTATTGTTTCAAAGTTTGACTCATACCAATACATTTTGGTATATCTTTGTGTCTTTCTCTTCAAATTTTGAGAGTGCAGTTTTTTTCCCTGCAGGATCCTTATTTTCGGATGACTCGTGATGTTGCTCCTAGAATTGGTTTTCAGAAACCGTCGCTGATCGAATCTAGATTTTTCCCTGCTCTTCAGGTTTGTTGACCTTGACTGTTTCTAGTTAATTTAAAGTTTTAACTTGTTTGTGTTTTCTTTACCTTTTTATTATATATATATATATAAACTGTTATGATTTCAAGGGCATTGGTTTGTGTGTTCTTTCTTTCTTTTTTCACAGGGGGAGAACACAAAATGTCAGCCAGTGACGCAAATTCGGCGATATATGTGACTGATAGTACTAAAGAAATAAAGACAAAGGTTTGCCCTTCTCTGAAGTTTGTTTTTAGCTGGATTTTTTTTTACCTGCCTACCCATTTTAGTTGTCCCATTTAAGTTATGGTGAAAATGGTTATTAGACTGAACCAAGAATTAGTTGACCACCTGCATCTATCTCTTATAATTCTTTCCAATGTTCCAGGTGAATAAATATGCCTTCTCAGGTGGCCGGGACTCAATAGAGCTGCATAGAAAACTTGGAGCTAACCTTGATGTAAGCCTTTTCCCATTTATACTTGAGGATATTGTATTCCAAATAGTTTGCTTGCATTATGCACCTGACCTTTTGCTTTGAACTTAAAAATAGATTTTTAGAATGAATAATTATATCACTGGAAGCTTCTCCAGTTCTAAAATTCATATAGCTCTAAAGGCCTTCTGTTTCTTGAAGTCTTTCATTACATACTTCAGTGCTAACATGCTGAAGGTTGTGATATATAAGGGTGCAAAGCGGTATCCTTTAGGTGCACCTCCAAACCTCTTTAGGTCAAATATTTGTACTACTTCTTCAAAAATTTGGACAAGTAGTACAAATACTTGAACTAAAGAGGTTTGGAGGTGACCTAATTGTCACTAATTTGCACCCCTAGTGATATATAGACTACTTTCTTCTTAATATAATGATACACAGCTCTCCTGTGTGTTCGAGATTTTTTTTTCATTTCCATAATCTGCTTGATATTCTGGTTAATAACCATACTTCTTCTTAAGTAACACATAACTAGTTTGTGAATGACTGGATTTTTGTTGCGGTGAAGGTGGATGTCCCAATCAAATACCTAAACTTCTTCCTTGAAGATGATGATGAGCTTGCACAAATAAAGAAGGTATTACTACAGATTTATGCTTCATAGACATAATTCATCATTGTGAAAATACTTAAGTTTTGCTTAAATTTTCAAACACAAACACCAGGAGTACAAGGAGGGAAGGATGTTGACGGGTGAAGTGAAGCAACGGCTTGTTGCAGTTCTATCTGAGATTGTTGCTAGACATCAAAGAGCTAGAGCACAAGTGACCGAAGAGGTACATGATTCTGGATCTACTGCCTTGCATATCGTTTTCTTTTTTTTTTTTATCAAAAGACTTAGGAAAGCTACGTGCCATTTTCATTACCAAATGTATGGCCCTGCATGATTGGTTTTTGCACCTTGTTTCCATTTTCCAAGCAAGATTAACAATTTGTTTATCTTGTGTGCACGCATGCATGGGCATTACTTGTGTAGTATTTGCACATAGATATTTCTCACTTATACCCGGCTGAATAAGTGGGCCTCATATGAGTTTGCATGAATTTCCTGCAATGCTTTAATGATTCTGTTTTGTGCAGATGGTTGATGCATTCATGGCAGTGAGGCCGCTTCCGAATATGTTTGGCTGAGCATCATGGCGACAACTTGGAACAAATATTTTTTGTTATCGGAGGGAGAATTTAAGGGTCTTTAGGATTATGGTATCACCGTAAACATCTCCTGTGTTTTACTTCTGGATTTATGCGAACCTGGCCAAACATCCCATGTGGTGGCTGTGGTAGATTTTGTAAACTCATACATGATATGGTATCAATTTAGATAGTTTTTCAAGCATATACATGTCCTTGTAATAGTGCGCACCTCGTTTTTTAGGTATAAACGGATGTTATTTTTGTTTTTAAGTCAAAACCATTGTGTTTGAATTTAGATGAACAATTACTTGAACGGAAATATAAAGAGAAATTAACTTGTTTCAGCAAGTGACACCGAGGGTAAAAGAAGCCATTGATCAACAGAGAAGGGCTTTTGATTCGTTGTAGTTAGTTCCTCATTTGTTTCTTTTGCTGCTTGTTGTATGTGAGAGTGGGATTTGGTGCCCTATCAGCACCATTCGAGGCTCTGCGTCTAAGAGCTAAGAGGGTGTTTAAGAGGTAGTCTATTATCATCTCACTTAAATCTTTTTCCTTTGGTTTGTTAGATGGACTGAATTCAATCTTTATTTCTTACATATAAGCTAATAATTAGTACTAGTGTGAGAGAAGTTATTACACCAATTTGAGAGATATCATTGCGATGTATTATCTCGCTTAGAATGGATTGGATCTTCGGACAAACACTCCATACGTGTCCTCTCGCTTAGAATGGATTCGATCTTCGGACAAACACCCATACGTGTCTAGACTCTTTATCTCTATTTTTTGAACTCCTTTTCTCTGTTAATTGAAAGACAGCTCTTGCTAAAAAAAAAAAAATGACACGATGACCTATTTCTGGCATTCATTCATTTGTGAACCAGCAAGTGTATGTCACAGCTTTCTCATTTTGCAATTCATGTTGAGGATTTGAAGGAAATGAAAATCAGCTATAGGGATCATGGTC